>MU105798.1:0-39183 GCA_012274485.2 Sinapis alba | reverse complement strand
TTTCCCCTCAGGGTCGGTATTGTTTGTAAATCCCGTATTTTTCAATGGACCTTATTTACAATTCATTTAATAGGTCCACTTGATCCATTCTACGAAAACGTACCTTGCAATGGTATATCTAGGGTCTCACCAAACCTTTGAGAGAGATATAGAGGCTAATCGCTATCAATTAGAAAAACAATAAAAGAAACATACAAATAACAATCACCACAAATATAACTCAATATCACATCCCAAAAAAATCACTCTAACTTACACTAACCAACACATATTGCAGTTGTAACAAGTTATTGACTTAATTAGGCAAGTGATTATGAGGAATCAGAATACTTTGCAGCAGAGGTAAATCGACTAAACCTTTAGGGGGGTCACATGACACCCTTAAAATGATCAAATAAGTTAAATTGTGTAGGTTTCGCTAAAGAATTTCTAGCAAAAATTTTTGCTCTCTTCCCATTGACACCCTAAAAAGCAGAGATCAATTCCTCTTTGACACCTTTTCATTTTTTTTTAATTGTATATATATGACCCCAGTTAAATATTGGGTTGGATCCGCCACTTCAATTAGAGAGGTGATAAAAAAACATTAATTAAGTTCGAATTGTTTAACAAATCAAACTTTCTAATACCTCCATGATAGTTGATGACAAATTTATAACTTTCTATCCGTTTGAAATTATTAGTTTGGAAGGTAGATTTGTCATTTACGGAACTAATTACATTTGATTTATTAGAAAACTATCCAAGACCAACTATATTCAATTAATCAACTTCATGTTCACCTAAATTCAGTTAAATTACTATATTTAGATTCAACCAAAAAATAAATTTAATTAAATAATTAAATACAATTTAGATCGAAACAAATTTTTACTAATCATCTTCCCTAAGTTTTTTATATATAATTAACTTTATCTATTATTTTCAGTATAAATAATTATAAAAAATAAGTACACACCATGTTGTAATCAAAACTTTCAATAATTTTTTAAACTCAAACATTAAGTTACTATTTTATCCTCAATAGTAATTTGACATGATAAAAAAATAAACTCACTACAATTTGAATATATATATATGTTTTTGGTTTGAAATAATTATAAAACAAAAATAATTTATTACATTTATTTTTCAAACTAAATAACAAATATATCCGGTTCTTATCCATTTAACCCAGTTATGTTTTTAGTTAACGTTTCATTTGGTTCTCCATCTGTTCCGTATGGATTTAAAAATACATAATCTATGCTACGTTTCTAAAAAAAAAAATTATATAGCGGAACATTAATATTTCGGACCCCGCGCTTGCGCGGGGGCTATGAATCCTAGTAATAATAAATCATACAGTGGACCTAGAGAATTGAAGACTTTCTTGTAGGTAGAGTCTAGCCTCCTCTAGGAATGACTTTTGAGTTTTGAGCGACTCAACAAAGCTGCTTTCATTCATGTGGAGAGGTTTGTTCCATGGTTCGATAGTTAGAGAAGACGACAGACTCTGTAATGGCTTCATCATCAGAGAAGAGAATCATTTTCTTCATTCCTTTTGCTTGCCTCTTCTTGTGCATCTCTCTGCTCGACAAGACTGTATCCATCAGAATATCAAATCAGATCTCAACTGTTGTCGTTGATTCGCTGGATAGTCCCTTGAAATCGGCGGTTTTCGCTCTCGGGAGCTTCTGGTGGGCTTTACCTATTCGTCCCTTGCAAGAATATTTAAGGAGAGGTGGGCTTTACCTATTCGTCCTTATGGTCTCTCGACTTTTCAGCTTCGTTGGGATCCTCAGATCAATCAGGTTGCTGGTCGAAGGAACCCTTGTAAATTGTAATGGTCTCCTTCAAGACCACTCTTCTTCATCTTCGAACTTTTAATCAAACAGTGGTGAGTTACATTATATGGTACTGGGTTTTCTCTACTGCATAATCCATAGGTGCATTTTTGTCTCTGTCGTTCAGATGATGAGGAAATATTGACATTCTCTTCTTGGCTTGGCATCTCTCTCTGTATGGCCAGCTTCCTCAATTTCTCTTGTTCACACTAGCTTCCCTCACTATTACTCTTCATACAACACTCTCTCTATTTTTACACTTGTGTTACAATGTCACACAAGCACACTCTCTCTCTTGACTATCTCGTTTATATTTGTTCTTGTAGAGAGAGAAGAGAGATTATCTTTGTATGTCTAAATTTTCTCAATTCTTTTCTTATTTTTTTAATCTCAAACATGCAATCTTACATACCTATACTAGTTTTGTCTAACTACTACACAGATGCTTACTTGCAACTCTAGGCTTAACAACTCCCACTTGCATCTTACTTCTAGACATGTGATTTACAAGCAAACTTGCTTTAACCACTAACACTCCTAACAACTATTACCAACTCTTAACAACTTCACCTTAAATTAGTTAGCTTTCAAACCAATTAGTTACTATTATTTTTCTTGTTGTGTAACTTCTAGTTACCCAACTCAACCATCTTTGACTTCTTCTCTTGTCATTGGCTTTTGCTTCTTCTTCTTCTTCGTCTTGTTTCTTGCACATCAAGCTTTCTTCTTCGTCCTGTTTCTTGCACATCAAGCTTTCTTATTCTTCCTTCTTTGTAGCTCCTTCTTTGCAACTCTTCTTTGTTCTTCTTCTTTTGGAATATTTAATCAAAGGATCAATCTCAACAGGAAATGGTCTGAACTGTGAAGAACTATTAGTGTTTGCACTTTGATCAAATTATTTGTGTAAGATATTGTTGAATCTGTGTCGGTTAGTGCTAAAGAAATTGTGAATACAATAATGGATTATCTGAAAAAAATATTAATTGATCAGGTGAAAGATTACAAGAGATTTTAGTGTGAACAAGAGAAAGATACACTGTTTTCGGCGAGAACAAAGGATCGAAGATGATAAACCTTAATTCTACCAGTTTTAGTCTTGTCTGAAAAAATTGTGAACACAATAATGGATTATCTGAAAAAGTTTATTAATCTATCAGGTGAAAGATTACAAGAGAGTTTAGTGTGAACAAGAGAAAGATACAATGTTTTCGGCGAAAACAAAGGATCGAAGATGATAAACCATAATTCTACCAGCTTTAGTCTTGTCTGGTTTCTGAATGTCCATCCACTTTTCTTGTGTCCTCCTCTCTCTTTTTATTCGGTATATTCGATACTCCTAAACCCTCAACTCTTGCTAACCTAATTTAGTTGGGCCGAATTGTAGCAAACCGGACTTTATAAGATCGAATTATCCAAGATTTGCCTATTCGAATTGGGCTGAACTCGGTATTTGATGGACTTTATTGAGGGATGTAATGCTTCTCCAACAGTTATCTTGATTTTTGGTGGTAAGTGTATTATGTTTCAGTAGTGGTTCCTTGGCTCATCTGCGTAGTGGCGTGGAGTGGTGTATATCGTTCATGGCATGTGTGTACTCAGAATCTGCAGTGTTTGTTTATGTTCCAGCTTCATTATTTACTTTCTTTAAGCATTACTAGCTGCTGTTAGCAAAAGGTAGTCAGTTTTGAACCACTTGTTTTGTCTGTTGCAGGACGAAGATGTGTTATATATAAATTATAATGCTGCCTGAGTGGACAGGTGCATTTGTCTCGGTTTCAATACCCGGAGTTGTATTCCCTTTGTTTCTCATGAGTCTGGAAGCGTGATACAAACTCAAATGAGAGAAAAGCATTGATTGGTTCTTAGCAGAGTTGTTTTGGTTCTCCATCTGCATCTTTGAATATGAATATACTTTCCGAAACATGATAAGTGTTTCATGTTCTTCACAGTTCTGTTGCTCAATATTATATTTCTCCTGCTTGCAAAAAAAAAGATAGAAACAAACGCATCACATTGTCACACCACCAAGAAATGAAACACTTACTAAAAACTACAAGACCAAGTTCCGTGAACAAAGGAAAACAAGAGAGGGCCTAATAAGATCATTTACACAACTATCCCAAACCCAACCAACCAAACGGCTTCAATCACACAAGCGTTTTCAATCAGTGTCCGAATCAGACGACGATTTGTTTCCATCATTATCATCTCCTTTCTTATGCGCTGCATCTTCCACCTTTTCATAAGCCTTGACAATGTCACAAACAGGAACTAAAGGAAGATAACCAACCACAGGGTAACCCATCTGAGTCATGTCCGTCACCAAATCATTGTAAATACCAGACAAGTTCGCAGCCACAGGCAGAGCTTTGTTCCCCACCGCTTGAATCGGTTTATACCGGTTGAGTTTAACCCAGACTCTGACCGAGTTAGTAACAAGGAAACACTTGTACTCGGTTGCAGCATAGTTAAAAGCAGCTCTGGGACCACCAGTACGAGCCTCTTTCACAAAGCATTGAGCCTTCTCTGTAGTCTTGTGAATCAATACATTAGCTCGACTTACTACTTTCTTAGCCATTGGTGGAGCATGCTTATCAAACTTGTACGAAACTTCACCCACCTAGAAAACAAACAAAAAGTAAGAGAAATTCAGTAAGATAGTTTTTTTTAGGTTTTTTTCACAAAATAGCACATAAAAATAAAATGACTAAAATATATCATGAAAGAGTAAAAAGTGTTAGAGGCTAAATTTCAAATCTTAAAAAAAAAAAAAAAAAAAAAAAAAAAAAAAAAAAAAAAAAAAAAAAAAAAAAAAAAAAAAAAAAAAAAAATATTTTGGTGATAAAAAACTTTTAAAAAATAACTTTTTAGAATTGCCCAGAAAGTAAGGACTTAGCCAAAAAAAAACTAAGAAATTAGGTCAACAGATCTAAGAATCAAATTATGAGATCACGAACACTGGGGGTTACCTTGTGATCTAGAAAGAGGAGGAGAATATCTGGAACGTCTTTGAATTTGTTGTAGACAGGGGTGACTACGGTTGTAACGGCTCCTTCCACCTTTCCCACCGTCGGTTTAAGAGGACCTGAGTTTTGTTTCGCGTAGTCGTAGAGATAAGAGAGGCTAACAAGAACATGGATCGCAGCGATCCTCACGAACCCTAGGTGTTTTAGACCTATCTCCTTGCTATTTTTCTTCTCCGTCTCCATCTATAGATCAAAGAGACAACCGACGTATGATGAGAGATCACACTGGATTTCTACCAACGATAGAAAGAAGAAGAAGAAAGTGATGAGTGGTCTTTACCTGATCGTTCTTTATTTTGAGATTTCTACGAACAACTATTTCTCTTTGCTCTTCGGAGTTCTCGCCTGTCTTCGTGAAACAGCAAGTATCTTCACAACACGTGGAGGAGGATGAGAGGACTGGTCAAAATTTTAAAAACTTTAGAAACCAAGGGAGTGGACTCGTCCACGTGATCTAACGGTCCAGAATAGATCTGGTAGTGTGGGGGGGCCTCAAGAAAAAAGAATCGTTTTCTCCAAATTAACTCGCGTCGTGTGTGGATGTTTCTAGTATTAGCCGACCCGAAATTGTTCCAGAGGATTCTGACAAGGAAACGTGTCCCCTTCCAGATCTCATAGTAATAGTAGTAACTTAGTAATCGTATAAGCTTTAAGGTTTTTTGATTAGTCGACCGTCGTTATCTAATGAAATCATTTTTTTTTTTATAATTGTGGAGATTCGGCGACTGAGGTCAACCGACTAATCTCACGAGGTCCACGGCACTTCGCATATTCTTGCCATTTAAAGCAGTCCGAGTGACCAATGAAAGTCAAACGAGGGTTTCGTCGTATTAAGTTTCTTTTTTCTCAAACGTCACTGGACTACCACTACTGATTAATGAAATCATTTTTAAAGGAAGTAACTTTCTATTTTAGTTTACATTATAGCCTCTCACCACTGTTATAAAATATTACTCTTTTCATTTCATAATAAATATTTGAAAAATATTTTAAAATATTTTTAAAAAAGTTTTTGTTACAAAACTATTTTTTTAAAAGATAAAATATTTCATTAAAATAATAAATATATATTTACAACTCTACGATTAACTATCAAATACTTAGAGTTTATAATGAAATGATAAAATTTTAGGGATTAGAGTTTTAAATTTTAAAAAATTAAAAAATAAAAAATAAAAAAATTTAAAATAAAAAGAAGCTATTTTTATCATTTTCTTTTTTGAATGCTATTTTGTGACAAAAACTTTAAAAAAACTATTTAAGAGAATTGCTCTAAATGTTATTCTACCATTTTCTCTTGTTACATAAAAAGTATCACTTTACAACTTCAATGCAAATTATATTTACTTTCAACTTGAAATTAATTGTAAGTAACATTGATTTTATAAATAATTTTATTTATTTCAAATATTATTAGTCAAATAAATATTTATTTTAAATATTATTAGTCAAATAAATACAACTAATAATAATTTAAATATATTTTAATCACTTTTTTAATATGTGTGAAAAATGTTAAAATAACACTTATAATAAAACAGAGTGAGTATGAGATAATTAGTGATAGTTGTGAGTGATCTACCCAGTTTTAAATCTCTTTACATCAATAAAATCAAAACAATCAAATTCTAGTAAGAAAATCTAAAAATACGATCCAAATTCTTTAAAAGAAAATATATTAGCTTTACAAATCAAATTTTCTACAGCTTTATATTTAGTGATTTTAATACTTTGAAATAATTCTATAGCAAATAAATTTAAAGATAAAGCTACAAAATCTATAGATTAAATTTTATAGCAAAAGATCTAAAGCTATAATCATAAGATATTTGATCCAGATTTTAAATTATTCTGCAGTTTAACTATATTCTTCGTAATTCCATGATCATATTATCAATCAAAATCTAAACTTGAGCTTTAAAGAAACAAATGACAAAAAGTTGACAAAATGATTTACAATAGTTTAACTAATCCACAAGGATCACAATAAGCATAATTACATTTCCAGCCTTTAATGCATTATATTATCTGCCGACAAAAAAATGCAATATATTACTCCCTCCGTTTCATATTAGTTGTCGTTCTAGACTTATGCACACAGATTAAGAAAATATTTAATTTTACATATTTTCAAAATAAAAAACACTATTACCAATACACCTAACCATATATCAACCAATAGAAAAATAGAATATAAAATATTACTAATAAATTTTGCATTGAAAACCGATAACGACACTTATTTTGAAACGAAAATTCTACTTCAAAATGACAAATAATTTGAAATAGAGGGAGTATCTCCCTAAAAACCATAAGATAAGATAGCTATACTAAGCATGAAAATAGTATACTTGGAGGTGAACTGAATGCAAAATGGGGATAAGAAACGATAAAGCAAAGGTGACCTTTAATGCAACAAGTCTCATACCAAAAGTGACAAAGTTGTAATAATATACTTATGCATGAAACTAGTCAGAAGTGTTAACAAGCATGAAGTTGGTACGTGAGAGATATAACGATACTTTAGAGGGAAAACAAGCATGGAAATGGTATGTGGGAGATAAACCGAAGCAAAATGGGAAAAGAAAAGAATCAGTTAAAAAAAAAGGAAAATAAACAATAAAGCGAGTGCCCGCGTCTGATACAGATTATGGAGTTAATATCATAGCCAGTGGTAGGAACTCTCATCTCAAACCTTAAAAGATAAAAGTATCTGGTTATAAGAAATTCATGTTTTAGAGTATGTATCATCAGTCATCACCCTATAAATAAATAATGAAATCAAAGGTAACAAAATAATAAACTATTTACAGTAATGGAGGGGAGAAAGAATGAAAAAATAAAGACTAAACCTTGCAAAAGAAACTGAATCCCCATTCTTCAGATCAGAGCCACCAATCAGGGACTTTCAACCTCCGGTTTCTATGTACAGCGAGCTTAGCATTTGGGATCTTACGTTTCACCTGTCTCCACAACATGTTAACCGCGTCTTCTCTCTTGGGAGGGTACTGAAACTCGAAATGATGAGATACATTCTTCAGATGTTCCCACATTTTCAGCCATTTCTCCTTGGGAAACTGGCGGAGGCTGTTGAGGATGAAGCCTGGCTCAAGCGCCTCGTTCGCAGAGAAAAAGACTGAGAATTCTGAGTAGTCTATCTCATCTTCAAAAGGCAGCTCAATTTTGTCGCTTATGATTACAGGAATGCAATGACTGACGATGGCATCAAATAGTCGGCATGAAGATGGAGTGTCTCCAGCTGATGCAGACAGAATTTTGATGTTCTCATCCCTTCCGTAGACTGATGACAAGCAAAAACAAACACAAGGTGAAGAATTACTATCAAGTCAAGACCAAGACCAAACCGACACAAGAACCAAAGATGAAGATCAAGAACTAACCGATACAAGAACCAAAGATAGAAACCTGAAGCTCCCCAAAACACTCTTAACACCTAAACACATGAAGGACTATTCTGCTAATACTCATTGACAAACTGCTATTGTGGATTTTGTTGTTTTAGGATTTCAACTATTAACCCATATGAAACCTTGCCAAGGGTAACACTTTGATAATAAGAAGAGCTTTTTACCACTTTGATGTTTTGTGGTGTTGCTATGCTTTTCTCATAGTGAACATCAGAGTTACCAGCTAGTAACTTCTCCAAGCGTAGACGGATTTTACCTTCAGCTTTCCTCGCTGTATTCCCACGGAAGTAAACAAGTGTACTGCGAGCCTCAAAGGGATCCGAAGTACCCTCAACATCCTCTCTGAAGGACTCAACAACATGTACATACGGTGAAACCACGTCTTTATCTAGATTCGCCATCTCTTTTGGGTAACGCCCAAAATCAACGAGAATGAGGATTGATGCGTTCACTTGTTGCCTCAAGAATCTGAAAGCATTAGGATGCGTCATCGGAATCACATGGTCTCTACCTCCTGAACGTTGCCAATACTTTGAATTCTCAAGATACTCCATTAACTCAACCTGACAACAACACAACAAGAAAATGCACCAAAGCACATAACTTTTTGAATCAATTCTAGAAAGTTTTGACCTTTTTACCTGTAATAGCCGGTCAAGTTCAGTATCTGGATCGGTCATGTTCTTCCCGTGCGTATTGAAGCTCAAGGAAGAGAAGAAGGGGACGTAGAAGGCATCAGCCAATTCAGGATCAAAAACCCTAACTGCCTCTTTCTCCTCTTCGTCGCCGTTGTAGAGAAGCGAGGCCATGAGCCAGTACTCGACGCTGTGCTGCCGCTTGACACCAGAGGTCTGGTGCCAGGAAGGGAGATTCTTGGCGGTGATGGGCTCAGCGTCTGAGATGTGAGGATCCATCATGGCGAGATTGAATTTGCGAGGGAGATCGTACATGAAGACACGGAGAGGTCGTCCGGTAGTGGTGGG
Organism: Sinapis alba; assembly: GCA_012274485.2. Taxonomy (NCBI): domain Eukaryota; kingdom Viridiplantae; phylum Streptophyta; class Magnoliopsida; order Brassicales; family Brassicaceae; genus Sinapis; species Sinapis alba. The sequence goes on along the minus strand of MU105798.1, from coordinate 29,920 downwards.
GCAGGGAGAGGAGGCGTTACGGGGCAGTGACTGGAGCTGGGAGAAGTAAGGTGTTGGATCGATTGTGCCCATGTAGATAGAGTAGGAAGCAATGAGGAAGAGGAAGAAGACGATGATGCATATGGTTTTGCAGTACATTTCTGATGAGATTTGGATCCAACGGTGTCTCTCTATTCTCTCTGTTTGTTGTTTTGATTGCAACGGTGTTTCGTTTGAGTTCTATATAGACCATTTTGATTTTTGGACATGACCATAAGTTCATAACCAGACCATTTTAATTTTGTACCAGTTAGTTAGCTCATGGTCATCATGTACTGATGTACAACTGATATCCCTGAAACAGACTAATCCACCCATTAATGTACAAAAGTACTTTTCCAAGGAATTAAGGCCTCATTCAGAAATAAAAGGTTCACTAAATTTAAGACATCTTGTATACTGAACAAATGATTAATCGGTTCAGTATCTTGTTAACAAAGATTACATGCAAGTTCCGTGTGCAATACCCGAGAGGCAAGACCCAAGACTATAACTTGTACGCAAGAAGAAAAGTTGCATTCTAAGACCATGATTAATCTTTAGAACTTTAAAGTTTTTAAACTTTTTGACTTAAAAAAAAAAAACTAAAAAACAAACAAATTACGAGTTATGATGTATTAGTGGAATCTACGAACAGTGCAAGAAACCCCATAAAAACATATTTTTAATTAACAATTTTTGAAATCGGTTCTTACACTATTCATGAGACTCATCCTCTAAAAACCCTTTTTAGTCATGCTGTAAGAGTGTGGAAATTTTCAGATATATTTCTTTAAGTGAACTCGAAACCTGCACAAAAAAAAAACTGGAACCTTCTCCATAGCACTTCTGTTATATTAATACATTTAATTTGTTAATCATATCTCATCTGAGCCTGTTCCAAAGCACTTCTGCTCTAAATCAATATATTTTATTTAAAGCTTCGGCACAAACAGTTCATGTTCACATTCCGAAATATTTTAAATATTTTTATCCAGTGAATCCATGTCTTTACTATTTTTATCCGGATTCGAGGTTTATAGATATTCGGGTATCGAATATTCTTCTATAAATTGTAATATCTGGCGGATATCTAGATCCAAATTAAAATCTTTAAAATAAATAAAACTAATATTAAAATATAAAATATTAACAATCATTTAAAATAAAAGTAATATTATAAAATTTATACTTATATAATATTATAAAAATAAAAATATGACAAATAAAATTAGTTTATATATATTTATTACTAATTTTGAAAGAATTATGAATAAAAATTACGGATCCAGATATTCAGACTAAGAAATCAAGATATTCGGATCCAGATTTGGTTTAATGGATCTAACATTTTACTATTTGGATATGGATCTGGTCCCTCTGGATATTCAGATTTTTAGAACGGATCCATATCGAATCTCAGATTGAATCTGGATCTCGGATAATAAAATTGGCTTTGACAAAAACAGAAAAGCATATTTTCAGTTTATTTTATTTTGTTACTTCAATTTTCCTAATCAATACAGAATTAGGAAGAAGTAGCTAAACGGACAATTACGTAATTGATCAAAAACGTGGGGACTTTTTAAAGTTAACTTTTTGGACCCACCGAAAAAGAAAACATTTTTTTTTTCTCTCCGACACTCAGCGTCATCGACGGTCTGCACGTTCCCGTTCCGTTTCACCGTAGTCATATTACATAATACAAAACTTGATCCATCCTTGTCGTTTTTTAAGTCCGAGATTCCTCAGATTTGAAAAATCTACACTACAGTGATGGCGTTTTGGAGGAGGCTGAGCTCTGGAGACGCCACTGGCTTCAAGTTCCTCTTCTCAGTCGCTTTCCTCTACGCTTTAATGTCAGCCATTGCTTACTTCGTCCTCCACATGAAACATGTCCCGCCGCTTCCCTTGGACGCGCCTCTCGACCAGTTCTCCGAAGCTAGAGCCGTCCAACACATTCGTGTCTTGGCTGAAGAGAACAGCGGTCGTCAGGTGATCCGACGTCGTTTTCGTCATACTCTCTCTCTCTCTCTGTATTTCTGATGGGTTTTTGCATTTGTAGGAAGGACGACCTGGGCTTAGAGAAGCTGCAACATACATAAAAACACAGTTGGAGATGGTCAAGGAGAGAGCTGGTCCTAATCTAAGGTTCGCTTTTTTCTTTTTTGACCGAATCAAACAAAAGTGGTATCTTGAGTTGTTTAATAAATGCTCACTCCAACTACATCTCTGCACTCATTACATATATTAATTGATTCCAAGCTTCTAAAAGAATGTTCCTTTTAATGAATGCTTTTGTGTAGGGTTGAGGTGGAGGAGACTCAGGTGGATGGCTCCTTTAGCATGATGTTTCTTGGCCATAGCATATCACTTGGATACAGAAATCATACTAATATCCTTATGCGGTATTGTTTTGCTAATCCAGAGTATTCTTACAAGTTGTAAAGTTTGTTCTAGCCATATATTGCAGTTGCCCTTGTTCAGTTTGGCTAAGGTCCATTGTGCTAGGTTTCTGGTTTGTTATATCATTCCCTTTGGGTCTTCCTTGTTTGTGTTATTTTAGTCAGTATCACTAGTCTAACATTGAATGATTGCGTCCCCACTTATTAATGCTGAACATTTCATCCTTTTGCTGTTTCTTTGCAGAATCTCTTCGATGCATTCTCATGACACGGATGCATCTGTATTGATGAATGCACATTATGACAGCCCTGTCAACTCCCCTGGAGCTGGTGACTGTGGGTCATGTGTAGGTGCGTTTGTTACATCTCTTTACTTTTTTTCCATCTAAACAACTATATCATGGCTTTATGTGTCTCTATTTGGCAGCATCACTGCTTGAAATAGCAAGACTGGTAGTGGATTCTGGATGGGCTCCGCCTCGGCCTATAATTTTTCTCTTCAATGGTGCTGAAGAGCTTTTTATGCTGGTAACACATTTATGGTGCTTTGTACGCTTTCACATGGAATAATTTTTTCATGAATGTGATTGGGTGAAGAGGATGAGGTTTATATATTATAGTCAAGGTGATGAAACTAAGCTCATACTTTACATGGTGATGTGGCTTTTTGTCGTGTGTTTAGGGCTCACACGGCTTCATGACGCAGCATAAGTTGAAAGACACCGTTGGAGCTTTTATAAACCTGGAAGCTTCTGGGACAGGGGGTATTGGTAAGCTCTGGCCTAAGTTTAATGAGCATTCTCTTAAAAGCTTCTAGCTTGTGTGAAACTATTAATGAATAAAATCTTCTTACTCATGAGAAGGTCATTTTCCCTCTAGATGACAATGATGTTCTAAAGTTTTATTTCTCTTATATTTTCTGATGATTGAAACAAAAAAACGTATGTTTAAAAATCTGTCTAAACCATTGCATTTGCAGAAGAACTTCTCTTGCAACATCCTTTCTCTAGAGATTCATGCATACACATTCATTGTCTTTTTTAGACACTATGAATATGGCTTATTCCTGACAGTATCAAGTCTTTGCTTGCCAATGAGTATTGATTTTTTAAAGTTTCTATTGTGCTAATTGCTCGTACATTTGACTTGATGTTAATGGCTGGCAGATTTGGTCTGCCAATCAGGGCCTGGCTCATGGCCGTCCAATGTCTACTCTCAAGCTGCAGTGTATCCAATGGCGCAGAGTTCTGCTCAGGTCTCTCTCTCCCACTCTTTAACAGACATGAATTCACACACGTTTACTCTGGTTTTGCCAAGTGATATGGGGTTCAATGATAAACTGTATGCTTTTTCTAGTTCATCTCTGTCACTGACTATAAGTTGTCGTGTTATATCCCCCAGGATATTTTCGATGTATTTCCTGGAGACACCGACTACAGAATGTTTGCAGAAGATTATGGTGACATTCCTGGGCTAGACATTATCTTCCTTCTGGGTGGCTACTACTACCATACTTCCTTTGATACTATTGACAGAATAATGTATGCATCATTTTGGTACATGTATATTTATGGTTTTATATTTCCTTACCATTGTTTATTATTTAGTGCGACCCTCGTTTCACAGATTTGTCTTTAAACCAGACCTGGAAGCATGCAAGCACGTGGAGAAAACTTAATCAGTGTGCTTAAAGCCTTCACGAGCTCTTCTAAGCTGAAGGTTGCAAGTGAAAGAAAGTCTCTTCACGTGGATGCTGACAGTGACATGGTTGAAAGAGCTGTTTTCTTTGATTACTTAACAATGTTCATGGTAGGTGCTTTTGACTCTGTTCATCAATTTTTTTTTCATAGCTTGTTTGCAGTCTCTCTTGACAAGCTGAAGTCATGAAATATATCAGGTGTACCATCCAAAAAGAGTGGCCATGGTACTTCACAACATCCCATCTGCTTTGGTCCTTTTTGCTCCTTTCTTTTTGTATATGCGGGAACCTGGCAGACACCCTTTCTTATCAGTCTTCTGCGCTTTCTTGAAAGGTAATATTGTGCAATCTTTTATTTTCTTAATATTATTTAGTTATCTATCTTACTATTTTTCTCCTTGTGAGATGTTTTGGAGATTTAACAATTTAATTCGTTGCCTTATTAGGAGTTATACACCATACCGCTGGGATTTTACTTGGTGTCATATTCCCTGTTCTCTTTTCAGTCATCAGATTGTTCTTTGCTAATCCAATGAGCTGGTTAGTTTCATATACCTTGTTACGTTGGTTTAAACTGTTCAGATTTCATTGGTTAAGGAGACTCACTATGACTGTTGTGGAAATGCAGGTTTGCTCATTCATACTTGGCTTTCTTGATGTTCATCCCCTGCTCATTTTTTGGTCTTTTACTTCCAAGAACTATCTCTGATGGTGCCTCAGATTGTCAAAGTTTTTCATCTAAGAAGATTATGAAAGTTGTAAGGTCCTTATTCTTCTCTTGCCTCAGTTGCATCATCCCTGACTATTAATTACTAGAAAAGTTTTTTATAGTTATGATCTTTGTAGGAAATGTCTGATGAAGCAAGGTTTTGGGGGGCATTTGGGCTCTACGCTTTTGTAACTTCGGTATGCACTTTTGTGTGATCAGTTTAGTTTACACCTTTCCTAAAAATTTGTTATGTGTTAAGTTGATCTATGACTAACTGAAGAAACGTTTGCAGGCATACTTTTTCGCCGGATTAGGTGGAGGATTCTTGACGTTTGTCATCTGCGTTTCTATGCTGTTGGGGTGGATTTCTTTCTGTTTGTCTGTCAAGTCATATGGCTATGATTCGCTCAAGTAAGACTGTAGTCTTTCACTGAACTATCAATGTTGCATTTAACATTATTATCGAACTTTTGTGACGTTTGAAGATAAATTTGATTTAGACAGTAGTCTAGCTTTCCAACTCTGATAGTTCTTCTAGTTTAATGTTTTGTAGACTATATATCTTATTTTAAACTGTTGTGTGATAAAACTTCATCTCATCCAGGTCACCCATGTTTTATGTGATAGCTCTTGTTCCATGCCTTCTGTATTCTGTCTATTTTGGTGGTTTTCTTGCACTGTTTTTGATTGAGAAGACAGGAATGATTGGAGTTCCACCCCCTTTTGGTTAGTTTTACAGAACTCGATCAAAATGCTTGTTGTGATTGCAAGTCATTACGTAAGATATTTATTGTACAAGATCTTGTTTTGCAGGGTTTTATCTCGCAGATGTAGCAGTAGCTGCAGTCATTGGACTTGTCACTGGCTTTTGTGTTGGTCCAATAATACCAATTTGTGATCGTTGGCTAGCCAAAGCTTCCATCTTGAAATTCTTGCTGCACTTCACTGTGGCTATGTTTGCGGTATCATCACAGTTCTTTCCTTATAGCAAAGATGCACCAAAGAGAGTTGTACTCCAACACACAGTCTTCTCTGCAGGTAGCCTTTAATTGCCCACCTAAAATGGAACTGCTATCCTTTTATATATATTTTTCTAATATTTAAAATGTGCCTTTGTAGGTGGAAATGAAATCACAGACTCAACTTACGATTTAGCCGTCGTTGATTCAAATTCAATGGAGTTCGTTTTTAAGCATGCTCCAGAGGTGGCTGAGAAACTTCATGCTGGCCCTTCTTTTTCATTGAGCAACGCTGAAGTGTCTCCTCAAAAAGCTTGGTTGGTACGTTAGCTAGATTTCGCTCCTCCTTACATGCAGTTGACAAGACAGTAAGTGTTTTCATTTTGGAGTAAAGATTTGTCTCGTATCTGCAGGCACTTTTCCCTGTTTCCTGTGTACTAACAAAGAATGGGAGGTTCCCTGCTAAAGATAACAAAATTTTGGAACGATATAGCCAATTCCCTCACTTGAAAACTCACAAACCACCAACAACATTAGAAGACGGAACTCGCAGAGTTCATCTGGAACTCTCTCTCGGGTTAGTTGGATCCAATGTTTAAAATCACTAGGCCATAGTTAAGGGCTTTAAAGGGGATTAGTGCCTAGGCCTAGACCTAGGGGGGAATCCAGGAAAATTTATTAATAGGTGCATAATGCTGATAAAATATATTATATATGTAAACAAATGTGATAAGTGGGGGCAATGAACTCCCTACCAAAAGAATTACTGGATGCATTCACTCCCATAGCTAACTTAGTCATAATTGTTACATGTAACATGACAATTTTTACAAAATTGTGGGTGCTCTTGCACCCAGAAGCACCAACGTAGCTTCGCCCCTGCTTAGGCCGATGCATAGGTTCCGCCTAGACCAATTTTCTTTACAAAATGTTAAAAAAATCGTTTTGTTTATGACTGATTTTCCATCTTACCAATTTTTAGAACACTGGTTGGATCCAAATATAAACTTTCTGTTGGCATTGTTTTGCTATTAAGTACATTAACTATTGCTAAGTATTCATTTGCAGCTCGTTAGAGGAGATATGGGTCACTGTTCTCAACATAACCGGGCCATTATCAAGATGGTCCTTTGCAGATGGGAAACTTCCAGGTCACGCAAAGTCCCCTCCATTGTCCTTCTCTTTCGACATTGACTAAGAAAAATTGTAAACCAAAATGGTCTTATTAATGTTGCAGCTCCTGAACTCCCAGAGGGTGGTCCTCCGTCTTACATACTGAGACTGAGTGGGAACAGCAGTGAGAAATGGATCTTCTGGTTAGAGGTGAGACCAAGCTTCTTGTTCTAAAAGCCCTTTAAAATTAGTATTTACTACTGATTCCAAGTTGTTTATGGCAGGCTAATAGCGAAGCAGAAGTTAGAGTAGATTTAGCTGTTCTTGATCAACGTCTTGATGAAGAAAGTAGGCATTTGAAAAGTCTTTTCCCTGCATGGTCGGACGTCATTGCCTACACTAGCTTTCTTTCTACTTACTTCTTCTAATAAGAAATTACCATTTTTGCAATTTTTTGGTTCTTCTAAAACTATAGAGAATAACCCGTTCTTAGCACGGGTCATATAGTTCAATGTTCTTTTGTTATTTTTATCTTTGATTTTTAATAAACATGTTGTAGATGAACGATATATATGATGATGATTTATCTTTGTTGATTTGTGTTGGTGTGAGTTATTAACTTGCTTCTTTGATAATGTATATGTGTATAATTTGAATGGTTCCAACTTGAAACCTAAAAAAGTCCAAACAGTTTTGATTATTGTAAAGTTAATTGTCATCAAAAGTATATTAAGTATTCTGGAGCATAAGCATCTATAATATATATTAATCAAACAAAACTTTGGAGAAAAAAGGAAGTATAAATAAATAAGGTCGGTCTCTCAATAACAGAAAAGGAAATAAGGTTGGCGTCTTAGGTACTCATCGCCGAATAAATTTATTATTCCTTTCACAAAATGTTCCACACATAACCGAGTTGTAGTTTCACCTAGCCGGAGGTATTCGTCGACTGTATCAGCCGCAGAACCATACGCCAAGACACGAATAGCCGCTGTACATTTTTGGAGTGGAGAAAGACTAAGCCTTCCAAGACCATCTTCCTTTTGCCGAAAGTATTGAACTTCGTTGGATAGTCGATCAACAATGTGCATGAACAATGGTTTTTTCATTCTAAAACGTCGTCTGAAATAATTTTCAGGATACGTCGGGGTTTCACTGAAATAATCATTCCATAGACGTAAATTACCTTCTTCACGGTTTCTTTCAATATAAGCTCGTTTTTTTCTTTTTCTCCTTCGTTCTTCTTGATCACCGCGAATGGTAAAATTCTCGAAGGCTTGATCAAAATGTTGATCAAACATTTGATCAAAAGCATCATCAAAAGCATCATCAAAAGAATTTTCTTCAGTGTTATGAGAAGATGAAGCCATATGTATTCTTTAGTGTTTTTTGAAAGTTTTGAATTTTCTTGAGTGTTTTTTGTAAGTTTCTTGAGTGTTTTGAGAAGTTGAATACAAAGAATGAATGTGAGAAGCTTCAATACTTTATACTAGTTTCGATAGAAATGAACTAGTCCGTGACATAAAAAGACAAGTGAGTACAACAATAATAGAAGCGACATGTGAGTACAACAACAATAATACAAGGGACATGTGAAACAAACAAGCGCCTGAAACACTCCAGTGACATGCGCCTGAAACACTTCAGTGCCATGTGACTCCAAGGCGCCTGAAACACTCCCGTGACATGTGACTCCAATGCGTCTGGCTTCAACGATCCACTCCACTGCGCCTGAAACAAAAACAAGAAGTATCATACAATCAGCACAACCAAAAAGAAGTCCCATACAATCAGCACAAGTAACTAGAAGTCCCATACAATCACTCCCATACAATCAACACAAACAACAAGAGTACCATCACGACTTCTCATCAATATGGTCGCGGGAATACTCATTACTATCAATGCCACATATTGTATTCGTTTCAAACCGAACATGGTACGTGGCTGTGATGGTAATGAGTAGTCCCATTACCTTATTCTTCATGCCAGTGCATAATCTTCACATTAACTCATTACTGAAACTTAACATAAACTTAAACTAAAACAGGACAAGGAAATGCGCAACACAAAAATAACAGAACATGACCATCTTCACATCAACTCGTTAATGAGTTTCTTCTTTAGAGCTTCTTCATAATCCGCTAGTGGTTCTTGTTTTGCAATGAGACTGTCAAGAAGCTTCATCTTAGAGAGCCTTTCTTTTATAACCAAATCTTCCTTCTTCATAGTCCACATTGTCTGAAAATCAGACAAATCTTTCCCATCATGCATCGCCTTCTTACCACTGGCTTTAGACGCCTTAACACCAGGAGGCCGCTTTGTTCCTTCATCATCTACAACAGCTTCAGCTTGACAGCTTGCAGACTGTGAACCATCTTCACATTTTCTTTTTTTGGAGCTTCCATCATTTTTGGAGCTTGATAGGTCACACCACTTTTGGTCATTGCGTAGCTCCTTCCAAGCATGTTCTAGTGTGAACTTCTTCTTGTGGTTGTTGAAGAAGATCTCATGGGCAACTTTCAATACATCATTCTCGTTTTGTCCACTACTTCTCATTCTGTTTGCAGCTTCATATGCTCCACAGAACTTGCAAACCAAGTCATTCATCTTGTGCCAATGCTGCTTACAGTGTGATGCCTCCCTTTTATCACGGCCAGCAAGCTTAGGAGACGCAGAAAAATACGCAGCAATTCTTTTCCAGAAAGCAATGGACCTTTGCTCATTCCCTACCACCGGATCTTTGCTCGTGTTTAACCACGAGCTGATGAGCACGACATCATCAGTTGGTGTCCAAGTTCTTCGTTCCTTACGCTCTGCAGGACTGTCTTGCTCCACATCATCGGCTTGAGTTGAAAAAAAAGGAACTTGTGATGAAGATAGCTCTACACTATCTTCTACTGAACAGAATACACTGTCTTGTTGGCTATTAAGAAGCTCAACAAACCTTGGTGTATGCGTATGTGGAGTACAATCCATGGAAGAGAAGAAGAAAGTTTACTAGAAGGAAGAGAAGAAGAAAGTTTCGGTGGGTTGGAAGAGAAGAAGATAGTTTAAGAGATGATAAGAAGAAGAAGTAGGAATATTTTTTATAGATGGCAAAGAATGCATTCATCACAACCTCCCAACCACAGCGAGTTGACATATACCCAACACATTCATCACACTGAAGCTACGATTACCTAGCCTAACAGCACTTTTATTTATTACCAACACACAACCATAATCTAACTAAACAATCAATTACACACGATTCAATTACACACAACCATTAAACTAACTAAACATTTGTTACACACAATTCAATTCAGACCAGAAGCTACAACTATTCTTTTCATACACAACTAGAAGCTAAATCAATTCAATTAATTAGACTAACACTTACATGTATTGCATTGTACTCCTTTGCCAACGTGAACCTTGCTAATGTCGCTTCATCCATCCACATATTTGATCCCTCCATCTGAAGACACCAAGACAATATAATTATAATAAAGAAACAGAAGAGACAAAACAATTCAATATTGAAGAACATCAAACAGAATCAGAAGACTTTAAACAATTTAACAGAAGAGAGAGCAAATGTATTATCTGTATGGCCTTCGGACAGAATATTGAGTCTCTCTGTCGAGACTTTATGCTTGTGTCTTCAATGGAGACCCTTGCACAATTGAACAACTCACAATTAACCAAAGTTTTTCTTACAATTTCAAAATTTTCAAAAGAACAAACATCTACGTTTTACCTTTCCATTTGAGGTGAGACATCGCCGAGAGCCACAATGAAAGTCACGCTGCATGACTGATCGTCGAGTAGAGATGAGGACAGAGAGGCAGAGTCGTCGAGGTGAGCCGTCGAAAGGTAGATGTAGGTTTATCACCGACACCCAGAGCCACATACAGAGAGACGCCGCATGTAGTATCCTCGAGGAGAGATGAACACGGTGCGGCGGAGTCATCGAGGTAACACGTCGAGGAAGAGATTGACGTTTCAAATCGACGCTGAGAGCCACCAAGAGAGAGACGCCGTCGACACCGACATACACCATGGCTGATCGTCGAGGAGAGATGAGGACAGAGCGACGGAGTAGGCGATGTGAACCGTCGAGAGAGAGATAGCCGTTACTCACCGTCGACGAGAGCCACCACCACAGACGCCGATCATTGAGAGGCCGATCGTTGAGAGATGAAGCAAGACCCGCGCCTTTCGTCGAAGGAAGACACCGAGAAGCGGAGTCGTCGAGGAAGACACAGAGACACGAACTCATCTCTTTTCGAGAGAGAGAAAGAGATGAACGCCCACTGCGTAACACGTGTCTAATAAGACACGTCTCTTGTATCCCCTAATTAAGATACGTTTGTTCACTTTAATCATAATTTACATTTATTTTTAATGCAGTTAATACTAAGAGACTTCCCTAAACAACTGGGATAATCATGCTCTTATATATAATCAACCCTAACCTCTTTCTTGATACAAACCAAAACTCAATCTAATTTTCCAAAAATTTCGTCTACACCAAAAAAAAACTTACCAGTCTCTATCTCTCAAGTACGCAACGATGACAAAGGTTTATAAATCAATCAGGTTCATCATCATCGTCTTCCTCTTGATCACTTTATCAGCGTTGTCTTCTGCCGCACGCGTTCGTTTAACACATACTGATCGTATGAGTAACACCATCAACAAAGACGAGAAGCAACTGGACACACTCAAGAAGTTTTCTCAGATTAAGAAAGGTTCAAGACCACGTCCTGGTCGCTACCTCGCCAGAGTTGAAGACCACGTCAATTTTTTCATTGAATCTGAGCCGCTCGTTTATCCCGCAAGGATGCGTGGAGTCGAAGCTTCTCTCCTGATGATGCATTGAAGCCAGAACCAATGAATCTATAAACATCATGTTTTTTTTTGGCTCAATTTATTCGATTGTTTCTTTTCTTTTCTTACCATGCAACTACAAGTTCAGGTTGCTCGAGTGGATTTGTACGATTAAGGTTCTTGGGGTTTGTCTAAGAATCTGAGATTACCAAGTGTATATACATAATAAAGCTATTGTCGTCGGTTATCTAGTTAGTTAAGCATAGTTAATAGCCAATTCTCGCTTATACAATTAATTTGTAACTGGATCAAGAAATCCATTATATATATTTAGAAATACGAAAAACAATTTAACTAAACGCCTTTAAAATATATATAGTTGAATATTTTACAAAATATGAGGAGATAATCCAATAAAGTATTTTAATGGATAGTTTTGATTTGGTGTTTCCGATTTCCTTTTGAAAATTATTTAAAATTTAGAAATTCATAATAAGAAAAATCAATGCTTTTCAAAAATTCTATGACCCATACTATATTTCTGATATCGAACTATTGGTATACAGAAACATCCCAATGATCTTGCTGTGGATGTTGCATAAATTCAGTTAAAAGTATGAACCATATATAATATCTCAGGTCTTGTCACAGCTAAATATACAAATAAATCTCCCCACTAAACAACGATTATGCTATGACAGATCCAAACAAAGGAATCGAACAAATTCTCTAACCAAAATTAGATTAGAGGATGTTGGCTATCATGAAGAATCTCAAAACTCTTGACAAAGGTATATGGCCCATGAAGTTATTGCTAGGAACGAAATAAGGCCTAATTCGTAAAGTCTTAGTGGGCTATTTAAGGGCCCATGAAGTTATACCGTAGAGACAAAAAATAGGCCCACGTTGATAGAAAAAACTAGGTTTTCGCTATATTTTAGGGTTAATGCCGTTTCACTCTATAAAGTCCCTTCACAACTTCACTCGAATCGCTTCTGCCGCCGATTTCTTCCGTTAGCCACAGCCATGGTAGTAACTTGCTTAAGCTTCTCTCATCATCTCTCTCGCGCGAATCGTACTTATGGTTTTCTTATTCTTCGTTGCTATTTTCGCAGGTGAAGTACTCGCAAGAACCCGATAACCAGACCAAGTGTAAACCTCCTTCTCATTACCATTTCTCACTCTTTTGTATTCGATTTTTCGTTTGATTATTTTGCGTTTGATAATTGCAGCTTGCAAGGCTAGAGGATCCGATCTTAGGGTTCACTTCAAGGTATGAACTCTCTCTCTCTCTCTCTCTTTTGATGTAGTTTAGATTAGGGGAATGGTAGGTTGAAAACCTGATTGAGAAAAAGCAGAGATCTGTAGCAATTTACAGATCTCACGTATACTTCAGGGATATTGAATTGGTCATCGTGATTGGGTGAATCTTAGTTTTAATTTTCTTGTAACTTAAAAGGTTCAGTACATGATGGTACATTGTTAATGTGTATATGCTAGGGAAACTATATGCATTTTTTCGTGGGTGAATCTTTGTAGAGTTTGATTTATTCAGTTAATGATGCCACATTCTTGTTCTGTTGATTAGTTTTCATATTATGTTTTTTTGTTTGGTTGTTTGAAACAGAACACTAGGGAAACAGCGCACGCTATCAGGAAGCTACCATTGCTCAAGGCCAAGAGGTACCTTGAGGATGTGATAGCTCACAAGCAAGCTATTCCTTTCACCCGTTTCTGTAGAGGTGTTGGAAGGACTGCTCAAGCTAAGAACAGGCATTCCAATGGTCAAGGACGTTGGCCTGCTAAATCTGCTCAGTTCGTTCTTGATCTGCTCAAGAACGCTGAGAGCAATGCTGAGGTGAAAGGTTTGGATGTTGATGCACTCTTCATTTCTCACATCCAAGTGAACCAGGCTGCAAAGCAAAGGAGAAGGACTTACCGTGCTCACGGAAGAATTAATCGTAAGTTTTTGAGGTTTTGTATTTCTCTAACATAGGCTATGTGTATGATGAGTCTCATTGGTTTTCTCTTTTTTGATTGCAGCTTACATGTCAAACCCATGCCACATTGAATTGATTCTGTCAGAGAAGGAAGAGTCTGTCAAGAAAGAGGTAACTAACTCTGAGTGCATCTCTAAGTTCATTATTTAGTATCTTAATAAGGTTGATTCTAATTTTGTCTGTGTTTATGATAATTGTAGCCGGAGACGCAGTTGGCAGCCAAGTCGAAGAAATCATCCGCTTAAGTTCTCTTTGTTTTATAGTTTCTACTTTTGTGTTCTTGAAGGAGATTTTGCTCCCTTTTCTCTCCATCTTTGCAAGACAATGGATAGATTTTCTTGGATTGTTTTTCAGCGTTGGTGTTATGGAACTATTTATCTTTGTGCTGGTAGTATTTTATTCTATCTTAATATTTTTGCTAAATTTATTTTGACAAGAGTTACGTTTAAGGCGCATGAGTAAAGTAGACAGTCCCATTTACTCGTTCCCTGTGGTTTATATTTAAAAGGCGTTTCCGTGGGAACAGACAGTAGTGTGGACACTGTCTTGGCAAATGTTACTCGTGCCTCCCACCTTGTACCTGTGTCCATATTTGGGGCTGACCAAACAAACACAAATATTTCTGTTTCAGGAGAATCAAAAGTTATGCGCATAAAATCCATAATCCGAAATCCGAACCTGAACCGAAAAATTTGATTTGTATCTGGTCCGTAATGTAAAAAATACCCGAGTGGATCTTTTAAGGTGGTACAAAAAAAATCCGAACCCGAAGTGTTATTAACCAAACTCAAATGAGTAACCTGAAAAACCGAAAAAATCAAAAAATCCGAATAAACCGATCCGGATGTCCAAACTACTGTACAATATAATTATATGAAACATAAATATATATTTCAAATGTTCAATTTCATATTTATTTTGATATGGTATCTAACAATAAGTATCTAAAATTAAAATAAATACCTTAAATACTTAATTATATATAAATAAGTATATATTTCTTATGTTTTGTTTTTAAATTTTAGATTTTATTTCGGGTATATCCGAACTGATCTAATATAATTTGAATCCGAATGATATATGGTTATTTTATGGGTTTTAGAATGTGATACAAAATCGATCCGAACCTGATGTGTATATCCGAATCCGGCCCGTACTTGCAAATTTACTAGAATGGGACCTAAGAGGTGTTATAGAAAGAACCAAAATCCGAAATACATGATCGGAATGCCAACGGGTACCCGAACGCCCAAGCCTAGTTCAAATTCCTGCTCACTCTGATCTCATCAACCAATTTGAAGTAGTAAGAATACCTTTCCCAGTCTCCTTTCACAACACATCGTGGTTGCCCAATATGCAAGCAATCGTCGAAGCCCTCCTTCTCAATCTTTTTTGTACGATTTTTTAATTAGCATATCATGGTTAAGTTTAGCAGCACACCGTATGCAGATTTACTATTCGGCTCGGTCCTTTTTATGATATTTGTGTTAAAAGATAATAACAAAGTTATGATTATCCATCTAATATGATTATTATATTTCTTTAGGTTGGTGGTTTTACCGACTCACAAACACTATAAATACCATATACTTGTTTGTGTAAGAAAAGAATAGAACGAAGTGAATAAGATCAACTTCATCCTTTTACTCTTTCATACCACGTCAAAACTTTTTCTTGTTTACATATATATTAACTCAATATAGTTATATACATATTTGTTTTCTATATTTTACAACACGTTATCAGCACGAAGCTCTTATACCGATCAAGATAATACTAGTGAGGTGAGGTTTAATTTATGTCTTTCAATTATTTTAATTATTTGGAGTAAGAGGCTAGGCCTTCTCCGTTTATTTTTCGGGATGATAGGCGTTGCCTTCCTCGACTGATCGTTATGGTAGGCTATGCCTTCACGATCAGAGAAACACGTGGTAGGCGTTGCCTCCGTGAATAAAAAGAAAAGGTCAACATGGTAGACTAAGTCTCCTCGGACCTTGAAATAAGAAAAGATCAAAATGGTAGACGATGTCTCCTCCGATCTTGAAAAAAAAAAAAAAAAAAAAAGTCAATATGGTAGACGATGTCTCCTCGGACTTTGACAAATGATCAATATGGTAGTCTATGACTCCTCGGATCATGTGGAAGGCTAAGCCTCCAATTTTATTAATGTTCTTTAAATTTCTGCAATTTAAATTTCTGCAATTTAATTTCTGCATTTATTTTATACATTTAAATTCTCTTTATTATATTTTTATATTATTATTTTATAAATACAGTTATCATGTCGAATTTGACAAAGCTCGAAATCAATGCCCTCGATATTACGGGAAATAATTATATGACTTGGGCAGTGGGTGCAAAGATGCACCTGAGAGGAAACGGGCTTTTGGATACCATCGATAGTTCAAAAACTGTGTCGGATGAGAAAAAGGCTAAAGCCATGATATTTTTACGACACCATATACATGATGGTTTAAAAGATGAATATATTACGAAAGAGGATCCTGGGGACCTCTGGAAATCTTTAAAAGAAAGGTTTGATCACCAGAAATATGTGATCTTACCGAAAGCTAAACACGAGTGGATCCATCTCCGGTTCCAGAACTACAAAAGTGTAAGTGAGTATAATTCTGCGATGTTCGGAATTACATCGAGGATGATGTTATGTGGAGGGAAAATAAGTGATTATGATATGATTGAGAAAACTCTCTCCACGTTCCATCCCGAAAATGTAGTCCTGCAGCAACAGTACCGGGTGAGTGGGTATACCCGTTACTCGGAGTTAATGCAAGTCCTCCTTGTAGCAGAACAGAATAACCAACTCGTGACTTTAAACCATCAAGCTCGTCCCACTGGAGCTGCACCATTCCCCGAAGCGAATGTTGCATCGTCCAGTTATGATAATTGGAGAGGACGAGGACGAGGACGAGGACGTGGTCGTTATCGTGGTCGTGGAAGAGGACGAGGAAGAAGATTCCGTCCGTATGATGAAAGAAATAATAAAGACTTCCACGGTAATGAAAGAGGTCGGGATGATAAAAGGCAAACAGAAAAAGTTTGCTACAGATGCGGCATGAAAGGACATTGGGTACGTGTTTGTCGTACGCCAAAACATTTAGCTGATCTGTATAAAGAATCCCAAAAGGGAAAAGAGAAAGGAGGTGAAACAAACTTCATCTCAGATGAACCCGGATCATCCTTTCATGGTTTAAATGATGATACTCATCTCGACGTATCAGATTTTCTGGTTGAGCCAGAAAATATCGATGTGTAATAAGATCGATGTGATGTAGTTTTACTGTATTATATTATCTTTATCTTTTCTTGTAAAATATATGCTATGTTTCATGTTTAATATTAATGTATGTTTTATGAATATTTTAAATTCAGAAAGATGCCAGACTTTGAGACTTTGGATGGAGATTTGTGTTTGGCAGATAGTGCGTCAACGCACACGATAATTAAAGATAAGAAATATTTCTCCAGTCTCAAAATAAAAGATTACGCTGGAAGCGTAAGTACAATATATGGTAGTGCAAAGATTATTATGGGCTCTGGAAGAGTGAAATTTTCAATGCCAAAGGGAACAATATTTGAAATAAATAATGCTTTGTATTCCCCCGAGTCTCATAGAAACTTGTTAAGTTTCAAAGATATCCGAAGAAATGGATATCATATTGAAACTATGAGTAAAGATGGCATTGAATTGCTTTGCATTAAGTCCGAGAGGAAACATATATTGGAAGAGTTAAGAATGTTATCCTCTGGACTATATTGTACGAAAATAAATATGACTGAGTCCTATGCCGTAGTAAACATGAAGTTTACTGATACATTTAAAATCTGGCATGAGAGGCTAGGACATCCTGATTCAGTCATGATGAGAAAAATAATACAAAATTCGAATGGCCATCCGTTGAAAAACGAGAGAATTTTGCAAACGGGCGAGTTTAAATGTAATGCATGTTCTCAAGGAAAACTTATAACTCGGCCATCACCAGCAAAGGTTGGCAATGAATCACCAATGTTTTTAGAAAGAATACATGGTGATATATGTGGGCCAATCCACCCACCGTGCGGGCCGTTTAAGTATTNGCAAACGGGCGAGTTTAAATGTAATGCATGTTCTCAAGGAAAACTTATAACTCGGCCATCACCAGCAAAGGTTGGCAATGAATCACCAATGTTTTTAGAAAGAATACATGGTGATATATGTGGGCCAATCCACCCACCGTGCGGGCCGTTTAAGTATTTCATGGTGTTAATTGACGCATCTAGTAGATGGTCAAATGTGTATCTTTTGACGACACGAAATACGGCTTTCGCAAAGTTCATTGCACAAATAATAAAGCTGAGAACGCAGTTCTCAGAGTATGCCATTAAGAGAGTAAAGCTTGATAATGCTGGTGAATTTACTTCGCAAGCCTTTGATGATTATTGTATGTCAATGGGGATTGAAGTAGAGCATCTAGTTCCTCATGTTCATACACAAAATGGCATGGTTGAGTCTTTAATAAAACGGTTGCAGTTGATTGCAAGGCCGTTAATACTGAGAACAAAGCTCCCAATTTCAGTATGGGGTCATGCTATATTGCATGCAGCTGCACTGATTCGGTTAAGACCAAGTGCATATCATAAGTACTCCCCATTACAATTGGCGTCTGGCCAAGAGCCAGATGTATCCCATCTCCGTGTCTTTGGGTGTGCGGTCTATGTTCCGATAGCACCACCACAAAGGACGAAAATGGGTCCACAAAGGAGATTGGGAATATATGTGGGTTATACGTCACCAAGTATAATAAGATATCTAGAACCAGTAACTGGTGATATGTTTACGGCACGATTTGCCGATTGCCATTTTAATGAGGATGAATTTCCAACGTTAGGGGGAGGAATTAGAGAAATTCCTAAAGAAATTACATGGTGTACACAGTCGTTGTTACCCGTTGATCCCCCAACGAATCAAAGAGAGCTGGAAGTTCAGAAAATTGTGCATTTGCATAATTTGGCAAACCAGTTACCAGATGCGTTTACAGATACAAGAAGGGTGACGAAATCATATATACCCGCTGAAAATGTTCCATCAAGAGTTGATATTCCTAAAGAACAAACTGATGGTAACAAAATGAATGAACTTAGGGTTCAGTTAAAGAGGGGGAGACCAGCGGGTTCTAAAGATAAAAATCCCCGAAAGAAAAAGAAATTGGTTGAGCAAAGTGAAAAGGTTCTAGAAGAACCTGATATTGAAAGATGTCTGAAAGAAAACATAAATGAAAAGGTTCAAGAAGAACCAAATAAAGATAAGGATCCAGATGACGAGAAGGGAACAGAAAAGTATGAGATTTCCATCAACTACGCCCGAGATGAAAAGTTATGGATCAGAAATAGGATTAAAGATGTTGATGGAATGTTCTCCTTTTCTGTATCCAAAGAAATCAATCATGAGATTGATGATCCCGATCCAAGGTCCATTTTAGAATGTCAGAAAAGACATGATTGGGAGGAATGGAAGAAGGCCATTCAAACTGAATTACTCTCCCTAAATAAAAGGAATGTCTTTGGACCTATAGTCATAACACCTGAGAATATAAATCCAGTTGGGTACAAGTGGGTATTCGTGAGAAAAGTAAATGAGAAAAATGAAGTAACACGATATAAAGCCCGATTAGTTGCCCAAGGTTTTTCTCAGAGACCGGGAATTGATTTTGAGGAAACGTATTCCCCGGTGATGGATGCAATTACGTTTAGATTTTTGATGAGCCTAACGGCGTCTAAAAATCTTGAAATGCATCTAATGGACGTTGTGACAGCATACTTGTACGGATCGTTGGATAATGATATATATATGAAACTCCCTGAAGGATTGAAAATACCAGAAGCATTGAAAGAAAAATCCAGGAAGATTTGTTCAGTCAAGTTACAACGATCACTATACGGATTAAAGCAATCCGGACGTATGTGGTACAATCGCTTAAGTGAATATCTTATAAGTAAAGGATATGTGAATAATGCGATATGTCCATGCGTTTTTGTTAAGAAATCGTCATCTGGCTTCGTGATCATTGTTGTGTATGTAGATGACCTGAACATTATTGGAACTCAAAAGGAGGTTGATGATGCTCGAACTCATATGAAAGAAGAGTTCGAAATGAAAGATCTCGGCAAGACAAAGTTTTGTCTTGGGCTCCAGATTGAGCATCTCCGAGAAGGAATATTTGTGCATCAATCAAACTATACGAAAAGATTATAGAAACGCTTTTATATGGACAAAGCGACTCCTTTGAGTACTTCAATAGAAAATAGATCTCTTAATGTTGAGAGAGATCCTTTTAGGCCCTGTGAAGATAGCGAGAAGATATTAGGTCCTGAAGTACCTTATATGAGTGCTATCGGTGGGCTTTTATACCTTGCAAACTGTACCAGACCTGATATTGCTTTTGCTACTAACCTACTAGCAAGATATAGCTCTTCTCCTACTCGCAGACATTGGAACGGAATAAAACATCTATTCCGTTACTTACAAGGTACAGTTGACTTAGGATTAATGTATTTTAGAAAACCCGAGTTTGGTATGGTTGGTTTTGCAGATGCAGGTTATTTATCAGATCCTCACAAAGCTCGATCGCAAACCGGCTATGTTTTTACTATTGGTGGAACCGCAATCTCTTGGCGGTCCCAAAAACAAACTCTGGTTGCAACTTATTCGAATCATGCAGAAACTATTGCACTTCACGAAGCATGTCGAGAATGTGTGTGGCTTTGGTCAATGAGTCACCACATACAAGAATCAAGTGGAATAATTAACAAGAAAGAGCCAACGAAAGTATTCGAAGACAATTCGGCATGTGTCGCTCAACTCAAAGAAGGCTATATCAAGAGCGACAGAACAAAGCACATTCCTCCAAAATTTCTCTCATACATACGGGAGCTTGAGAAAAATAAAGAAGTGGACATCGAATATGTACGGTCATGCGACAACCCGGCTGATTTGTTTACAAAGGCTCTTCCCACTACAACATTCCGAAAACACGTCTACGGTATCGGAATGCGACGTTTGTGTGACATATGAAGAAAAAGCTATGTCTATTATTCTCAGGGGGAGATTACATCAATGTACTCTTTTTTCCTTGTCATGGTTTTTATCCCATCGGGTTTTTCCATGACTAGGTTTTTAACGAGGCATTACGAAATACAAGATGGATAATCAAGGAGGAGTGTTAAAAGATAATAACAAAGTTATGATTATCCATCTAATATGATTATTATATTTCTTTAGGTCGGTGGTTTTACCGACTCATAAACACTATAAATACCATATACTTGTTTGTGTAAGAAAAGAATAGAACGAAGTGAATAAGATCAACTTCATCCTTTTACTCTTTCATACCACGTCAAAACTTTTTCTTGTTTACATATATATTAACTCAATATAGTTATATACATATTTGTTTTCTATATTTTACAACAATTTGACCCTAATTCTTCAAATATGTTTGAAAAAAATGAAATTATTTGATTAATGATTTATAATATATATATTTATATCAATCCCATGCCGCCCATAGGAAGTGCGTGTGCAACTCCTATGTTACATAGTTTTGACACAAGCAAGACTTGTTAAACCACATGCCATAGTTTTCTTTCTTTATGTATAACTATTTTAGTATTTCCGTCTAATCAATTCAGCGGCTCCCACAGAAAACTACTCTCCTCCACCATTTTAAATTTTTGCATGTCTATCTGTTCCCAACAATTATTGATTATATATTGACGCACACATGCATTCTCCAAAATCCAGATTAAAAAACAATCACTAATTCCTTAATAGTTTAAAGATTTTCTGAGCATTTTATCAATGGCGCCATCAGCTGCAATGCTTATACTTTCACATCCTCTGATTAGTCACAAAACGACAAACCAGTCTCCATCATCGCCAGTCTTTAAGTCGAGACGTGTGTTCGATCTTCTTTTGCCATGGAAGTTATCGGACAGTGAGGAGGTCGGTCTAGGCCGGCTAGTCTTTGGCGATCCCGCTACACTGGAGAAGCGTTTCCAAGAAGCTCTTGAACTTAGCTGCTGGTAATGATCGTTTCACAATGTCTAGTGATATCGTTTCACTGCATGCATTCTCGTAATTATTAAGCCTTTTCTTATTATTGTCTTAGAGATGTAAAAATAATGTAAAAGTGATGTGATTGATAACATGAATAACAGTTGATTTACATGTTAACTCTCGGCCAGAATCTAAGAATTCAATAATTAATCAAAATGTTATAAGATAATCTAGAGCTCCACAATGTGGAGGTTAAAAGATCAAGCGAATGGCTGTTAAAGATAGTTCCTAAATCGTAACTCACACGACTTCTACACCATCTTGTTCTGTTTCCTGATATTCTCTAAACCGATTAAACTAACTAATCAAATATACCGGTAGTATAATCAACCCGCCTGAAAAAATGGATCAAAAAATGTTGGAAGACATCTCTGTACAGTTGGTGACATCTGTACAAATAATCTTGGTGATTGGTTGTACATATTCAATTTAGACACGAGGATTTCATCATCTTAAACTCTGAAGCCTCAAGTCTGGCTACTTGAACATTTTCACAGAACCGAACAATAAGGGGAAGAGAGATTGACGAAGAACAGAGATAGGAGAGAGGGTAGAAAATGTCTCTTTTCTGACTCCGGAAAACAAGTCACTGTCTTTTTATTCAAAAATAAAAAGAACTGCAAGATGATCTTCTTTTCATGTCCAGACTATATATTACAGTACAAAGGTTTTGATACTAATCCTCACGTGTAATGTTTCGCAAAAAATTTCAATCATGTTATAGGCTCTGGAATCAGAAATTGAATATCAGTGAAGTCCACAATAATCTATATGATTCTGCTAATATAGATGATTCTGATATACCTATGCCAACATTTGATAGTAATTTTGGGCATAACGTACACAAGTCTGCGACATACCTCGACCAAAGTTAGATCTGTGAAAGCATGAGTCGAATATAGAAAGCCCTAAACACATCAAAACTGATCTTCTAACTAGCATGTTTGTAGTTTTTAACTTTCTTTTCCTCGAGTTTGGAGAAGAGATTTTCAAAAAATAGGATACTCTTCGGACATTATTAACAAGGTAAGTGCAGACCAGCCAGTGAAGAGACGTGTGCCTTTGCCTGTTCCCTTATCTTGATCATATTGTTCCCAGATGTACCCCGTCTCATAATAGTTTCTAACCACGTTCCTGTTTTTTGTGACATGCTTCAAAGTTAAATATCATACAAAACCTCTATCGCAAATACCACATGCATCTATCTATGTATATATATACCTTATCAAATTGCTCCTCAGTTCCTTGTAAATTGCTCTTGCCTTTTCGCTATATGGCCCATCCACTGCAAGAAATTTTGACACAAGGTAAACCAACATGTACTGATGCAATAAAAAAAAATAGTAGAGGCCTTGTTGTAGTCTTCTTTACTATGTTGGAGGATAGGAAAGTACCTGTAGAGTAATGGTGCAGAGATGAAAGAATCATGTAGTTCATGTTCATCCATATAGGACCTCTCCAATATGGTGCATCATGCTCAGTGTTACGTTTCATATACATCGAACTGCACCAAAACAACGTTCTTTCTTATCATAGAAGAACTAAATTTCTGAATTGGTTATCTTCGTTCTTGTGGGCTCACCTGGTTTTGGCAAGCGAAACTAGTCCATAGTTACTCCATAATATGCTCCTGTTTGAAATGAGATCAAGCTGTTTCTCCAGGATCGGAGATGCCTTTATCGACCAAAAGTATGTGAAGATTCAGATCATAAAGGTTTCAAAGATCACGGTTAACGGAATAGATATTTAGCATAAAAACTCACAGCTGGGATGATTTTAGACATGAAGGGAAAGAAACTGACATAACCGACTTGAGGAACCAATCTTAACTTGGGTTTTCCAGAAGTCTTCCTTACAAGCTGCCGAGAGAGGTGACCATTTTCTGAAATTACCTCCTTCCATACTAACTTAACCTGTGGATCAATCGACGCAACGGCTGGCTTAACGCAAAGACTAAGAATCTATGACACAAATCATACTTCAGCCTATTAATTTATAAAGCTTCTCTTACTTTTTCTGTATGATTACCAAAGTCAAAGTAAGCCCCGTGGTCCTTATCATAGTGCATCTGCGCAGAAACTAACAGTGAATGAGAAGAGAATATGGCAAGAAGAAAAAGTTAATGCAATCATGTGCTTGATAATCGAGTTATATATACCAACTACTGCGTCATTACTAATGAAAGAGAAAATTTTGACATCAGATAGAGAGTAGACCTGATTCAGAAGATCGAAATTTGAAAGCAGCTTGGCAGTTGAATCGTAATCAACCTGCAAGATGTGTGTCAGCAACATGTGAAGAAGAAAAATAAGGGAGACGGCCCTTTTGCTATCTATCTTGTGCTAACCTTTGAGATTTTATCTTCTTTTCCTAAAAGCTCTGTGATGGAATGCATGCAATCTGCAGCGAGATACATCCAGCACCTAAGATCAACGTGTCGCTCATCTTCACTTGGGTGCGAAGCCCGGGGATAATCATCCAGACCGGAGGAAAGTGTCTGCAGTAAATATAAGACATCATATTCATCACTGAACTGCCAAATCCGCAAAGTAGCAATCCTACTAAAAAGTATCGCCCACGCACATAGAAGAATTCTGGGACTTCTTATCGCTAACAAGCATATATGTTACCATATATCGATAAAAAGGACATAGAAGAAGCTTACGTGAGAGAAAACATTCTAATTTGAGACTCTAGACTTGCAGTGAAACATAGCTTTCAATAGCATTATCAAGAGAAACAGTACCTTAGGGTTAAGTTCTCGAGTTGTTGTGTTGTCCCTGCCATGCCAAAAGTAGCTTCCTCTCTCCTTTCCTAGTGTTTAACAAGTCATGAAAAACATATTAATGAAGTACCCTAACTAAGACAAATTAGGACTGTAATACCAGTTGAAGACAAGAGCTCGATACTATAGTGATCACGATTAACAAATAACGACTACTGATCCATCTGTGATTGGTAAACAATATTCATTTAAAATACTAACTCTAAAACACACGGCAGTTGAATGCTAAAACAATCCTGTAAATCTATAAATGGGTTTACACCAGAAAACTAGTGGATAACGATGCTGTTACCTGTCTGGGAAGTATTAAACCACTGAAACCATGCATCTAAGCGTACAGAAGCCCGCTCTAGGAATGACAATATTTCATCTTTTTCCGATGGGATAAACTTTTCCGTCTTTATAGCATCTATCAGATCTGGAAAAAGAAGATTGTCACTACATGGAATTGTATTGAGTTTGAAACCTTTTTCTAACTTTACATAAATAGCTCACTTTTTCAATCTAGGAACTGAGTAGCTAG
The DNA here is from genome assembly GCA_012274485.2 of Sinapis alba. Lineage (NCBI taxonomy): Eukaryota > Viridiplantae > Streptophyta > Magnoliopsida > Brassicales > Brassicaceae > Sinapis > Sinapis alba. The sequence goes on along the minus strand of MU105798.1, from coordinate 4,778 downwards.
GTGGAAGCGCTCATATGATATGGCGAAACCGCTTCCAGGAAAATTAAAGAGCAATGATCAAACGACAGGCATAAGTACAACCGATTCTTACCACGTATCACCAAAAATAGTGTTGGTGGATTGCCATTACTCGGGTACTGAACTACGAACTCCTCAGGAACCTTACTGCAGTTAAAGAAACACTCAAAAACATTTACAAAGAAGTCAATAGCCATAACTACTGGGGTTAGTGATAGAGTGTACATACCTCAGAGCTTCAGCACCCAAAATTTGCTCACGTGGAATCCATCCATCTATGTTCAATAGGTCTAACCAATGTCCAACGATATCCAAGGTCATTCGAAAATCCCAGCGCCTGCACAAAGCACACACAACACACTCCAAAGAATGATCAACCAGTAGGATGATTATAGCCTTTTACTCGGTAATATGATATTTTCTATTTAAAGCATTGCTTTTCAGGATTTAAGAAAGAATCACAAAAGCATCATATCATAAAAATCTTCAACATACAAATGATCAATAAGAACATACCAGATCAACAGTTGATGAAAACCTTCGTCCCATAAAAAGCCCCTAGGAAAGAAAGGCCGGCTTGGAACGGCTGTGTACAGCTCGGCTGGCCAATATAGCAAGAAATTATCCCGACTTTCAGACTGCAATAGAAGATATTAATTATACAATTCCTCTGAGAGGTCCTACCTAGTTTGCAGATGCGAAGAACACAAAAGGGGAAATACTTGCCTGACTGCTTTTGGGAACATATATTTTTGATTGACCATAGAAGTAACCAATGCCACCAAGCATGTTTGCAATTGCAGTCTTGCCTACTCCCATTGTTTTTGAATCATGCTGGAACCACAAGGAACTGAGATTGAGATCCTCATATCTTCTATGAACATCGATTCGGACAGATGCAAATTATCAACTACATGTACGTTATGACAACATATGCTCGGCACTGATACGAAACAGAAAATGCACATAAGTAGAGAGTGAACTATTCCTAGTGGAAAGAGACTCTGAATAGTAAAGAATGAAAGTGCTAAAGTATATACAGAAAGTTTTCAGCAGTCTGTTTTCAACCACACATTCAAACAATGTTGTTAGTGGAGATTGTTTGACAACTACATCAAGATCATCCATAACACAAGACCTCTGGTGTGCTAGAGATCATCTATTAGCATGGGTAACTAAAGTCCGTACATTTATAATAAAAAGGAAGCATACCTCTTCAGAAAGGTTGAAGCATTTCGTAAACTTTGCATCAAATTCTCTATGTTTTTTTCTAAGTAGATCAGAGAGTGGTAAACCTACATGAAATATATATATGAAACTCAGCGCAAATACAATAAAAGTAGACAATATCAACGACATTAGTGATCAAAATGTTTCTATGCGGTCAGAGAACACATCTTGATTGCTGGAGAAAACACATCAGATACATATAATTAACCTGCGAGACTTGTTAACCGCTTTTCCACGTTAGAACTTTCTTCTCTGATACCGGAGACGAAGGGAATATCAATCGCAAATGGAAGCTTCCCAGAAATCTGTATGACAAAAGATATGTTGACATTGGACACGCTAACATATTGATCATAGATTCCATAGGAGTTGAGCATATTAGTTTTATTTATAACTACAAGATACACACATACACCTTCATTAAGACTGATTACCTGAAAGATGTAAATGTTGGAAGAATCCTCTGATGTGTCAGAGAGCTGAAGTCGTCCAAACTTCCTAGCCTGAAAACAAACAAGCCAAGAGACATTTAAGCCGTTCCATCTTTATAGAAAATAAAATAAAATACATTGGGCCCTTTTTAAGAGGAGTAATGAACTGAAAAACTAGCAGACCTGCAGAGCGAGATTTCGCTGAACTAAATCAGATAGATTATATAAGTGAGGCGTCTTGAAACCGGAATAATGTGTCTCCAGCTGATTCTGCAATTGAAGAACAATTAGAATGGTTATATCCACTTTCAGCAAGATACAGCTACAAAAATCCTAAGATCTCTAAAGAGCACTTCAAGTAAAAAAAATACCTCTGATCTTAAGTGTATCTGCCAGTTTCCTACGTCTTCACGTGAACCCGAAACCAGGAGAGAGCTCCCTTGAAAATCTAAAGCATCTTGGCCTAGATTAAGAACACTGCCACCTTCATCAGCTAAATAAAAGAAGAGATGCGCACTTCTCTTTGCATCACCATTCGACCTAGTTGATAATGTCAACGAAAAACAACAAAAACTTTGTCACAGTGTCCACACTGCAATGCAAAAGCAGAACACACTAATGTAAAATCAGCAATTACCCTTTATTTTTAACATCAATCCGAACAGACCAATCCCCTCCATAACCAAAGCTACCATCACCCTTTGTCTTGACAAAACTAGTCTCCAATATCATATCGTTTTCAACCAGCTCCTGACTCCCAAAATCACGCCCATTGTGCTCTCTCCATCCGAATGAGCTTAAATCATCAGAGTTTTCACAGAAATGGCGCATAACATACATGTCGTCTTTGACACCAAGCCACATCAAGCCAGCTACAAGTGACTCTGGAGTTCTGCATTGCCATGAATGTACCACAATAAGGACCCCAAAGTTCACTTAACACAAGAACTGTAACTCTCCCTTACCTCGCACGAACTCCAAAATAAACATGAGGACGATAAGTTCCCCAGTACAAGCTCTCCTTGTGCTCTCCCTGGAACTGGTACACATACATACACGATTCAATTCAATTTCTCTCCAACAAGAAGAAGAAGCAATCATCAATATGAGATTGGAGTGTGTACCATAGACAAATCCATGAGTTTGGGAGCAGGGAAAGGAGTGATAACCCTAGGCGGCTTCTGTGACTCGTGGCTAACAACAATCCGATTGATGACGAAGTAGATGATTGCAATCCCTAAAAGCATTAACACAACCAATATCTTGAGATTCGACTTGAAAGCGCCGATCGACACGAGTTCCTTGCCTTTGCCTCGGCGGATACTCGGCGAAGAACGAAGCAAATCGCCGCCGGAAGTTGATGTTTTGATCCGACCATGCGCGCTCCGACGGCTTGCTCCGGTCATGATCGCAGTATCGGAAGTCGGAGAAAATGCGAATCGAAAACTTATGAATGATTTTGGGCACTTGTGATTGCTACGGTCACTGGAGACGGGAGGGAGAGTGAAGGGGTTGACTTTGACCAATCGTGTTTGGCCTCTAATTAAACTCCTAATTAGTCCTAACTAAAAAAGATCAGATTTCTCAGCAAGATTATCATTTTTTTGTCAACTTTTCTTTTCATTGAAAAAGCCCAAATGGCCAATATTACAAGCAAGTTTATAAAATCTACCTAATTAGTATTTTTTCAGCGTTATACAGCTCAATTTTCCTTAAATAAACGCTTCTTATGCTATGTATAGTAGATTCCGCTTCTTATGCTATGTATAGTAGATTCATTCATTATAGTTAAAGCTAACTAATACTCCCTCCGTTTCATTTTAGTTGTCGTTTTAGACTTGGACACACGGATTAAGAAAACATTTAATTTTACAGATTTCCAAAATAAAAACATAACTACCAATACACTTAACCACATTTTAACCAATAGAAAAATAGATTATAATAAAAAAATTAATAAATTTTGGATTGAAACTATAAAACGAGACTTATTTTGAAACAAAAATTTTACTCTATAACGACAATTAATCTGAAACGGAGAGAGTACCAATTCTATATGTATTGCCACGTGGAAAGGTTAACAAATATAGCTGCATTCGTTATAGATTTCAGTATCTGGAGGTTTATTGTCATATTAGTTTCATCCTTTAACTATCAAAGCTCATTACAGTATTGGTTCAAATATCTGCAGGTTCGAACTTCTGCCATACAAAAGTAATAAAAAGTTAAAAACCAGTGGACTTTTATAAACATAGAATACAATTGTTTAGCCTACAAAAATGTATTTTCTTTTTCAAGATTTCCTAATATACTCGTACTTACACAACAACACAGAGATCTACATAACACAGAGATTTACATCCATGTCCACAAGTCCTTGACGAAAATGCTTCTTTTGATCACAACATATAATACATAAGCAATCAACTTCGAGGTCAGAACCACTCAGCCATGCATTTAGGGTAAAGCTCACTCTCAGTAGCAATGGAGGAGAGGCCACGTAGCTCCTTCTGAACTTTCCGTCTCTCGTAAAAGACTGAGCACGCAAGCGAATTGCATTTCACTCCGCACTGCACCACCCAGTCTCCCCCACCACAGTGTCTACATATCTGCAAATAAGATAATCAATATAAAAGAAAAAAAGCAAGTGATGCACCAAGAAAGCTATAAATGCATCTACAGAGATTCACTAACTCTCAACTTTAAGCACACATGACACATGGAAAGCGGTCTACTAGTCTCCACTCTTTAGCATAAAATATTCTGCAACTACCATGAGATGAAACTGTCTGTAGAACAACAGTTCATATAAATGTTAAAAATTTTGGAGTACTTACCGTGGTCAAGTGTTGCATCTCTCTCTCCAATTTCGAAGTCTTCCAAACAATGGTTGCAGCAGCACCACCATTTTTTAGGCACCGGTTACATAACTGAGCAGATTCCTGAACAACTTCCCCACACAAGAGGCAGTGTTTGGAGAGATAAAAATAATCAATTCTAGTTTTGTGCGAGTTTCTAGAGTTCAAGGGACGTTGTCCAAGGGAGCTTCTGGTGGGACGTGGCATCTCCAAAAACCACTGGTTCAAGTCTGCACCCACA
>MU105797.1:256910-294883 GCA_012274485.2 Sinapis alba | reverse complement strand
AATAATAAACAATGGGTTTTGAAAATAACAAAAAGAAGTTGATGTTAGATGGAATCTTTGGAACGAAAGTGAAGATATATGAAGAGTAAAGAAATAGTACAAGAAGAAAAGCGTGTGTGAGAGAGAGATAATAATGATTAGGGTCAAAGTAAATGATGAGATTAGATTAGAGGGATTAGGAATAATGATTTGATGATATTCGGAAATCATTGAGGTAGTAATGATTGGCAGAATAAAAAGCATTACAGCTCTAACTATATAGTATTATCACTACATAATATTGATTGACAGCAATAATGGTGTGATAATGCTTTCGTCATTAAGTGCATACACCCTGTAAGAACTATGATTATGACGAAACTGTAACACATACAATTACTCCACAAAGCGAGTTAATCTCATATAAATGGTAAAACGAGAGAGGTGTGGTCTACATGTAGAAATGATGTGAGGAAGGACAACCTCAAAATAGTCAGTCTCAAGTATAAGTGTTAGCACATGAAGACAAGCATCAAGAGTGGTCCATTCTTGTTTATGGTTCCGTCCGGATCGATGACTTTAATTATGGTTTCTATTATATATGCATATATATGTCTGATACACCCACATGCTCCTAATTGCTAAGACCACCAACCCCTAGAGTTTGGTCATTTTTTGTTTGTTATCCTTTATGATAATTAATGATATACTTATTATGTTTTCTGATCAGTCAAAGATCATAAGATACAAGAAACTGAAATCAAATGATTCCTCTCTCACTGGCCGGTCAAACTTAGAAAACTTTCACTCGCAAATTCAGTGAATACAATATAGTGCGACGAGAAGTGCGACAAACATATTCACATATGTATATATATACCGTATACGATGCCCATTAATTGTCTTGCAACGCCACCGATAACACAACATATATCTTCTTAAAACATCATTATCCTGAACACTGCAAGAGACGGTTCTTACTTAAGAGTTTTGGAGACGTTTCTTCTACTGTTCACGGATCTCACATGTCAGTAGAACCCACGAACGGTGAAAGAAATCCTCTTAAGAGATTCGGATAAAGATGTCTTTACTTGCTGCTTTTTCAGATCAGAAGATTGTCCATCGATACATTAAAATACCACATTAACCACTAATTAACTGCCAAACTATCATGTGATCCCATTTCTTTTCAACCTATTTGGTAAAGTTGCATTTTCTAGAACCTAACTCTCTACTATAAATCATAACAAACAAATTACAATTCATTTGATGGGAAATAAAAAGATTTACCCAAACTTCACTAAAAAGCAAAAACCAAAAATGTAGAACAAGTAAACGTATATATCAATAAAGGAATATACTTACAAGTTACAGATGACTGAGATGAGTATGGCTCTTGCGCATACTTGTTACGTATACATATATCGATGAACATCCATGCACACGGCAGTGGCAGACGCCCATACCAAGTTAAAACTTATAAACGTGTCTAAAATCAATCTGAGATAGTAGCACCCTTAACAAGTTTTATATGCGTCTTTGTCACGTTTATAATTAAGTCACTCGAGCTATTTAGTAAACAAACAAAAATCTTGAAAGATTGTAGAAGAATGAGAAAAGAACCCCTTTCACATGTGTTCTAAACAAAGACAATTGACAACAACTTGGGCCATGCAGTAGTGCAAAACAAAATTAGTCAAGCCCATGACAATGTATACTAGGCCCAAGTGGGATCCATCTGATATTATTGGTCTGATTGTTTCAACTATGAGTGCGACTTGCCTTTCTCGACAGAGCATTATTTGTTAAATTTGTATGGCTTCCCTTAGGCCACATCATATGCTTGAAATGAATGGACTCTATGGCTCTACATTACCTGCCTCTTCTCCAACCAAGTATGAAAAACAACAAGAGATTCTATTAGTATTATTACAATATTGTTGAATGTTTTGTCACCACACGATAACTGAAGTAGGTAATTACCAATAAACAAACTCTTGCTAATAACGATATACAAGACAAATATCATTTCCAATCAATTGTTTTCAAGCCTTCCCTTTTTGGAGTTTTATCTTACTTATACCTTTTTAGCCCCATAGCATTTCGTTATCATCTACTATGCTACAATGATACAGTCTTGTTCGTTGCCTAATTAATGTGTTAATCAAATTTCTTAATCCCAACTTGTGCCTTTTTTTTAACAATCGTTTGGACTTTTTTACTCCCACTTTCTTTTCTTTATTATAAACCCTAAACTTATAATTATATATGTTGTGTTGCGAAATGAATACATGACTAACAGCGCCGTTTCCCATTATTCTGAGTAATGATGTTACGTATCCTTCACTCTTTTGTTTAAGTTTGTTTCATAATCATCATGGGTTTGCTTCACTATCATCAATTCATCACTTATTAAATATCGAAGGTGGTGAGACAACAAGTTAGCGAGAATCGTGCAAAATCTTCTTCAGTTAATAAAAAAAATATCATCCATGAATTGTATATCAAAAAAAAATCGCTTACTGTCGTTTACAAGTATGGTAATAAAAAAAATATCACCTTCAGTTAATAATCTCTTAAATCATTTTTTAAAAATGAAGGGAATCCAAAATTTGAAGAGAAAGGAACATCTTCTCTACGAAGTTGGTTTGTATATACCAGAAAACATGTATACACGATTTGGTATTCATGACTAACTAAACTTATTTCAAGGAGTGGTACGAAAATGACAGAAACAGAACAATAACATGAAAAATATTGTCTTGTTTTCTAATTATTAAGAAAATTATATATTAATTAAATTAAACATAATCAAATGCTTTCCTATGTAGTTTATTTGATCTTACCGTAGATAAAAAAAACTTATAAAAGTCCATCATTTTTATAGAAAAGTGTTTACTGTTTAGTAGAAATGTAAATTTCTCAAAACAACTTTAAAATTGAAGCAAGAAAAAAAAAAAAAAAAAAAAAAAAAAGCAATTCTCTTAAATAGTTATTTTTAAGTTTTTGTCATAAAAATAGCTCTAAAAAATAAAATAACCAAAATAGACTTTTTTTTTTTGAAATTTTGATTTTTTTATTTTTATTTTTTGAAATTTGAAACCCTAACCCCAAACCCACCCCTTAACTCTAAACCCTAAAGTCTAAATTAGTTAACCCTAGGGATATAAATACATTTATATGCATATTTTAGCTTAAAAAAAATATTTTGATCATTTTCTTCTTTATAAACTATTTTTGTGACAAACAAACTAAAAGGGTAATATTATCGATTGACCCTTTAGTGATGAATTAAAAGAGACAAATAATTAAAGAAACATTATGAAACGTTTAAGCCAAGAAAAAGCTATATATATTGAAAAGAGCGGAGAGGTAGTAAGCAAAAGAAGAAGAAGAAGAAGAAGATGGGGCTACAAGGTCAGCTCAGTGACGTCTCTTCCGATTCAATCCCTCTCATGCTCCTCTCTCTCCTCGCCGTATTTCTCAACCGTCTCCGCTCTTTCCTCCTCCCTCCCTACGATTCCGATTCTAATCTCTCCGTCGACGACGGCTCCAGCATCATAGCGTCGGGACTAGCCAACATCATCGTCCTCGCCGATCAGCTGAGCCTGAATCGGCTCTTCTCGTACCGGTGCGGAGGAGGAGAAGGCGGTTCAGAGTGCGTTGTGTGTCTGTCGAAGCTGCAGGGAGGAGAAGAGGCGAGGAAGCTGGAGTGTGGACACGTGTTCCACAAGCGATGCTTAGAAGGATGGCTTCATCAGCTCAATTTCACTTGCCCTCTCTGTAGAACGTCTTTGGTCGCCGATGGTTGCGTTCGGGAAACGCAGCGGCGCGTTGAGAGAGATTTGATCTCCTGCTTCTCTCTCCACTGATTCACGCGTATCTTCCGATCCAACGGCGGTGATTCACCCATCTTTTAATTGTTCTTTATATATATATGAATTATTATAGAAGAAAAAAAGAGAGGTAGAGATATCAGAGAACTCGGTGGCTGACCATGCGCGCCCTTATTTCTCGCTTTTTTTAAGGTCTTTCTAGTCAGAGGACGACCTTTGTGTGTTTTAATCTCATATGTAAATTTGTGAAGAATGATAAAACAATACCTCTAATATTCATGTTTTCATGTCGTATTTTTCTTACACCAAGTTTTTTTTTTGTTGTTCAAGAACACCATGCTAAATAGTGTCAAGTGCGTTTTGTGTACGACATATAAGTTATATAAGACACCTATCACCATGATGAGTTGGTGATGCGGTTTGCAATAATGTTTGCAACTCATCATGGTGATATGTGTCTTATTTAACGAGCAGTGTATATTAATAATATGGCAAGATGATGAGACGAGTTCATAGAGGTCAAGTGAGGTTGGCTGAGGTGACATCCAAACTTGATAAAGGGGAAAAAGTAAAGGAGAGACTCTGACTGGGACAGTATCTTTGCAGTTGGAAGCCGAGGGAGGCATATAAGTACACGCATCAGTTGTTTAATTTCTCTAATGCTTGATTGTTGTAAGTGAAAGACGAGATGAGAGTATGATCATCTCATACTATCAAGTTTGTACTCCTTTACCATTTGTCGTGGGTTTACAGAGATAGAGATACCTAAAGTCTATATCACATGGTCCGTCTTTTTGTGAACTTGGATTAGTTAAGGGCTCACCCACCCGTCTTTGTCCAAGTAGAAAAAGTCTAATCTCGTCCCCATTTTTCTTAACAAGTTGCCAAGCCGCTATAATAGAATTTGCAAGTGGTGAAGAGAAGAGGGCTTTCTTTGTTATTCCGGTCTCAGTTTGAGAATGTTTCAGCCCAACCCCCCCCCCCCCCCCCCCCATTTTCCGTTTGAATACTAAAAGTTGGAAAATTTGAACAGAGGAGATTCGCGAACGAAGAAAGGGACCCAATAACTTCGAAAGAATTGAACGAGAAACCATATGAGGTGAAAATCTCATGTACGGTTCTGTAGAATGGCAGTAAGAGTGACTTATCTATCGCTATTCCTGCATCCAAGGAAAAATATGTTCGATGGAATAATTAAAAGAAAAAAAAAAAGATTTTTGTTCCAGTTGAATCTTTCTCTTTCTTTTCAGAAAAATGTGTCAACACAGTATATGGGCTTTCAAATAGAGGGAAGGGCCCAATAACGTTATACTTGAGCTATTTTCGCTCCAATGTATGAGCCGAGCCTCTTAACACCATAGATTGGTGACTCAAATCTAAAATACCAACAAAAAAAATGCAAAGTTCATATAGAAAAAGCTAAGAGGGCTTTTTCGCTTTGGATGCAGTTCGACGCTTTGAATAGGCTTTCAAAGAGAACATTATCTCTATCTTCAGGAAATTGTTCTTTATGCTTCAAGTACTTGTAATCTTTAAAGTTGTAGCTTATAGGACGCTAGGGTTGTTACAATGCGAGTTTACGGGGTACAGAGTAGAAATAGAGCTAGCGGAAGGATGTTTGGTATTTTGGTGTTATGTTGGATCAAAGAACTCTGTTTATGCTGTATCAAGTCTTCCATATTTTTCTTTATAGCAGAGTTTAATATTTTAGGCTATGTTTATTGCATGGTTCTTAGCGTGATATAATAATCGTCTCTTAACGATTTTTAAATCTCTTATTTAAGAATTGTCTCTTAACTTTTTAGTTAAAATTAAGAGACAGCTCTTATATTATGTTAAGAATCTCACCCTAAGAATTCCACAATAAGCATGTCCTAACAGCTCAAAACGTCGTTTAAGTGTCGCTGTAGTTGGGTTGAACATAATTGAGGAGACAAGATTATTTTAAAGCCTTCTATTTTTTTAAGATTCAACCATTATCTATTTGATATATATTGATGCTGCTGCTGCACACTTTTAATTCCAACGTAAGCTTTGTTGTTAAGTTATACCACTACTACAAGGAAACTCTTAATTTTCATAACATAAAAATAATCGTAGACTGAACACAAACACAGGCACACACACAAACACTATCATAGTAAATAGATATAAGAATTGTTTTTTTTTCAGGTTAAGGAAAAAATCGGACCAGTAACCTTCGATTCCCCAGCAGCAAGCAATGCAATAATCTCGCTCTCCCTAGACTTACTTCTCTATGAAAGAGCGTAGACTATTGCAAAGCTCATCATTCTTGAAACCATCCCCAAATGTTATCATCGTTGTTTCATATATATATTACACCTCCCATCACTTCTCTTGGACCGTCGTCGTCTTCTTCGTCGGTAGACACCATAGCTGACCTTTAAAAGCAAAGACTTTGTTATATAAACGCAGCAACTTAAAGAAGAAGAAGAAGACTGATATAGTAGGGAATGTGGAAAAGGATGGAATGATGAGTGCGTCTTATATAAAGGGTCAAGGAGGTTATGTCTCTCCTCCTTTTTTCATTAAATAATTATAAAGAAAAGTAATATGATTGTGTATTAGCAATGATATACAAGTGATTGACACACAGTTTGGGGTAGGATTTGGAGATTAGAGTGACGTTGGGGGGGCAAAAGTGAAAATTTTAAATATTGGGGGGAATGTAAAAGAATTCCAATAACTTTGATATCCGAGCCTATAGGGTATGTTTTCCCTAAAACACTTTTTACAATATTAAGAAGCATGAAGCATGGTTATTCGAATTAATATTAGATAATGGAAGTAGGTTATTAGTTAAAAACGTATCAGGGAGGAATGCATAGAAAGGCACGTAGATGGAGAGATAGTGGAATAGTCTTTGGTCTTGAGTGTTGTGCAGCTTCCTTCTTTTTCTCAGGTCCTCAGTCCTCAGTCCTCAGTCCTCAGTCCTCAGTCCTCACTATACCATATGCTTTCTTTCTGTCTTTTTATTTTGTTCATACAAATATAACGTTTCTACATTTAATTTTTATGGCGTTTGTCAGTTTTGTGTATACCAAATGGAGCATACGTGCATTATAACACATATGTTTTGTAAAATAATTCAGTTTCATATGCAGAACACATATGTTAAAACATTATTAGAAAATAACAATTCTACAACTCTAATTCGTTTAACAGCATTTTCATGATTATTGGTAAAAATTGGTTAGTCTATTTTATTACTTTGTTAGTACACTTCAGTTGACATACTACTCATTGCATAAGTTTCTTCCTAATCTTATTTTCATTTTTCTTATAAAGAAAATACTCCATCTGTTTCATAATAAGTGTCATTTTAGATTTGTGCATACGGATTAATAAAACATTTAATTTTACATATTTCCTATATAAAAACATCATTTCCCATACACCTAACCATATTTTAACCAATAGAAAATTAAACGGGAAAATAAATTTCTTAAATTTTGTATTGAAATACGAAAACGACACTTATTTCGTAACAAAAATTTTTTTCTAAAACGACACTCTTTGTGTGAAACCGAGGGAGTAGTAACTTTTGCACATAAAAACAAAACAAAACAAGACGCGTAGAGCAATGAATATAGATTTGCATGTTAGGTTATAAGCAGACAAGTAAATGGGCCTTCTTCATTTGGTCATCCATGTCGCCGTACGTTCTCTTTATATTGTACACACACATATGTATGTTTTTGTGTGCTCATTGTGATTCTCATTCATCGCCCAATGCACATTTATCCATCTTCCAAATCCCAATCCATCTTAGTTCCTCAGATTCGCAGAGCTTTAATTAGTAGATTTTACTAGTAATTAATGTCAAAGTCTAAATCAAACTCATGGTCTTGTAGCCTTAAATCAACCACATCTACAATTTTGCAAGGGAATCAAAATTCAAGAAACAAAACATAAGAGAAGACGTGCATGTGGTGGTAGTCAGATGTGGGTCTCAATTTTATCGTGTCTTAAACTTTTTTTTCAGTTTTGTCAAACAGCTTTACACTTTAGTGACTAAATAGACAAAAAGGTAACACCTTTATATCTATTTACGTTGACCCTCCACTCTTACGTAATATTCCCATTTTACACCGTGAGTACTGAGTAGGACTACTCTCACGCCTTCCCTCAATCTTGGCCGTCCACACACCGCACTACTCAGATTAAACTGTATTACATCATGACAACGCCACTTTCTGCGTCATCCATTTGTTTTCCTGTGTTTATCATCCTTTTTTGGTTTGTCTTCTGTTTACTTGTCACTTTAATGATCGACACAATGATAAATGTAATTAAGAGACTCGTATTTTTTTTTAAATGCGTTGATTGATCATATATGGAATACTATAAAATAACAATATTAAGTAATTTGTATTTTATATTTTATGAATTAATGTGTATTTTATATTATTATATTATGTATTTTATGTTATAATCAATTGTATTTAAAAATAATATTTTAATATTTTAAATTTATGTATTATTTATTTATATAAAGTTTAATGGCCTATAATTAACTTATATTAAAATTGAGAACTAAATTGCAAATTACATAAAAATTTTAAAATAATTTAAAGTTTAATCTTAGAGCAACCCACCCCAAACCCAAAAAAAAAAACCACCCCAAACTTCATTTGTCAGAATCCTTCACCCTCAAGAGTTTCTCCTTGGAAATGCTTTTAATTAACTAGTCAACTAAATTAGTATGCATGTTAATTATCCAAAGTTCATAGTTTTGTAATATCTAAGGCAGTATACATTTTGCATAATTCAACAAAGGTAAAAGTAAAAGGAGGTGAAAAGAGTGACTTTTAAAAGGAATCCAAGACAAAGAGTACAAATCTTATTGACAAAGTCACCAAAAGCCTAAATGAAATGGCTCATTTTATATTTACCCGTTAAAATGGCCATATAATATACTCCATGAAAGCAATCATTGGATACTCAAAGGGAGAAAAGAGTGTGAATTGAGAAAATAATGATATCCTAAAATCAAGGAAAAGGCCAAACGGCCGTGGTTCAATTCGTAAGGGGCGCATGGGCCTTGAACCCCACAAATATCCTTTCTCATTACCTTTTGACAAGAAGAAAATAACATGCAATATAGCTAAACAGAGGACATATGCCACTGAACAAGAGAAAAGAACAAATAAATGAAAACTAGTTATCACTTTCAAAAATCTTATCATATATAGTTATATACTATGTGAAGCCTAGTCGTTTATATTAGTCATGAACTCATAATCATCCGGTTTGAGTTTCTGCAACTTGTATTTGGACCTAAAAATATAATCCCTCAAACTTCTTACTTTGATTTTAGGATTCACAATTTTAAGCTGTTAACAACAAACTGTACCTAAGATGGCTCTTAGCCACAAGGTCAGAGGTTCAAGGCCTCCTAGCTTTTCTGTATCCCTCCTCTTCTTCAGGGCCTCTACTCTCTAGTTAGCTAATGGCCATATTAGTTGGGTGATAAATCTGTTTTTTTCTTTCTTTCTTTTAATTACGAGCCATATGGGCCTTTAATTACAACCCAGCCCAGCCCAGACCAAAAAGTCAACTTTGAAGCACACACCAAAGATTGATAAAACGACTACGAAACAGAGTTAAAAAAAACGTCTCCGTAGCATTGGGGTGATGATGTCCCGCGTGTTGTTTCTCGACATTTCCGTAGTGTAAGTCACTTGTTGATCAACGTAAACATGTACTATAGCTCTGCTTTCCTCACGCTTAGATGATATTCGTTCCTGCAGAACTCTGGACATCGTTTCTGGAGTCTGCTAGCATCTGGAAGTACGCATGATGTAAGCAATTCTCAGAGAGATCAGTGTTGTTTACTATAAAAATAAAAGTCACTTAGTTTGATATGCTCAAACATGCATATGTTTTCTCACCACTACAATTGCTTGTGAATATGGCAGACACTGTTATTCTGTTAAGCTGTTTCCTGACCCCCCTGGTCAATTATGAGTTTACTTGGAGAACCAGACGCAACCACATTATGATTAGTTGGAGGAAGACTGGTGTGTTGCACATATCTTGGTCTCACATGTTGGAACTTTGTTCACTGCAATAGTGTGTGTGTGCGTGCTTGTTTTCTATCTGATAATCTCACTGCAGGTAGTGGAGCAAGTCTATCCTTGCTAATATGCATGTAGACGTTGCTCTAAGGTGGTGTCCAGTTAGTAACTTAACAAGTGTGTGTATCAGAAGCGCATGTTAATATGGATGTCACTGCCGTTTAAGACATGTACATTTACTATTTGGGCAAACTGTACATTAGCTAAGGAGATTTTTTTTTACAAGTCATACACGTGTAAATTAGAACATCTAATGAGATGCTGGAAACTCATTTACCTTCCTTTGTTGTGGCGACGAGCTATTTATTTGAAAAGTTATCTGTCCAAGTATGGGTGTATCTTAGTAATTAGGTGTGGGAGACATGATATAATGATAAAACTGAGTTGTCTAGTATTTAACAACAGAGCTCTCTCTCTCTCTCTTGAAAGATACTGTGTTTCTGCCATCATGTTAGACCATACTGACTTCTGATATTTATTTTTCTGAGTGATTTCAGGTTTTGTGACTTGAGACATTGAGTTGGCGACACTCACTGATATAATTGAAGCAGCTCACGAGATGGAGATTTTGTCTGCTGTGATTACTACTACAATCCTGAATTGGACCACCCTGATAATTCCAGGTTTTTGTGATGGCTTGCCAGAGATATTGCAGCAATGTATGGGTTACAAACACTGAACCTGTAATGACCTCCCCCATACCTTGCACTTAGTGTCATCAGACAAACAACAAAAGGACCACAAAACTGCCCTTTGTGTGATTGGTAATGGGTTCTTCTTGTCTTTTGTCTCTGTCCTGTCTGCAATCATGTCTCTTTAACTTTCCTGACACTCTAAGCCGTAACTGCGTGCTATAAATCCATATCATTCATCTCATATTTTTATTCCATTTTCCTCCTTGTTTTGTACTTGTATATGCCTTTGTCATAGAAAGCAGCAACAGTCTCATATCCACCTGGTGTTTTTCCCCAAGTTATTTCATTACTCTCGGACCATGGAGTGTGACAGCGTAATCGATTTAGGTCTCAGTCTTAGAACCATACAACATGAGACTTGCCACTCATCTGGCCAGAGTGAGCTTGTTTGCAACATTAAGTGTCTTCTTCACTTTCACATCAATCAGCATTCTAGTTTTTTCTTTCTTTCTGTTCTTATTTGGCCAGAGTGAGCTTGTTTACAGATGAGTTGCAGTCCAGCCGTGGCGAGTTTCTGCAGAAGAGGCACGAAACTAGAAATAGAAGATGTGGTAAAAAATATTGGAGTAATGAAGGAGGAGGAAGACAGAAGTGGGGTTATGTAAAGGTCACCATGGATGGGTTTGTGATAGGACGCAAGGTCTGTTTTCTTGATCATGGAGGCCATTCAACTCTTGCTCATCAACTAGAGGACATGTTTGGTAAGCTTTTGATAGGAAGCTTTAGTATTAGATTCTGTTAACTCTTTTCAGATATATCTATTACTACTCATGGGATTCAAAGATAAGTTGTAATAGATTTATGTGGGGTTAATGATGATGTTGGTTACATTCTGCAGGGATGCTGAGTGTGTCGGGATTGAGGTTGTTCGAGACAGAGTCAGAGTTCTCTTTGGTCTACAGAGACAAAGAAGGCACTTGGAGGAATGCTGAAGATGTTTCATGGAAGTAAGATCTCAAGACTTTTTCTATATATATAAACTTGTAATAATACTTAAGTAAAAGCGTTTAAATGAGTTGAGATTGTCAAAATGGCAGGGAGTTGGTAGAAAACGTGGAGCGGCTGAGAATCAAAAGAAGAAACGATTCTCTTCTTTTCTTTTAAGCTTAAAAACTTTTTCCAAGTCAGCTTCTTTCTGGTTCTGCTTCTTGTTACTTGTATTGACAACAAAACCAAAAAAAAAAACGTTAATGGCGATCGAAGTATAAAGTATTATGGTTTTATAATTCTCTTGCAATTATGAAAATGGGAGCTTAGCTACGGCAACAATGGAGATCAACTGACAAAACATGGATTAATTACACGTATTGATGATTAGGATTAGTGACAGAAGACTAACTGACAAAACATGGATTGATGATTAGGATGATTTTTAAATTATAAGACGTAGAAACGTGATATCCATAATTTAATTCAAGACTTTCCAAATACAGAAGACATGCATTGCGCATATGCTGTATATAAAAGAAATAATAAAGACAGTAATGCTATGCCTGCCTAATATTGGTTACATGTCACTGAGTCATCCATTCATATCTAAAACCCTTATTATTACAAAGGTATGTATAACGTTTTTGTAATAAATCAATTCAACCTAACAAAAAAGGAAGAATAATTTAGTATATCCAGAAAAGTCCACGCCAGCATCTAGTTGTAAAAGCTTTGACCAAGAAACGTACAGATAAACATGATGATGTGACAGAAGGAAGAAGTGTAACTCTGTGCATTGCCTGTACGCTGCGTCTCCAATCTATAAATAAGAAGAAACACAATCAAAGGACATAACACACACAACGTAAAAGAACATACAAACAAGAACTAGAACAAAGACATAAACACAGATATTAATTAAAACATGGTGGTTGCTAATGATAATGATCTCTCGACGTCCAAGATTCTCCCCAGAGTTCTCATTGTCTCTCGTCGGACTCTACGGAAGAACAAGTTCGTGGACTTTGTAGGAGAGTACCATCTTGATCTCATCGTCTCAAACGGCGCCGTTCCTATCATCGTACCACGTGTCAGCGGGATACATTCTATGCTCCAGAGCTTCGAGCCCATCCACGGTGTTCTCCTCTGCGAAGGAGAAGACGTTGACCCATCTCTCTACGCGGACGCAGAGGAACACCAAGGACTCTCTCAGGAGGATATGGAGGAGATCAGGACGTTGCATGCAAGTGACACGGCCATTGACAGAGAGAAAGACAGCATCGAGCTGACTCTAGCTAAGCTCTGTCTCGAAAGAAACATTCCTTTCTTAGGCATATGTCGTGGCTCTCAGATCCTCAATGTGGCCGCTGGAGGAACTCTTTACCAAGACATTGACAAGGAACTTGGGACCACGACGAAGCATATAGATTACGACAACTACGACGAGCACAGGCACGAGGCTAGAGTCGTGGAGGAGACGCCTTTGCATAAATGGTTCGAGGAGATGGATCAGATAATGGTGAATTCGTATCATCACCAAGCCGTGAAGAGACTAGCGCAACGTTTTGTGCCGATGGCATACGCTCCTGATGGTTTGATAGAAGGGTTCTATGATCCGAATCGTTATGATCCAGAGGAAGGTCAGTTCTTGGTGGGTCTGCAGTTTCATCCCGAGAGGATGAGGCTATCAGGCTCTGATGAGTTTGATTATCCGGGATGCGCTTCTGCTTATCAGGAGTTTGTGAAAGCTGTGACTGCGTTTCAGAAGAAGCAACTAGACGCAACAGAGATTGTGATGGAGCTGAAGAATAAGAAGATGAAGAAGACGCTAGTCAAAAGCTTCTCCATGGCTGAGCTTCTAGAGGCAAACACGGTTCTAAGCAAGAAACAAGAGAATAGGTTGAAGCAGATGGGAGCTACGGTGAGGAACTCGTGTGTGTATATGAAGAGAGTGAAAAGGAAAGAGGAGCAAGAGAGAGCAATGGACAAGTTATCCACCGAGCGTTTATCTGAATTGCTTTCCTTCCACCGTATGATGGCTCGTCTTTGCTCTGATGCCATCAAGAGGAGGCTGCTGGAACCCACTGAGGAATAGCCTTTCTTCAACTATTAGCTTTTATTGCAAAACATGTTTACACATAAAAGAAAATTAGTTTTTCTGTATACATCACCATTTGAGCAGGGTTCACAATAAAGTTTAATGATCAAACCCAATACATGAACAAGTTCCATATATATAAGTGTGTATATATGAGTTCCTCAGGACAATAACTATAAAGAGTTTTCTATTAAGTGACTTCCTACATATAGTCTTTATCATCATCGGCAGAAGAAGATGAAATCAGGATGGTTGACTTGATGCAGACTCAGCCAATTGTCTGCGGCTTGGAAAAGGGAGTTCACTAGCTGGTTCCCAGAGCCCTTGTTGCTTGTCCATATAGAACCTCTCAACTTGTATGAGGCAAGGCCAAAGACAGGCAGTGCTCTCTTCTCAACGCTCTCCCTTGACTGCACCTCACACATAGACTGTGTTGTAACGCCTGCACCTAAAAGAGCCAAAGATAGATAGCGAAATGAATATTTTATCCAAATGTTAGCTATCCTCATAATATGTCCATGGCTAGCTGGTTGATTGACCTAAACAATTGTTTGAATAAGTGTTTCCAACATAAAAATAATGCTGAACTGGTAATGTTACCTTGAAAGGGTGTGTGAAGGGAATGATACGTCAAGAAACAAGCATCCAGATCCTTGACCGTTGGTCCTGTGGGTATTTTGTAAATTGGGTACCTATAAAGTATAGTAAGGGATTCTTAGAGACTCTAGGGGGCACAGTGGAATAAAGCAAGTGCGGCGCATGGTATACAAAGAACAATACCATGCCACAGAAAACCAACTTGAAGGTAGTAAATCACAGCTTCTCAGCGTCTTCAGCTCGGGAAACCTAGAGGCCAGGTCAGACATCTGCAATGGTAAACAATTTAATAAAGACAGCTAACGAAATTTCATTCCGTTTGAGATATGGAGAAGTTGCAAGATAGTAGTTGAACATCACACATGAAGAGTTGTTGAGTCTGACTCATAGCATCACTTTCATAGATAAATATTTGATGTCACTTCAAGTGTTTGCGTTTTAAACTTAAACTTATATGATTACAGAAAGGATTACAAAAGAAGCTCAAAACATCAATAAATTGCATCCTTTCAGTACCTAACTTCCGTGTAGCCGCATAAAATAATTTATTTCAAACTATGATGTTTAATATTTTAGTCTAAAACACACTTAACCTGTTTTCCGAATCTATATGGTTTCAAATAACTTATTAACATGATATTCAGAGTTAATATAGCGACAAACCTTGTCGGCAAAGGGTTCACGGATGTAAGGAAGATCACGTTCAATATACTCAAATATCAAACGGCCTTGAGAGCATAAAGGCTCGCCATCATCACCACTGGAGGAGTCTTCCAGATGCTTCTTTCTTAACGAGAGTTGTTGGTCAATACTAGCAGAGATGTGGTCTTTTGGATAACAGAGTCCTGTTTCTGATTCACTGCTGCTTCCTTCACTGCTAGAATCCTTGAAATCGCTGTCGCTCTCCTCACCTGGCCCCCGCCTATAAAAAAAAAGACAAGACTCAAGCTTTAGACTGAAAAACAGGTGCAAGAAGCTTGATGAACAACAGCAAACATTGAGGTGACTCTTTTTTTTATACCTTGGTTGAAGAGATGAGGTTAAGGCATGAGAAGCAGCAAAGATTTGGATGGCAGACAGAGAAGGAACATAGTATTGGATGACACGATCCTTGTAGTAGTTAGTGTTATTCACCAAAGAGAGAGGAACTCCAATGCCGTAAGCACTCCACTCTGCAAAAGATTCCCATACATCACCAAGAACAAAGTAAGGAGAAAGCTGCAACTCATCAACATCACTGCCTATCTTCTTTTCCCCTTCAATCGTCTGCGTTATAACTTTTCACTTCGATTAGCTACTGAAAGTTCTTGTCTTTATAAGAAAAAAAGAAAGGTATTGACTTTGAGCATGTTTCGAAACAAACCTTGGAGAGATAGTGAGAAGGCACAGATGGTGTGACCGACTCCAAAAACCGTTCTACATTACTTCTTGTTGTTGTCGTCGTCGACTCCAATGCATTGTAAGTTGATCTGCCATTAGAGGCATCCGTGTGAGCTCTCTGAAGCTTAGTCAACTGTAATCCAACAGCTCCCAACATCTCACACACCACAAAGCAGATATGATCAAGGGATTTAAAACGACGACGGTTAGACAGCAACACTTGACTCTCACCTCTTGCGAAATTTTCTATTAATAAATATATTTTTTAGTCCAAACTGAGAAGATGGCACGACGACGAATTAGTAGAGAAAAAAATGAAATCTAAGCAGGTGAAGATCAGCTTGCAGAATGGGTTTTAAAGCGATTGAAGCAAATGAGGAGAAAGAAGATTTTGATTCATACAGAGAAGAGAGGGAGGAGACGAGAGAGAGTCAAATAAGAGAAGGCACCGATACTTTTTTGTTATTTTTCATAATTTGACCAATGTACTTAATGATTAGTTACTTCTTTCCCCCCTATTTCTCAATTATCCAAATACACCCCCCAATATACGTGGGGATGTGTTACAATTTCAAAACAAACAAGGAAGAAGTGGAAAATTTGCATAATAAAAGAGGGTTTATGGCAAATTCGCTGATGGGCCTTGGTAAACTATGTGGTGGGATCCTAGATATTGACGGCAAGAGGCAAAAACATATTTAGATTGGACTTTTTAAATGCTATTTTAGTAGACTTGACAAAAATAAAGACTGTCTCTAAACTATTGAATCTTTTTAGTTAGTTCACAGATATATATATATATATATATACCCATTGATGGTGGAGATAAATATATTTTCGAATTATTAACTTTTTAGAGAAATTACCTTGGATAGCCCTTTTTACCTTGTTTGTCACAAAAATAGTTTTTAAGGAAGAAAATGACTAAAATGTTTTTTTTAGAAGCTAAAAAATCCTTTATATGCATTTATATCCATAGGGTTAACTAATTTGCACTTTAGGGTTTAGAGTTAAGGGGTGGGTTTGGGGTTAGAGTTTCAAATTTCAAAAAAAAAAATTTAAAAAATCAAAATTTCAAAAAAAAAAAAGTCTATTTTGGTCATTTTATTTTTTTAGGGCTATTTTTGTGACAAAAACTAAAAAGGGCTATTTAAGAAAATTGCCCAACTTTTTATCATTCCTTTCACTTTTTCCAGGCAATGCATATCAAGGAAGATGTGAGAACACAGTATATACTAAAATGGTTTTCAATTACTATACTCACACAAATCAGGGAATTAAAAATGTCTGGCGAGTGCAGTATACATATTGCCACTTTTACTTACATCAGAAAATGAATTCATGCACGTGTACCTCGTTATTACAATTTAATTTCTTTATAATATCCCTATTATTATTATTACTAGAGGTAGAGGATGTGCACATGATCGAAACATTTTAGTGTCATTTTTCTTTTCCCGTACGAAAAAAGGAACAAAAGAAATTGATAATGCAGGAGAAGTGGCAAGAATAAGAATATAAATAGTCACATTATGTTAATGTGTGAGGTGGTTTCTTGTGTGTGTGTGTCCTTGTGACTAAGACAGATGGTGTTGACTTGTGGTAGGAATCACTCTGTCGATTTTTCCAAACTTATGCTGACTCAGCCGTTGCTCAGCATGTACTATTTTATCCACTTTCCTTCGGCCCAACCAATTCATTCATTCTTCTTTTTAATGGGTTTTAATTATAATGGCCTTTTTAGTAAGCCCAGTGTGAAAGGAGTTAGTGTTGAGTTGTGGTTGGAATCACTGTCGATTTCCCAAGATTATGCTGATTCAGCCATATTTCATCCGCTTTCCATGGCCCAACAGGTACACAGTCATCCTTAAATGGGCTTTAGTTATGATGGAATTAGTAAGCCCATTATGAAAGGAGTCGGAGAGAACAACAACTATCGACGCCGGTCAAAGCTTAATACGTCGTCGTTGCAGTCTTCGTTTCTCAACGGAAGGGAGGGAAGCTCTGTTTCTCTTTAGATCTTCCCTCTGTAACGCTTCTTCTTCTTCTTCGTCTCTCGTTCATCAAGTGAAACTGAAAAAGGAAGATAAAGTTTCGTGCTTTCGGATCAGGTTACCACTCTACTGGATTTTGATGATGTCATTGATACACCTGTTCTTGTTGTTCGTGGTGGGTTTTGTGAGCGTTGAAGCTGCTGCGGCGTCGTTTTCACCGGGATCGCGCTCGATTCTCCGGGACATCGGCAATGTGATCGCCGATCAGAAAGATAACGCCATCGAATTGAACGCTACCAACTTTGATTCAGTCTTCCAAGATACCCCCGCCAAATTTGCCGTTTTGGAGTTTTTCGCTCATTGGTCAGTCCTCTGATCTTCTCCTGTCTGAACAAAGTTTCCATTTTTTTTAAATTGGTCGGATTCGAATTTTACGTTTTGCCAATCCCCTGAAATTTATTTATCCACAAAAAACTTCACTTTACCAGTTGAAATGTGCCGTAGTACTGACATTTGATCGTTGTTCTGTCTGTCTGTGGATAAAACTAATGATGATGATGGTACAAAGGTGTCCTGCATGTCGAAACTACAAGGTAAAAAAAAAAACAATGTCTCTCTTTCGTTAATCAATGTCTTTGTTTTATTATATTCAATGCGTTTTGAAACTGGTGTGACTCTGCAGCCTCATTATGAAAAAGTCGCAAGGATCTTCAATGGACCAGACGCTGTACATCCTGGCCTCGTTTTAATGGCCCGAGTTGATTGTGCAGTAAAGGTACTTGCTTGCCGCCCATCTTCCTTGATTTTTATAGGGACAACGTGTATCAAGCACTTGTGTTCCCTTCGCTTGAGTCACATATTAGGTTGTGTATGCAATTTAGTTTAATCGTTCCTTGTGACTTTTCTGGCAGCGCAGATGAATGTGAAGCTCTGTGACAAGTTCTCCATTAGTCATTATCCAATGCTCTTTTGGGGCCCTCCCAGAAAGTTCGTTGGTGGCAGCTGGGCACCTAAACAAGACAAAAGTGAGATCATTGTAATGGATAATTGGCGCACTTCTGATCTTTTGTTGAGCTGGATTAACAAGCAGTTAGGCAGGTAAAGCATCCACTGAAAGCTTTATTATTCTCTTCTATGTTGGCTAATATGAAAATCCCTGTGAACATTCGTTTTACATCGCACTCAATCTGTTTTCTGTCCAATGCTGTGCAGTTCTTATGGCTTGGATGATCAAAAGTTTGGAAATGAGCATCTCCTTCCAAATATATCTGACCACGAACAGGTCTCTTACAACTTTGCTATGGTGGTATATTCAAAGAAACTAAATAGAGCTGGTTGTTGATTTATCACAGATTTCTAAGGCCGTATATGACATTGAGGAGGCAACTGAAGAAGCTTTTGATATCATTTTGTCACATAAGGTAGACCAAGTCTTTTGATTTTTTGTTGTATGCAAATATAATCCCCTTTTTAGCCTTGTTGATGAGTAGTGAATGACCCACAGGCAATCAAGTCATCTGAAACCAGCACTTCTTTAATCAGGTTCCTCCAGCTTTTAGTGCCACATCATCCTTCAAAAAGGTAAAAACTATCATCTTCTTTATATAAATTCACGTTTTTCGTGCCTACTTAACTGTTGAAATCTCCATAGGTGTCGTAAGGGAAGTGCTGAAATACTCGTGAATTTTGATGAGTTGTGCGCATCAGGCGAATGCTCTTATGGCCATGATTCTGGATTGAAAAAGACCCTACGAAGCTTCCATATATGTGGAAAGGATCTTCCACGTGGATATTACGTGAGTGAGCTTAACAACTTGCTTTTCTAATGTTTTTTCCCTGCGCTGAGATCTCTAATTCTCCCATTTTATATGCTATGCCAGATGTTTTGCCGTGGCAGCAAGAACGAAACCAGGGGATTCAGGTAGTAACTTTGCAAACAGTCCTTGGTCTAAGTGATTTAGTATTTGAACTCTTTTTCAACAATGGTATGATGACTTGCAGCTGCGGATTATGGATCATGATGCATTCACTTTCTGTGAGGATTGAAGATGGAGAAAGTCAGTTTGCATTCACAGCCATTTGTGATTTCATCAACAACTTCTTCATGTGTGATGAATGCCGCCAGCATTTTCACGACATGTGCGTAAGGTAACTAAAGAGAGATCTCCCGGTGTGTTGGCTTGCATCCTTTCTCATCTAAACAGCTCATGTTGTTGTTGTTTTTCATTGACAGCGTGAAAACTCCGTTTAAAAAGGCACGTGATGTCGTCTTGTGGCTGTGGAGCACGCACAACAAGGTCAACGAGAGACTTAAGAAAGACGAAGCCTCTCTTGGAACAGGAGACCCCAAGTTCCCAAAGATGATATGGCCACCAAAACAGCTTTGCCCTTCGTGCTATCTGTCTAGCACTCAGAAGGGCATTGACTGGGATCACGATGAAGTCTACAAATTCTTGAAGAAGTACTATGGAGAGAAGCTGGTGTCCTCTTACAAGAAGAAAAGCGGTGTCACTGCGAGCAAGGAGGAGGTGGTTGCAGCTGCAGAAGAAATGGCAGTGCCTGCCAACGCTCTAGTTGTGCCGGTGGGAGCTGCATTGGCCATAGCACTTGCGAGCTGCGCATTTGGGGCGCTCGCCTGTTACTGGAGGACACAGCAGAAGAACCGGAAGCATTACCACAACCCGCACTATCTAAAGAGATATAACAGTAACTTTATGGTTATGAACACGTTCAGTAACAATGAAAGCGAGAGAGAAAAGGAGAGATGAATTTTAATTTACAGAGGAAGAAGCTCACATGTTTTGACATTCAGGCAGAGGAGCTTAGCTGGAACTAGAGCAGAGCTTTTGTTTTCGTTGTAACTTACAGACAACATATACAAAGACGACGTTGAGATGCCAATGTCGCCTGTTTCAGGTCCCTTTTATTCTTTCTCTTCTCTGCCTTTACAGATTGTATAGATTCTTCTCTTCAAATTTTGGAATATACAATAGACCCTCGTATATCTATATAAATGTCAAAACAGAGTAGCTCCTGTTTGAAATCGTATTCGGATCTCCCGCCTTTCATTATTGTTTTGTTGCCATCTTCTGCAATTTCTATAACGGTGTCCTTTTAGTTTTACACAAACAGTTTACTACAAAAAAAGGTTCGTAAGTGATTTTAGATGGGTTTATTTGTGAAAGGAGTTTGTTGATACAATACCAAAAACACTGACATTATTTATTTATTTATAGTCCAAAACCTAAACCAGCATCTTCAAAATTGGTTTTCCTTCTCTAGAGTAGAACAATAATCCTCTCTCATGACCACTCTTTGTTGATGATCTTAACACCAAGCTTACCTGCAATGATAACAATGGAAGCACTGTCCAGAAACCCATGTTCCACAATGTAGTTCTCATTTTCCGTCACAAACGCCTTCCCTGTCTCCCCAAGCCTGAGCTTTGCAGGCAGCGCAGGTGCAGTCCTCTAGCAGTATCGGCTTCCACCGATGTGTTTGTTAGGAGCTCCTTCAATCATACTCTCTCTCAGAAGAGACAGGCCCTTGCATTCACCAGGTTCAGATCAGGATCAACCTTGTCCGGCCATCAAAGGGATAGATAAATGACCAGGTGTGAATAGAGATCAGACAGAGAGATTCCGACAGAAAGAACCTGCTGCTCCTGCATTATATTGGAGGTGGCTAAGCATCTATGGATAAATAGAGGAATACATAGAGTTTTTATTTGTACAATGTTAAGATTTATACTATTTTCTGAATATTAATACATTGTTGTTAAACAACTTATTACAAATAGAAAAGCCAAATAATAGAAAAGATGTTAAGAAGAGAGCAAGCGAGAAACAGACCTCCAAGAGAGAGGAATGCATAGAGTTGAACATAGTAAAATAAAGAAATTGAAAAAGGTTCGTTGAAATTGTTCGTTTGGAAATCATATTCTAGAAACTTATTTGAATTTAATTGGTGGTTTGAGGTCGTTGAAGAATATAATCTACCACATCAGTTGGTTACTCTCTTGAAACATTAGTCTTCATATTGTCTGTGATCTCTTTTATACATACCACTCTTTGATCTCTCTTTTTTTATATCTACTACTCTGTTTTTCCAAACCATATCAAAATAGGATTCTTCTTATCGTAGGAAACGAAATAAAAATAACTATAAGAAAATATAAACACATTTAAGGCAAATATACACGAACACGATCATCCTACGTGAATGGCGCCATTGATAAGCCAAAGAAGGATGTCTAGGATGCGAAACGCCAAAAAAGTTGTGGAGACGGGAACGCTAACGAAGACAAGAAGCAACGTTCCAAACGCGACGCTGGGACGAGAGTTCATGAGGAAAGTTTGGAGAATACAGAGAGCGTCACAAATAGTAGCGTCGTAGCCGCAGTATAAACGTTTCTCCCACTGCATCCAATGAGAAGGAGGTTCGTAGTTGCGTTCAACCATCTTCATCTCATGGATCCGTTTCCTAAGGACCACCATGTTCTCGTCCACCACTTTCCCTCCTTTGTAGTAGTAGTCGCAACACACGGTGGTTTGTTTTCTCCTCTTGGTTAAGGTACTGGCAAACCTTTGTGACGTCATCAGTGGTTGGAACTTGAGTGGCGACGATGATATGAGTATGCCTTCCATTTTTTTCTTTGTTGGTCAGGACACAAGTTGGTTATAATATTTATAAGGCAAGTATTCGAGGGAAGAGTTTTTTTTTTTTGTTTTTGTTTGGATATAAAACGGACAAGGATTAGATTACTTTGGGTTTAAGAAATAAAAATGATTTTACGCGTTGCCTCATCGAAGTATTGATAGGACCACATTCCTCATGTTCCTGCCAGTTTCACTTATCGATTTCATCAGGTACACGTCTTTTACAAATGCGAGGACACGGTCGGGACATTCAAGATTAGTTACGTATACATCAAACACACATGAAGCTGATCAGAAGAAGAAGATAAAAGATGATCGAAGTTAATTTGGAACTATATCGTTCTTCATAATTGTATCATCAGCCAATAATTTATATGACCATTGACCTCTAATTTTTAAGGTACGATAAGTTGCCCCCTAATGATTAACATAATCATGGTTATATTTTATTATAGCAGCAGCCAGCAGCCATTGAGTTGAGAAATAATAGAGAAGGTTGGGGATGACAGATGAGTAGTTTACACTGAAGCCCAATGGGCTTTACTCCAAAGTCAATTTAAAGTAAGCCCAGCTTCAGCGACTATCGTAAGCCCTAACTGTCTTGCGAGCGCATTATATAACCTGCGAGTTTCACACCGATTGAAACAGAGCCGTCTTTAAGTTTCTAATCTGAAGCAGAGAGCTTTCCGTTTACATGGTCTGATCTGTAGTTTTTTTCTATAATTATTTTTTCCTACTCGTGTATTTGCCGAAAATGAATCGGGGAATGAAGCAAAAAAAATAGGGGAGAGATTTGATAAATAGCTCTGAAATACCCGTAGGTTTTCTACGGGGTGCCCTTGCTTCTTCTTCCCTAAAACGATTTAATGGCTTCATAGTACGGGTTTTTATGTGCTTTCTTTGTGTTGAGTAGTTTCTACTCTTCGCTTTGAATCTCTTTTCACACTCCCGCCTCCAATCGCCATTACATGCTTTCTTCATACATAAATTTAGTGTTTTTAGTTTTGTTTACAGTTATTGTTCAATCAACACTCGTTTGGATGATAAAATCCTAAATGAACCTTCCTAAATAAACCTTCATAAACCCAGAAGAAACTGTATCTAAGAAGAGAGAACAGATTTATCATTTGCACTTAAAATGAATTTTCGAAGTACAACCAGAATCAGACTTTTATTCAGTGTCACACAACACAACTAGTAAAATAGATCTTTCACTAAATTTTCATAATCCAATCTATTTGACTTAATAGGTTGACGTTAATGTCTGATGTACATCTTCACCACCGAACAGCCCTTTCCCCAAAACCCAAGCTTCAATCATATCCCTTGAGTTAACAGCTTTAGCTGTCGGAACGAAATGCCCAGCTCCTGAAACCGCCACGTGTGATA
Organism: Sinapis alba; assembly: GCA_012274485.2. Taxonomy (NCBI): domain Eukaryota; kingdom Viridiplantae; phylum Streptophyta; class Magnoliopsida; order Brassicales; family Brassicaceae; genus Sinapis; species Sinapis alba. The sequence continues at coordinate 271,226 of MU105797.1, read as the reverse complement.
GATTCCCCCACCTCTGTATATACCCTGCGAGATCACCGTTACTGTCCTTCCACACCCTCCTCTCCGCCGTCAAAAACATCTCCAACCCCGACCAGTTCATAGTTCTCATCCACTCCTCCGTCGAAACGACGCCGTCTCTCAGATCAAGCATACCTTGATACAACAACACGTTGGTCCTCTCAAGCGCGTACTCCACCATGAACTTCACGCTCTTCATCACGTCTCCACGTAAAACCTCTTCCACTTCATCGCTGCATTCCTCAAAACGCATCGTTTCACTAACTCCTAATACTCGTTTCGCCTCTCTCTGGTTCAGAAGGTCCACCACAAGGTCCGTTCTATAAGGTATCATCCGCGCCGTGTTGTATAGCGTCGCGAGTCCCGTCATGTTGCCTATCAGAGTCAGTAGTTCGGTTCTTGCGTCTGCTGCTTCACGCCATTTCTGAGCATTCACTAGAGATATGGATACCTCTTGAGCTTTCTCGAGCTCCTCTCTCTGTTTTGCGTTGACTAGACCCGAATAATAGACGTTGACCGCATGGGTTCGGATCTGGGCCACCGGGTCGGTTAGCCCGTTTCCAATAGCTAGGCCCTTTAGATTTATCTTCCCATTGGGCTTTTCCTTGAGGATATAGTAACCAATGGCTGGAACATACTTCCCGGCGTAGCTCTCCCCGGTTATGTAAACCGGTCGGTTTTCAAAACCTGGGTTCTGCTCGATGAACTCTACCAGCGCAGCGTAGAGTTGCTCTGCCATCTGTCTCTGATTACTTGGTATGTCTTGTTTCGAAGCGGCGATGCTGAATCCGACTCCGATGGGGTTATCCAAGAAAAGTAAGCCGAATATGCGGTTCCATGCGCCAGGGTTGGGTTCCAGCTCGGTGGCGCGTGAAACTACTCGCCAAGGGCCAAGCTCGTAGAAGTTGCCAATCATGGAAGAGCAGCCTGGCCCACCTTGGAGCCAAACGAGGAGTGGAGTGTCGGCAAGAGGAGTGGTTGGCTTTTGAGCTTCGTAGAAGGTATAGAACATGGAGGAGCCTGGGGCGGGTTTAACCGGAAGGTAACCGGATTTAGTTGGGAGAGCTTCATCTGGAAAGAGTGGCGGTGGTAGAGACTCGACGGAGACGGCGAGGAGGAGAGTGGAGAGCAAGAAGAAGAGTGTAGGGACGTACTTCATTATCTCTACTAGCTCGTGGCTTTACATAAAGGTCGCTTTGTATTATTTCACTGCAAAACTTACTTTTGTGTTTTGTCTTGTAACCAATGTAACGTGGCTACCAACATTTTTATTACGGAGTATTATTTTATATCAACACGTGGTTACTAACCTAAACTGCATAAACATGAATAAATTATCTTTTAACCATTTTTAGCTATATGCTTTCATTTAATTACTTTTACATTTTAGTAACCCAATATAAAAAGGCTTCGTTAGGCCCACAAAGAAGCTGGACAATACAAAGCCTTGCTAGCGTGCTTCTTTTTGGTAAAGTGATCACAAGGTGTTCGATATAATACCTGAAAGAGACTTTCTACAGGGTGAAGATGATGATCTTGGATGTTTGCAGTGAGATTCTAAAGATCCAGAAGCTAAGACGGGTCGTCTCTTACGCTGGATTCTTCAGCTTCACTGCCGCCCTTACATTCTTCTATACAAACAACACGTAATAAACTTCTTCAACGCATAACCTCGGATCTCAACATTCTTCATTTGTTGGTTGTTCTTGCTTTTTAAATTTCGATAGTTTTGTAGGACAAGAGCAGGATTCTCAAGGGGCGATCAGTTTTATGCATCGTACCCTGCCGGTACCGAACTTCTGACTGACACAGCTAAGGTGAGTCCTTGTTTCTTGACAGAGAGACATTTGACTTTTTGTCTTTTAGAATTAATTTGCTCTTTAATGATTTTACATTGCGGTGGAGATTGATGCAATTTGTGGTTTGGTGTTAAAGCTGTACAAAGCGGCGCTTGGGAATTGCTATGAATCTGAGGACTGGGGTCCTGTCGAGTTTTGTATAATGGCTAAGCATTTTGAGCGTCAGGGAAAGTCTCCATACGTTTACCACTCTGTATGTTTCTTAAATCTCTCTATCATCTTTATTTGGCTTCGTAACATAGTTTCTTGATGGTCTGGTTACATAAAAGGTGTGATATTATGTTAAATAGAAATGTGTGTTAGCACTAGAATACAAAACCAAGTGCGTGCTGAGTTCTTTGTTTTGTAAATGCAGCAATACATGGCTCACCTTCTTTCTCAAGGTCATCTCGATGGAAGTGGCTAGAGCGTCATTTATAAAACCCCTCATTGTTGGCATAATCTTGTTATTGCGGAGTCGAACTCTTTTTCCTCATTTGTACGTACGGCGATGGTATAAATCTGCGCTCTCTGAACATGTCTTGGTGTATGGAACATGAAACGTAGTACGCGCACAATGTAATAAACACACATAAGATCAGGCCTTTATATGTTGTACAAGGCAAAATGCTAACAAGCACTTTGATAGTATATAGTCTGCTCATAAGATAAACAACTTTGGCTAGCTGCGACAAACAAACAACGTGGTCAATAACCTTCTTCCATCTGCGCTTCCTCAGCTTATTTAGTCACAAATGAGGGCCAGCCTTGAGCTCCTGTCAACCAACTCCAACTCCATTGTTAACTGCTTTAAAATTCACCTCCTCTAGTGATTTTCATTTTGACACATTTTATCTAACTGTGTTCTTTGCAAATGTTTCTATACATGATTAACCTCTGTAGCCATTTATAAATCCACGGATATTTAGGAGTGCAGAACATGTCGGATCTGAGATCTTGAGTTTAAAATACTTTTTAAAGAATTTTAGGAAAAAACTTTTTATTGAAAATTGAAAATAAACATTTATATAAAAAACTTTCAAAATTATTAGAGCATTTCCATTTCCATTCTAAAATGGTGGGAGAAATGAAATAATAATTTTTTTTTTTGTTTTTTATTCTATTTTTCACACTATTTTAAAGTAAAAAATAGAGTAGAGATGTAGATGCTATTGATCTATGCCCAGATCCGGAACTCCAAAAACATAAATATCTTGAAAAGAACAATGTTGTGAGCTGTCCATGATGGGCTTATTGAGTCCGTCTGTTTCTTTCAATGCAGCAAATGAAAAAAACTTGGCTAGCAAGAAATGAGCCAGGCCAATAAACCAATTATAGGGCCCAAGAACGAGCGTTATAAACCCTAAACCCTTGGCCTCTAAAACCAAACCGCTAATCTAGAACATTCCGTCTTCTTAAAAGCCCTAGAAAATCCCTCCAACTCAGCCCCGAGAGAGAAGAAATGATGAAGCGTCTGATCCCAACGTTCAACCGCATCCTTGTGCAGAGAGTCATCCAGCCTGCTAAAACCGAAAGCGGCATCCTCCTCCCTGAGAAAGCCTCCAAGGTATAGCGTTTACTCTTTTTTTTCACGATCTGGTCTCCTGATTTGATTTGGGTTTCAAAAAGATCTGATAAAGGATGAGCTTCTCGTGATGATTTACAGCTCAACTCGGGAAAAGTGATAGCAGTGGGACCTGGATCAAGGGATAAAGATGGGAAATTGATTCCAGTCTCTGTTAAGGAAGGTGACACTGTTCTTCTTCCAGAGTACGGAGGTACTCAGGTCAAACTCGGCGAGAAGGAGTAAGTCAAAACCAACTTTCTTCTTAATTTAACATTGCAGATGCTTTCTCAGATCATTAGTAAGGATTCTCGATGTCTGGTAGCTAAGTTATTAGGGTAATTAGATATGGAAACTTGGGGAATTTGCGTGTAACTTTGTGAAGAATTTGGAATCTATGTAACTTGCTTGATTAGATGAATAGAATGACAAGCATCATTTTTTACTATATGATTGATATTATAGAACGTGTTGATGTTGCAAATGTAGAATTGGACTCAATGTAGTGAATTTTTTTTTGTTTGTTTGTGATGGATGGATGTGCAGGTACCATCTCTTCCGGGATGAGGACGTCTTGGGGACGTTGCACGAAGATTGAGAAAGGCTAAGTAAAGCGGTGGTCTTGTTGGCGTTTTAAGTTATGGGAAGAGAAGAAACAAGTTATTTTATAAGTTCAGTTTATCTTTGTATTTGGTTGGACATGTCATTGAATTTTTTACCTTAATGGACTCTATCTTAATCCCCTTCTGAGTCATTCATTCCAGTTTTTCCAAATTGTCACCAATCTTGAGAGAATTTAACCCGACTGTTTCAATCCTTTTTTCGTGATCTGTGATGGCTTACTTGAATGCACATATGCTCGATAAACCTTTTTTTTTTTTTGTCACCGAATTCCATTGATGTATTCTTTATCTTCTACCATTAGATATTTAGCTTAGTTGATTGCTTGATTGTTTGTATAGCTTTGACTTCTTTACATTTTGTCAATTGAATCAGGCTGCGATACAAGGTTTTTGAGATTGGAAACTGGTTCCATTTGTCTTTCTTTTTTTCCTTGTCAAATTGTTTTCAAAAAGCAAAAGAATAGACAAAAAAAAGGTTCTGGTTGGTCGTTTAAGGTGTGTTACTTGTCTTTGTCTCAGCTGCAGTACGGCAAATAATTTGTGTGTCAATGATCAAAATATCTCTGTCAGTCATTAGAAGCACTAATATGGACGTCTTTGTCCTGAGTGTTTTATTTTTGTTTTTTTTAATATAATACAAATTTGCCATAAGCTGAAACAGGTGCATTCAATTAGAGTTTTCTATTGAAAAAGAAATGAAAAGAATCGTAGAACTCAAAACACAGATCAAAGTGCATGTGATCGAATCGATCACGCTTCCACCGCACGAGTGTACATGAATATATAAATACATCACAGTTTCTCCCCTTGCCGGAATAAATCCCGTCCAATCGGCTTCTGCCACCTACCTCCCCGCCACTCTTACAATGCAAGGATGTAACGGTCACAGCGTAGCACGTTGACGAAGGAGGGAGGGAAAAAGCAATGATCTCCCAGGTGGAGAGGGATCCGTCTCGTCTTCCGGTAAGCTCCCACTCTTCCCCTTCTCCGCCTCCGTCACCTACTCTCTCGCGGTCAAAGTCATCTGTACCTCCTAGTCGAACCTTCACACACCGAATCTCTTGGATCGTCTTATCGATTCTTATCCGGCGTCGTCAGGGGATTTTACTCTTCGCTCCTCTAATCTACATCTCCTGTATGCTCTTTCGCATGCGCACGGCGTCGTTTGACGCGGGTCCCATCATCCATCGCCGTCCCGCTCCCGGATCCGTCTACAGGAGCCCGCAGGTTTACGCTAAGCTCCGCGCCCAGATTGACGCCGATAATGCCACGGCTGATGCGGTGAGGTTTGCCTCTGTTTTTTTAATTCAATTATAGGTTTTTGATTCAATTAGATAACAATGTTTAGGACTTAGGAGAATGCACTACTCTATTTATTACTGTCCATCCTTTTGTTCTATGCTTGATTGGCTAGTGATGCTGCTGTTCTTTTCTGTATAGCTAGGCATTGCTGCTACATCATTGTTATGTATTGGGTACTTGTTGTGTTATATGCTATCCTTCCTAACGTATATTCAATGGTGTTCATTCTAGATATCAACGATTTGGAAACGTTCCTATAAAGGTGTGGAATGGAAGCCATGCGTGAACAAGTCTAATGGAGGTATGTTGTTGTACATAGCTTTCCTTGTTCCATGTAATAAGTCACAGCTTTGAGAAGCATTTCATGTCAAAAAGTTATCAATTTGATGAAAAACGTACATCACTAATGAAGCTCTGCACGAAGGACAGAAACTACATTGGCCTTGTCATAATTAATGAAGTTTTTCTTTTTCTTTTTGTGTGTGTCTGTGGGGGCAATTGTAGTTTTGCCCGAGTCGAATGGTTTCATATTCATTGAGGCAAATGGAGGTTTGAATCAGCAGCGGACTTCGGTAGATTTGTCAATCTTTTCATTTTACAGTAAATTTGATTTGTTTCATTCTATAGCCTTATGGCATGTGTCTAGCGACCTTGTCTAAGGTAAAGTTATTGACTTTGTCTCTACTATGTTTTGCTTAGATATGCAATGCGGTTGCTGTGGCAGGCTACCTTAATGCGACCCTTGTAATTCCCAACTTTCACTATCACAGCATATGGAAAGATCCGAGGTTTCAGATATCTGTTTTTTCCTGTCTTTTGTTGCTGTTGTTAATTCAGCGGAGCCGTCCCCTTTTTCAACTACTTTCTGACAGAGGGCGTTTCTTGCAGTAAATTTGGGGACATCTACGATGAAGAATACTTTGTCAGTACCTTAGCAAATGATGTGCGGGTGGTCGATACGGTTCCTGAGTACTTAATGGAGCGTTTTGGCTTTAACTTGACAAATGTCTATAACTTTAGAGTTAAAGCTTGGGCACCCACTAGCTATTACCGGGACTCAGTCCTGCCAAAGCTTCTTGAAGAAAAGTGAGTCACACCGTGTTCTTCACTTATAAAAGTTGGTTTCTACAATAAGTCGCGTTGTTGTTTTGTGTAAGGGATCTTTGGTTCTGGTTTAGGACGCAGGTTTTCGAAGTATTTGTTGTCTTTTCATGTTACAGGGTCATAAGAATTTCCCCATTTGCAAATAGACTTTCGTTTGATGCTCCAAGAGCTATCCAGAGATTTAGATGTTTGGCGAATAATGTAGCTTTGCGTTTTGCAAAACCCATACTCACCCAAGGAGAAACGCTGGTGAAGAAAATGAAGAAGCTTAGTGCAAACAACACTGGGAAGTACGTTTCTGTGCATCTTCGTTTTGAAGAGGTTTGTTACCTGTAAAGGAGAAACGCTTCATTATATCATGTCTGTATGTACTGAAAGTGAAAGATATGATACATCATAAGAACATATTTGCAGGATATGGTAGCTTTCTCTTGTTGTGTATTTGATGGTGGCAACCAAGAAAAGCAAGACATGATTGCGGCGAGAGAACGGGGCTGGAAAGGTAAATTCACAAAACCTGGCCGCGTGATACGACCAGGAGCTAACAGACTCAATGGCAAATGCCCTTTAACTCCTTTAGAGGTAAGCATAAACTATACGAGAATGTCAATGTATTCTCTTAACCGTAGATACTACTGTGGAATAATCAGAGTAGTTGTGCAAAGTGCAAACCCTTGTGAGAAATGATGTGAGTAGTAGAGTAGCTTGTTCCTATTGGTTCAGCTTTCTTCCTTGCACACCTATCAGGTGGGTTTGATACTTAGAGGAATGGGCTTCAACAAAAGCACATATATATACCTGGCCTCTGGACCGATATATGGTGCGAACAGAACAATGGCTCCACTACTCGAGATGTTCCCTAATCTTCAGACGAAGGAGATGCTTGCGTCTGAGGAAGAACTGGCTCCTTTTAAGGTTGGCTTCTGGTTTCCATGATCTTCCATTGTTTGCTCATCCACGTGGCGAATCTTTTCAGACTTATTAAATTATTGTGTCTGTGTTCAGAGTTTCTCCTCGAGAATGGCTGCGCTAGATTACACAGTGTGTCTCCACAGTGAGGTATTTGTGACAACGCAAGGAGGAAACTTCCCTCATTTCCTCATGGGGCATCGGAGGTATTTGTTTGGAGGACATTCAAAGACGATTCGGCCAGACAAGCGAAAGTTAGCAGTACTCTTTGACAATCCAAAGTTGGGGTGGAGAAGTTTTAAACATCAAATGTTAAACATGAGGTCTCATAGCGACTCCAAGGGGTTTGAGCTGAAACGATCTAGTGACTCCATTTACATATTCCCTTGCCCTGACTGTATGTGCCGCAGGAACAAAACTACAGCAACCACCTGACACCTTGTTGCTAGAGATTCTGGAATCTGGTCCCATTATTTAAATTTCATTGTATTGGTAGATTCTTTCAATTCTTTGGCCACATCCGCGGAACTGAGCGATAGCGAGAGGACTAGCTTGTGCTTTCAGGGCCTTCTCAAGCATTCTCCACGGGTGGGATTTTTTGACACGTTGAAGTTGATGTGTTTAAACTGAGGGTAGCTCCCACCACGAATCACCCTGTGGGTTTTGTACATTCAGTGTCTAGTGTTGGGTTGCCCACAAATAAATTTTGGGGTATGTGAGAACAAAGAGCTTTTGTACATTGACGACCTGTTCCTTATTGTTTTATCTATTACAATTTCTTTGAAAGTAGCTTATAAATTCTTCTCATTATGGTTCTTCCAGTGAATGTGGTGCTTCTGTATAATTTGGCTAGTGTCCATTTGCTTTGCTGCTTTTCAAGGTATCTGTCTCTTTATTTCTTCCTAGAGACTGATCCCTTCTTATTTGGAAATGTCAAATTCCTGAATCTGTATAATTTAATCATGTTCTTATAACCATGATTTAGTAACAAGAACTTGAATAAGATACACTTATTCTGTTGTTTCCAGGGTGCTATGTTGAAATACATCAACTACTTCCAAAGATTAATTTCATTGAACATCTCTTGTTTGCTTTCACATTTACATGTGACTTTGGTGATCCGTTTGCTCTTTCTTATGTATAATCCCTCTTGTTTTATTTTATGATTGTTTTAATGAATGTAATGTGATGTTCATTGACGCCCATTAGCACTATACTCAGCCCATTTATGTTTGTTGTCACTTGTCACCATATTACGTAATATTAATGTTTAACGTAACCAGAGCTTCACCTATAACTCTATGCCAACGTTTCTGTCCCCCACCACTGTTGGTGGCAATGGCGATCCTTTTCCACGACTTTTTTTTGGGATTGATTTTCCACGCGTACCCATTATAACATAATAACAATCTTTGCTTTTGAAAAAGACAACCTCTACGTTCCCTATTTTAATATGTGTATGTATACTTGTTTCTAATACTGATCATGATATGATCTATAAGTAAACATTTTAAATCAATGAAATGCTACATTAGTTACTACTAAGTTTTAATATACAAATGCATTTTCCTTTTGTTGTTGATACTGTTAATAACTTCCATAAACGTAATTAATATGATCTAATAATTTCACAATTTAAAACTGCAAGAAGTTATAAGAAAAAAAAATGTTATGTCAGTTTATCACCGTTTTGTGATTTTAATAGACGTGAGCATGCAAATATTACACAATTAAATGTGGTTGAAAGGAAAAATGCATGAAAAACCAGACGATACAATGTAATTTTTAAAAGCTATTAAATACTTATAGAAAAGAAGCATCTGGTGAAATTTGTCAAACATAGTTCTGAATAGTATTGATAAGATTTATGTTGCCAACGTTTTGATATGATTAATTCGGTTAGTTTAAAGGTAGAATATTAGTAGAAAAGCAAGGCTTGAACCAGAAAATTAAACAATTATAGTATGTCATGAAGATGTACACAATGCCTTGCCAATGATTAATTGCAGACCACCGAAGAGCAGAGAGAGGGACAGACTGATTCAAACTCGAGTTTATATTAGTTTTTCTTTGCGTCTAAACTAAGTAGAAACATTTTTAAAAATCATGCACAATAAGTAAAGAAAATGAATGATTATAAACATGATCAATTCAAATGTAAGGAAAAAGATAATCAGGAGAAATGTTAAAAAAAGGATCACAAAATAAGCTGAATAATCAAACTTTTTTTTAGCCGTCTTTGGTTTTTATTCTGATAGATATTTTTATACTTTGCGCTGTCTCTCTATAATTTATTCCTATTTTCTAATTTATTTCGATCTACTTGACGAGTTTTTTATATCTTTGTTTCCTTTGTGTTTCTAATTGTTTTTGCTTTTAGATGGTTGTGTCAAAGATATTTTGGTCTCAGCTCCCTTGATTTTTTCAATATTTAGAGATGTAGATTTTAGAGGTCTCGTCTAAGATTTGGTTAGCCAAAGAGTGTAGGGTAGATATGTTTGGAGTCGGGCGTATTGATCTTGGTTGTTCCCAATGCGCTTTCTCACTTTGTTTCCAGCGAGTTTTTTTTTTTTTGTTTGTTTCTGTTCGGAGCTCTTAGCTTCGTTACTTGTCTCGGTTCTGTACAAGGTTGTGGTTTCACTGTTTCAGCACCCGATGTTGGTTGGTTTGGGTTTTGATTGCTTGAGGTTCATCTTGTTTTAGCTTTCTTGTATTGAAAGCATTGTATTTTTTTGGGGTTTGGGACTCTCTCTCTATATAGAAGTTTTGGAACCTGCCGGTTCTCCATATTCCAACCATCATTTGTTACCAAATCATGCTGTCTTGTATTTTTTTATGATATTACGAATGAAATTAAATGTTAGAAAAAAAATAAGCCGAACGATGTCAATTTTTCTTTAAAAAACAAAATTAAATCGATTAGTCAAACAACGAACAAAATAAATAAATAAAATAAAATAAAATATAAAGGGTGCCTAATCCAATCTTTCCTTTATTTTAGCTCCGTTTTATCTTTCCTTGTTTCTTCGAAGTTTCTTCTCTGTAGCGTCAAAAGATTTCTCTCAGAGGTTTTCTCGGGGAAAGAAGAAACTGACGACATCTAATAAGATCCAAGAGAGAGAGAGATCTAAACTGCTTCGTCTCCGATGGGAACGCTTCAGTCATTCCGAAGAGCTTACGGAGCCCTAAAAGACACCACTAAAGTCGGCCTCGTCCGAGTCAACAGCGATTACGCCGTATTCACTCCCTCCTTCTTCTATACTCTCATCCAATTTTTTTTTAAGATCAAATCTCTTCACAGATTCGAGTTTTTTTTTTCTTAATTTTATGCAGGATATAGAGGTTGCCATAGTCAAAGCTACTAACCACGTCGAGTGTCCTCCCAAAGATCGGCATCTCACGAGTATGTGATTTTTCCTTTTTTTCATTTGATTATTCTTGTTTTTTTTTCAGATCTAATTTTGATAACTGTTTACCAGAGATCTTCATTGCCACGTCAGCAACTCGGCCTCGAGCAGATGTTGCTTACTGCATCCACACTCTCTCTCGTCGAGTACACAAAACCAGAAACTGGACGGTATTGAATCTCACCGTATTATTGTAAAATCAGATCGGTTCATTGTTTCTGGATCGATGGTGATCGGTTTCTCAGATCTTTTATATGCGTTTTCTCTGCTTTCCAAACAGGTTGCGTTAAAAGCATTGCTTGTTCTACACCGGCTTGTAAGGGAGGGAGATCCCACGTTTAGAGAAGAGTTATTGAACTTTTCCAGAAAAGGACGCTTCCTGCAACTTTCTAATTTCAAGGATGACTCATCCACAGCGGGTCTGTTCTTACATTCATGGGCCTCCTTATGTGTTTAGAAGGTTCTTTAGAGTTGCTCACTGACTAGATATTTTGATATTTGCCTCTCACAGCATGGGATTGTTCGGTCTGGGTACGCGCTTATGCTTTATTTCTTGAGGAACGGCTTCAATGCTTCAGAGTTTTGAAATATGATATTGAGGCTGAACGTCTTCCAAAAGTTTCCCCAGGGCAGGAGAAGGTATTGTTTTCTTTTTTTTTGCGCATACTCATATACCTTGTTTCCTCTCTGAAGGTATTCCATTTTTTTTGGAAATTTGATTGGCAGGGGTATAGCAAAACAAGGGATTTAGATGGTGAACAACTCTTGGAACAGTTACCTGCTTTACAGCAGCTTCTGCATCGGCTCATGGGTTGTAAGGTGCTTCTTTTTTAATGTCTTTTCTATGTTTCTTTTACTGTAAAATTGTGTTGGAGCAGCTTTCTTTGACGAATAAACTGAGTTTGCTCTTGTGAGTTTTTTTCAGCCAGATGGTGCTGCAAAGCACAATCATATCATACAGTATGCACTCGCTTTGGTATGTTAAACTAAGCCCGGGCACATAACTTACATGTTCACATTTAATCCCTAATTCTTACTTTTTAGTTCCGTGTCAAGTAACAGTTAAGTTCTGAAATCTTTTGAAATTATATTTGCAGGTATTGAAGGAGAGCTTTAAAGTGTATTGTGCCATCAATGAAGGTATTATCAATCTAGTAGAAAAGGTAGGCCCAGTTTTTTCTCTTCCCTCAGAAGTTACTTGCCCCATTCATGTGTTCTTTGCTTTTTCCCTGTCTCACATATGCATATATTACAGTTCTTTGAAATGCCAAGACATGAGGCCGTCAAGGCCCTTGATATATACAAGCGCGCGGGTTTGCAGGTAACTTTGTTGAGTTTTTTTTCTTTCTCTGTTGGGTCCATTTAGATTTCACTTAACGAGGGTGTGTCTATCTATGCAGGCTGGCAACCTTTCTCATTTCTACGAAGTATGCAAAGGATTAGAACTTGCGAGGAATTTCCAGTTTCCTGTTTTAAGAGAGGTATCAGATAAAAAACTTTTTTTTGTTACATTTCAATATTTAAAGGCAGGGACGATAGTATTACGATATAACTTTTATTTTTTGTTTTCTCAAGCCTCCACAATCTTTTCTTGCAACTATGGAGGAGTATATGAGAGACGCACCTCAAATGGTTGACGTCTCAGATGGGCCACTGGTATGTCCATATTCTCGTATTTATGGCCCTACTGAAACCATTGCTTTTCTTTTATAACTTATTTTCTAAAAACTCTGCCACATACAGCTTCTGACATATAGGCCGGATGAAGAGCTTTCTGATGAACCTTCGCATGAAGAACATGAACCATCACTGCCTTCAGATAGTACTGTTATTCCCTCTGAAGAGACCCAACCTCCTACTTCAGCAGAAACTCCTCAGAATATTATTGATACAGATGATCTATTGGTGAAGTCTTATTGCAGATGATCTAGATTTTAGATTTTTTAATGTCCTCGTCATTCTCCTGTCTCTGATTCTCTCCGTGTTATTCAGGGTCTGAACAACGATGCACCTGATCCATTAGAAATCCTGGACCAAAATGCGCTTGCTTTGGCGTTAGTTTCTACTGATGGTAAGCTTCGCTTCTTACACTACACACTGGAGTGCTAAGTTCGCCTTTTGTTGTTTATCTTTCGTATTTCTGATTCTAGTTTCTGTTTCCAGTTGAGTCTTCGATCTTTGATTTTAGTCAAGCAAGAGATTCGGATCCGTCGGGATGGGAGCTTGCCTTGGTTACAACACCTAGCAGTGATATATCCGCAACCACAGAGAGGCAATTGGTAAGATAGTATTCTTATGTTAACATGCATCATTAGTTGCCATTATCCTGTTTAGAGAGGGATGGTGTATTGAATTTGTGGCTTCTTAGTCATAACCTTTTTTGTCCTCTACAATGAATGATAGGCGGGTGGGTTAGACACGCTTACCCTGAACAGCCTATATGATGATGTAACTTACAGAGCAGCCCAACAGCCTGCTTACGGGGCGCCAGCTCCCAATCCGTTTGAGGTTCAAGACCCGTTTGCATTTTCCAACAGCGTTTCGCCCCCTTCAGCCGAAAGCAACCCATTCGGTCCCTACCAGCCACCAGCCTATCAGCAGCAACAACAGCAAGAGCTTCAGGTTGCACCAGGCGCTGCAAATCCTTTTGGTGATTTTGAAGAATTTCCGGTAGCCGCGGTTTCAGAACCGCAACAGACCACCGGTTTTGGACAATTTCCAGTGGTCAATGTTTCACAGCCACATATGACCACAGGTTTTGGGCAATTTCCAGTGGTCAATGTTTCACAACCACAAATGACCACCGGTTTTGGGGAATTTCCAGTAACCGCGGTTTCACAACCACAAATGACCACCGGTTTTGGGGAATTACCAGTAGCCGCGGTTTCACAACCGCAAATGACCACCGGTTTTGGGGAATTTCCGGTATTCACTGTTTCAGAACCGCAAATGACCACCGGTTTTGGGGAATTTCCAGTAGCCACAGTTTCAGGACCTCAGATGATGACAACCGGTTTTGAGGAATTTCCAGTATTCGCGGTTTCAGAACCGCAAAAGACACCGTGTTTTGGGGAACTTCCAGTAGTCCCAGTTTCAGAAGAGCAGAAGAACTCCAGTTTTGGCGAATTCTCAGTAATCACGGCTTCAGAGACGCAAAAGACCACTGGTTTTGGGGAATTTCCAGCTAACGCAGCAGCAGGTGGTCATCAGCAGCAATATAACAGCAATCCTTTTGGTGGCATGTGATCTCAGCTCTGGTAAATGCTTCATTTGTCACAAGTTTGTGAGTTATGGAAATCTTGTAAAGAAAGACTCCCGAGTGAACCACATAATTGTAAAAACTGTCTCTCTCTCTTTGGTTGATGAGCAAAGAAAGAAATAAGGTATTTCTTATGCATTTAAACAATACATTCACTCCTAGTTCGCAAGCATTGGCTTTCTTTTGAATGCTATTTGCAAAACGCCTGTGCTTGGTACGACCCGTTAGTCTCTGAATCGTCGTTTTCTGTGATAGTATCAAACTGTGAACGAGACAAACAGCAAATTATTTG
>MU105797.1:175744-256663 GCA_012274485.2 Sinapis alba | reverse complement strand
TGATAGAGTAAAATGTATGTTTATTGATAGAACGAAAGATGAATCCAATGTTCCTAAAACACCGATTCACAAGGATCAATATCCAGAGAAAGAAGAAAGAAAAGAAAGAAAACGTTTACAAATTTCTCAATGAATCCTATGCAAATCTTCCTCCTCTGTTTTTAAACAGGATCGTAACAAACTTCTTGTTACGACTCCTTCTCTCCTATGACGTGGCCTCTGACGTGTCTCCCACTTGCATTTATCTGTATCAAATCCTCCCCTTTTAGACAACCTTGTCCACAAGGTTTGTCGCAGGAAAGCGCTTCTCCAAGTCGTACAAGAACTCCCAGGTTGATTCGTCTTCATGTGTATTCGTCCACTTGACTAACACCATTGTTGCCGGCCTGTTCTGACGCTTCACCATCTTCCTTTCAAGAATAAACTCTGGTTCCCTGCAAAACATCTCATTGTGATTAGAAGGTAATGCTGTTGACGTTGGTACAGCTCCCACCACTAGTTTGAGCTGTGACACATGGAATACGGGATGAATTTGAGAAGATCCCGGCAGTTTGAGCTTGTAAGCGACCTTCCCGCAGCGATCAATGATCTCATAAGGCCCATAATATTTAGGAGCCAACTTCTGGTTGCTGCGATATATCACTGACTGCTGTCGATAGGGCTGCAACTTCACGAACACATGATCTCCAATAGAGAATGATCGATCCGTACGATGAACATTAGCAACCTGTTGCATACGATGCTGTGCACGCAAGAGATGGAACTTTAAAATGAGTAACATCTTCTCCCTTTCTTCCAATGACCGAGCCACTACCGCCACTTTTGATTCTCCTGGAAGATAAGGTAGATGCTGCGGAGGTGGTTGACCATAAACGGCTTCAAATGGTGACATCTGAATGGCTGTATGGTAGTTAGTGTTGTACCAAAACTCCGCCAATGGTAACCACTTACTCCAAAGATGAGGTTCATCACTACACATACACCTCAAATATGTTTCCAAGCAGCGATTAACCACCTCAGATTGACCATCACTCTGAGGGTGATATGCACTCGAGTAATTCAATGCCACACCCTGCAAAGAGAATAGCTCCTTCCAAAATTCACTCAAGAAGACTGCATCACGATCACTAACGATGGATCTTGGGAAACCATGCAATTTAAACACATTGCTAAGGAATGCTTGAGCCACAGATGCCGCGGTGTATGGATGAGCTAAAGCTATAAAATGAGCAGCTTTAGACAATCGATCCACTACCACTAGAATCACTGTCTTACCCACCGAAGGTGGTAACCCATCGATAAAATCCATAGAGATGTCAGTCCAAATCAGGTCAGGAATTGGTAAAGGTTGAATAAGGCCCGGGTAAGCTGTAGTATCATACTTGCATCTCTGACAAACCCCACAGCTTCTTATGAAAGCTTGAATGTCCTTAGTCATGCCTTTCCAGTAAAACAGAGCCTTTACTCTCTGTCTCGTTACTTCACGACCCGAATGTCCTCCACTGCCTGAACTATGCATCCACTCCATTATCTTGTTACGTAAAGCAGCTTCATTCGGTACAACCAGCTTACTCTTCCTCCTTAAAATCTCCTGAGACCAAGTAAAATGTCTCTTGTTTTTTGGATTCAATTTCAACGCTTCAATCATCTCTTTTGTTGCAGAATCCTTGTCATAAGCCTCCTGAATCTGCAACAACAAATCACATTCTAACACTGTCATCGCCATATGTAATACCTCAGATCCTTCTTTCCGTGAAAGTGCATCAGCAACCAAGTTCTCTTTTCCCTGTTTATATTGGATTTCATAGTCGAATTCCAATAACTTCGGTAGCCACTGTTGTTGGATTGGAGTGTTAAGTCTTTGCTCCAACAGATACTTCAAACTGCGTTGATCTGTCTTGATTATAAAATGACTTGTAAGCAGGTAATGGCGCCATTTCTGTACTGCAAATACCACTGCCAATAGCTCTTTCTCATAGATGGAAAGATGAAGTTGCTTCCCCTTAAGATGGCGGCTAATGTATGATAAAGGGTGTCCCTCCTGCATCAACACCGCCCCTATACCATTACCACTAGCATCAGTTTCCACCACGAAAGGTAAATCAAAACGCGGTAAAGCAAGAACTGGAGCTTCACACAGAGCTTGTTTCAGTTTATTAAACGCCTCTGTCGCCTCTCCAGACCATTCAAACCCATCTTTCTTGGTTAATAATGTCAAAGGTCTTGCAATGGTACCAAACCCTTTGACAAATCTCCTGTAGTACCCTGCTAGCCCGAGAAAGCCTCGCAACTGCTTCAACGTTCTCGGTATTTCCCATTCTGCTACTGCAATAATCTTGTTCGGATCAGTTGAGACCCCCGACTCTTGGATATAATGTCCCAAGTACTCCACTCTATTTGTAGCAAAAGCGCATTTACTGAGTTTTGCAAACAGCTTATTGTCTCTCATCAGTTCAAAGACACTCCGCAAATGCTTCACATGTGCTTCCATTGAAGAGCTGTATATTAGTATGTCGTCAAAGAAGATCAGGACACATTTTCGTAACAGGTTTTTAAACACTGCATTCATGAGGCCTTGAAATGTCGCTGGTGCATTTGTGAGGCCAAAGGGCATCACAAGGTACTCATAATGACCACTGTGAGTTTTGAATGCCGTTTTATGAATATCATCCGTGTTCATCCTCACTTGGTGATAGCCTGCTCGAAGATCTATCTTTGAGTAAACCTTAGATCCGCCCAACTCATCCATCAAATCTTCTATCAGTGGAATGGGAAAACGATCCTTTACTGTCATGCCATTCAATCCCCGGTAATCAACACACAATCTCCACGATCCATCCTTCTTCTTAACTAACACGACAGGTGATGCATACGAGCTAGAGCTTGGTTGAATAGTCCCTGCATCCAAGAGTTCTTGCACCATCTTATCGATTTCGTTCTTTTGGTATACTGCATAACGATATGGTCTTTGGTTGATCGGATTAGACCCTTCAAGAAGTGGTATCTTATGGTCATGATCCTGTCGAAAAGGAGGTAATGCCTTCGGCTCTTCAAAAACATCTTTAAATTCCTGCAGAGCACTAGAAATACCACTCTGCAGTGTCTCTGTTTGTCTTGGCTGTACCTCTAATGTATAAGCCTTAACCTGCTCTTCCTTGTCAATGTGACTCACAGAGATCATTGACAATTGAACGTCTGCTTCCTTCAGCCTATTCAACTTTGCGGACTTCAATTCTCGTACAGAACCATCTTTAATCCCATGGAGCAATACGCTTTTCTTCCCCATCTTAAACTGCATTGTAAGATTTTGAAAATCCCAAGTAATAGGACCCCATTGCTGCAACCACTGAACTCCAAGGACCATGTCACAACCACCCAATGGAATCACCATAAAATCTGCTTGGAAAGAGATACTCTGAAAATTCCATTGAAATCCTTCCACCTTAGCACTCACTCCCAACTTGCTACCATCCGCTACTGCTACCCTGGTGATACCTGTCGGTTTCATTTCGCATCCCAATTTCTCAGCTACAACCCCATCCATGAAATTATGAGTTGATCCCGTGTCAATCAATATGAACAATGAGCGTTTTTCATACACTCCTTTTACACGCATTGTCTTATAATCCGAAATGCCAACCACTGCATTAACAGAAATGTGAGCAATATCTGCTTCTCCTGCTTCTTCTTCCCCTTGTATTCCCACTTCCTCTTCTTCACACTCCATCATGAACAACTGTGTTTTCTTATGTTTCAGATAATGGCCTGGTGAGTATTTCTCATCGCAGAAATAACAAAGACCTGCAGCTCTTCTTCTACTCATTTCTTCTTGGGAAAGAAAAGGTTTTGTATTGTCCGGTAGTTTATCTTTGATTGGTGGCAACTCCTTTCGGACCTCAGTCTCTTTCCGTAATGGCAATACCCCTTTACTCTGCATATTGCTCTTCTGCTGAAACCATCCTTGCGAAACTGCTTTCTTTGGATGCGCTTTTTCATAAAGTCTTCCCAGCATCAAACACTGACGAACTGTTTGTGGTTGGAACATTCTGATATGCATCTGCGTATCAACTCTTAACCCCGCAAGATATGCACTAACCAGATATTCTTCAGAAAGTTTGACTCTTGTTCGAATGAGTTCAAATTTCCCATGGTAATCAACAATTCCATCAGTCTCCTGCAACTCCTTCAATTCAGCTATCGGATCATCCATGACTTCTTCGAACCTCTCTTTCAACAAGGTTTTATATAATGGCCAATTATGCAGAATGTCATAACCTATCTCCGATTGGATCACCGCCTGATGCCAAGTAGATGCTAAGCCATCGAAATGTATTGATGCTAAGCCTACTTTGAGTTCCTCAGGTGTGTTATCCATCACAAATAGTTGTTCTATCTTCGACATCCATTCCTTCATACGATCACCATCAAATCTAGGAAAATCCAGCTTCGCCATACGAGTGATACCTGCGTAATTGTAATGAGTTCCCGATCGTCCTCTCGTTTGTTCATTCACCGTCGTATTGATGATCGGAGTATGAGAAACTCCTGGCGATGATCTTCCCAGTGGTTGTTCGTGACTCGTCGACGCGCGATTCGTACTTCCTTGAATTAACCGAATCGCTTCGAACATGTCTGCGATGTTCTTATCCATTTTCGCGTTCTGATCAGCCACCGTAACTTCCAGTTGCTGTGTTCTTTCTAGCATGTGATCAATTCGCGATCCCAAGCTCTCCTCAACTCCTCGCGCCGCCGCTTCTTTCATCATCGTCTGAGCTCGTGTCTCCGCCATTGCCGAGAATCGTCTAGAATCTGATACCTTTGATAGAGTAAAATGTATGTTTATTGATAGAACGAAAGATGAATCCAATGTTCCTAAAACACCGATTCACAAGGATCAATATCCAGAGAAAGAAGAAAGAAAAGAAAGAAAACGTTTACAAATTTCTCAATGAATCCTATGCAAATCTTCCTCCTCTGTTTTTAAACAGGATCGTAACAAACTTCTTGTTACGACTCCTTCTCTCCTATGACGTGGCCTCTGACGTGTCTCCCACTTGCATTTATCTGTATCAAATCCTCCCCTTTTAGACAACCTTGTCCACAAGGTTTGTCGNCGGCTGTCTTCGTCTGATCTCCGTCTTCCATCTCCTCCGTGATCCCATCCGTACACGTCTCCTCGTCCGTCAACGCAGCGCTCATCCACGTCTGCACGTTACTCATCTGAAACCTAAACGTCGGAGCTCCGGGACGACGGTGGTTCATCTCTCGGAGCTGACGGAGCGATCCACGCATCTGCTCCATGGCGTCTCCCACGTTGGAAACGCAGTCATGGACGGCGGCTGAGTCAGCTGAACGTGAGAGTTTCGAGAGATAAGCCGCCGTGTATTTTGCGCGGGAAATGGAAACGCCGATGGCGAGCCTAGCTAGCCTCGCCGTGTTATATTGTACGGCGGAGGCGTAGCCAGCTAATGACGTGAAACACACGTCTGGGTAGAGCGTTGCGTTGCAGCTATTACGGATGAAATCGAGGTCGTTAGTTGATGTTGGTTCTGGAGGGAAACGGACGGCTGAGATTGTCCGGAAAATGAAGAGGAAGGTGGCTAAGTGAAGAAAGGCTGACGTATAAAGCTGCCTTGCCATCTTTTAAGACTTTTAAACTCTGTTTATGTTTTAAGGTTTTGGGAGTTTACAAGAAAGATTGGAGGGTTTATGTAGGCATTGAGGAATGGAGATATCTGACATGTGTGCCCTTACAATGTTCATTATAATCACATTGTTGCCACTAATCATTTTGTCTGGTGCATTTTATCCATGGCTGGTGTGTAAAAGAAGGTTTTAGGGCTCATTATCACTCGTCTCTTAATCGGAGTTCTTAACTCATGATTTGACATTTTTTTTAGCTTAGAGACGTCTCTTATATCTCTTATTTAATAGATGATTATTAGTTTTTCTTAATTAAAAATTAAGAAAATCTAAAAACCGTAAAAAAATATTTTATTTGAAGCTAAAAACTCCGATTAAGAGACCGGGGATAATGATGACCTTAGCTATATTTTTAAAGAAACCCCATACTTTTAGGTTTTTTAATAAAATTATGGGTGTGCACGTGAGTGAGATTTTGGATGGACATAACCAGTTGCCACTCGACCACGATAGAATCGTACGGTGAGAATACGATGATGCGATTCACCAAATTATGGATGGACTATGTGGAGTTTCGCCTACCCGCAGTAGTGTTTCTGCCCATATATATATAAAAAGTTGTCCAAGAAGAAAATGTACGCACGCGTAATTATTAAACGTCTCTAAACTTTTTTTTTCAGAATGCTCCAATTAGTGTGGGATTAAGATACAATCATATAGGAGATCAAACTATTGGGAAAAATTCTTATTTACTTTGTAGTCTCAAGAGACTATCATCGATTTGATAATAGAAACTAATATAGTACATATAAGCTGTTGGAATTATACACAAAAATCTATCGCTTTTAAGTTAGTGGGAAATTTATATATATATATATATGTATATGTGTGTTTGTTCATGTGTGTGTGAGTGTAAAAACATGTGATGCCACCATCGTTTTAGTAAATGGTTCTCACCATGTTGCTTAAGAAGTAAAGTCCACTTAGAATGCCACTTCCGGAAAAATGAGTGTGTATAGTATGTAGTGGGGAGGTAGCCGACATTTCATATAGTATATTATAAAATATCTGATTGGTAGTTTTGTTTGAGGTAGTCTTATTTTTTGTGTAAATATTCAATGAGATGATACAAAAAAGTTAAAAATATATTTTTAAGTCTGTGGTACACAAGTTTGATGTATATATCTTTCCAATATAATATCAATTGTTGGTCTTCAAGAGAAATCTATTATGTTGCTGACATGAGTGGAACTTGTCCAACGACCATAAGAAGATTGTAATGTATCAGAGATAGTGAAGACTTTAGCCAACACTAGGCAAGAGTGTGGTATTCACACAACAACAACACAACTTTTGCGGGCAAGCCAATTTCTACCAAAGCATGGTCTCATGGTTTATCAAAGGTCTTTTTCTCTTGTGGCAATGCTAACCACAATGTCAAGCTACTTCTGTGATCAACCTTGCTTGCTTGCTTGCTTGTTGCTACAAGTTGTAGCCTACAACTAGTATCATTGTCCTTAGATCATTAGGAGTTGCTTTTTCTTTCTTATCTCTGTTGTTGCTTTAGTTTAATTTTGATCTGCTACTAGTGTTCCATGTACCTTCGGTCACAATGAAAAATTTTATATAAAATTTAGCATTTACACTAAAAAAAAAACTATTGTGTTTATATATAACATGGAACTAGGTCAAATAAACAAATTAAATTTGTCGAATCATATCTACATTGAGAGCCCAAAAGATTCATAGTAGGTCTATTACTCTAAGGCCCATTACCATCATTAAGCCTTTTGTTTTTATCATAACTAATTAACTACATTAAAAGCCCAAAAGATGATTACTGTGATGTCTGTTAATGCATTCAAAAGACTGAAAAGTAATAGATTTATAGGAACCGGGTACGTGTTTCGGATTTTCTTGGTAATTTCTGAGTGTTCTATCCAATCGAATAAAATTTCATACTATAATAAGCACTCGTAATAAATTTTAAAATTGAACTTAGATGATGAAGTTATATAGTGCATTGCAATCTGCAAACCTTTTAAGTCATTGTTCAATTACTTCAGTTACTTTAATTTTGAGTTTTTTTTCAGGTTAGTAAAGTGATATTAACTTCGAACATATACAAAGAAAAATCTACTATGGTTAAAACTTTAAGTTGAGCCTTTTATAACAGTGGTCGGTAGATCCGCAAAATTAATTTGAAGTTTCATTCTCAAATCTTATATGGCGGCTCAATAAGCTCTACCAAAGACTTTAAAGTATATCAAAAGCAAGAGGCCACTTGAAATATTACCAAATAGAAAACATTCTTACATTTACATGGCGGGTCCTATATCTTTACTGAAACATCTCACAATTACTGATTTCAAGTTTTGCCCCTCTTCAATCTTGTATATATCTACTCATACATAAACAAAATAAACTATCATTATGCAATGCTTAAAAAAAAATTGGGAGTATCTCAGGACTCTAGAAAGACTCAAACTAATTTCCAAATGAATGGTGCAGTCTACAGATAAATTCTCACTCCAGATATTCATATATGTCGTAAGATAAATTCATATCCATGTGACCACAAGATAAAATGTAGTAGAGTATCTTCAGACCCAGATTTCTTAGTAATTCCAAAATCTACCTACCACTAGATCATCACCTTTTTTAAATTTCCATGATTAGTTTTACCATTTTAATCTACATAAGTATTTATTTTCCACACTATAACGAATTGAAGCCTTTATATTGTCTGAATGCTGACGACTTCATCAATTTTCTCCCGGCTCCACTGATCACGTTGTTATTACTTACTGATAGACATAAAAAGTGCCCAATGAGCTAGTAGTATAAAATATATGGTCCATGTTTAATAATGATATAGACCATGGGTGGCCTATAAGATTAATGATACATACATCCACTTGATTATCCAACTGAAACAAACAACCACCTCCTTCGTTTTTGTATGGCTAATAAACTCAACCCGTCTACTTTTAATTCATCATGCGTTTAATGTCCACACCCACACATAACAAACTTAGGCATGACTAGTTGAAACCCAGCGATTGCGGAAATTTGTGGAAAAACCAATCAGACTCTTAATTTTTATCAATCCATATGGATTGATTGGAAGGAAAACAGTACACAAGGTTTTAGTCTCCAAATACTTTAGATACAAATTATATGAGACATCATATATAATATAGTGGGTTAACATGTTCGCTTAATTAGTGTTCTAATATTCTCTCTCTATATATATTACTACTGAAATTTTTTAAAAATATATGTAGAGAAATTTTATGACACTAAAAAAGAATGATAACACTAGTTTGCAAAATGATTGACGGGGACCTGGAAATAAAGATATTGGGTCAAAGATATGACAATAGAAATAGTCACTTGCGTGCCATCAGACATCTTCTGTATGATCTGGTCGTGATTTGTAACTAGAGATAACATTGATACCGTCGACTTCAATTATTTATTGTCGATTTTAATCAGTTATTTTGTTGTTGCTTCTTTTAGTTTTTTTTTTTGTGTGCGAGCTTTGATAAACATTCGTAATAACATTTTGGAGCAAAAACTTTCATGAGTTCTCCCACATAGATTTTATTTTATAAATCCCCCAATTTTTGATATTTTAGAGTCATGCATGTAGAATTTTTTAAGACATGGACAATGTAGTAAATAACTAAAGGTTATCTACCATATTGATATTCCATGGGGGTATATTGGATATTAATAGGAAAGAGAGAGACAATTAAGATCTTTTTTTCCAAAAAAAAAAAAAGTTAAAAATTATCAACTTTTCTATCATTCTGAAATAGTAAAACATATAACTTAAATAAATTAGAGAAGTCTTCTGATTTCTTTTTTCCCCAATGATGCTGACTATTTGGATTAAAGACTTTACATATTCATAGTCATAGTTATCATTTCTAGCTCCATGTAACTAAATCTAAAATTAAATTTTCCTGTTAGTGTTGATTGTTTTATAAAAAGATATTAAATATTTTAATAAAATATAATGAGTAGCTTCAAAGAAGTGCACTCATACAAATGATTTTTTGTTGGAAAATGATTAAAAACAGTGTTATATGTGTGTAACATCATCTATTTTAAATAAAATAGATTCCTTAATTAAAACAATACCTTAGAAGAAAAGGTAAAAGTCAAGAAGATATTAAGTAATCGCGATGGCTATATACTTTCATTTTAACAAAGATAATTTGAAATAGTCGAGGTTAACTCTGACGAGTTAAAAAGATAATGGACTCTTGTGTCCTTATAAATACAATCATCATCCTTCGTTTTTAATCAAGATATTAAACATATTTTTCGTTATAAAAGTTAATCTCCTTCTCTCTATCATTCTCTCTCTTTCGTGATGGAAGCTCAACACCTTCATGGCAAGCCTCAAGCTGAAGGAGAATGGTCCACAGGCTTCTGTGATTGCTTCTCCGACTGCGGAAACTGTAATAAAAAAAAACCGGCCGTTTTTATTTATTTATTTCCCTAGCTCTTTGAACATATAATAAAGAACTAATCATATATATGGTTGTTATCAGTCTACAGTTTATACTTTGATCTATTTTTAGTTAATTTATCACTTGATACTTTATTATGGAAAGAAAAGAACCCAACAAAACTTACTATTGATCTTCCAAAACGAATGAACAGGTTGTATCACATGCTGGTGTCCATGTATTACATTTGGACAAGTCGCTGAGATTGTAGATCAAGGATCAACCAGTAAGTTTAATTACTTAAATCTTAAACCATATAACAAGATATATATTTATATATTCAGATTTAAAGATAAATAAATTGTTGTTTTGTAAATTTCAGCGTGTGGTACGGCTGGAGCATTATACACGTTGATAAGTATTTTCACGGGCTGCGGATGTCTCTACTCGTGTTTCTATCGTGGAAAGATGAGAGCTCAATACAATATTGGAGGCAATGATTGTGGAGACTGCCTTAAACATTTCTTCTGCGAGCTCTGTGCTCTCACTCAACAATACCGTGAACTCAAGAACCGTGGCTACGATATGAAACTTGGTATATATTGATTTCTTTATCCTGTTTTTTTTTCATTTTTATTGTAATCTCAAAACATTCACATTCATTTAAAATTAATGTGGTATTTTAGGATGGGCCGGGAATGCACAGTTGCAACAGAATCAAGGCGTGGCGATGGGTGCTCCAGTCTTCCAAGGCGGCATGACCCGCTAAGATTCATTCCTTTTTGTGTAATTTATTTAGTCATATAATAAAGTGAGGTTTAATCCTCTGTGTGGATTTGTGAAATATGATTGGTATGATTGAAAATGATTGTATATGTTTGTATAATACTCGGTCAAAGATATGAAACTTAGACTAACATGTCACTATACGCCTGTGATTTGGTTTGGTCGAGATTGTAATTGTGAGGTTGAATAGTCTAAAAATATTTAAATTATTTTTTTTTCTTTCAAGATTTATAGATTTGTTTATAGCTTTACCGTTCACTTTCTCCTTCAGCATTATACCTTTTGATAGGAAAGTTAATTTAATATCAAGGATTTATAGGGTGAGTACCAATTTATTCGGATTTGGTTAAAGTGACTTGGTTTGGTTCGATTTGATTTTATCAGTGCCACTATAAGTGAAAACATTCTCCACTTTATCCATTTCTGAAAAAAAGCAATTAGTTTACACTTACATATGTCATTTTATGCACGGAAAAATAATAAAAATCAATATTGATACATGTTGCATCACATGTTGGTGCCCATGCATTACCTTTAGCCAAATACCTATAATTATTTGTATAGGTATAGTTATAGGTATTTGATCCATAGTGAGAGTTATCCCAAGTTATACTAAACGGGAGATATAGCAATAAGTAATGGCGGTTTGAAAACGTAGCGTTAAGGTTGGAGCCTTTTATGCGTGTATAAGCATAGTAACAGGATGTATGATCGATGTATCTACAAATATTTCTACAGAGGCAAAATGAGAGCACAATACAATCTTCCTGTGGTGATTTCGAAGTGTAGACATTTTATGCAAGGTAGGCGATTTAACTCGAGACTACCGCGAGCTCAAGGACGGCAGGTTCGATATTGGTGTATTTTTGGCTCTTTCATAACCCTGACATTCTTATAGCATCATTATCCTTTAGGATTTCTTAATTTTTTTTTATATGACTAAAAAAAATTTAAATTAAAAATCACATCAAATTGTGAGTCGTCACGTGTCGATAGAGCCCGTGAACAGTGCAAAAAACTCACAACAAACATTTTTTATTTCAGGTATTTTAAAAATGTTAAAATGTTGGTGGGTCTCAAAGATGAAACGTCTCTTATTTCACTTCGATTGAAATGATCTTAAGGCCACGTATCTTAATTAATTGAAATGATCTTAAGGCCACGTATCTTAATTATAGTCATATATTGCATGCGTGACAACACACGTTTTCGAATGGGAGGAAAACACATGGAGCGGCAGCATAACTACGGCATGACCTGCTAGGCCGCTGCTAGTTTTATCCATGCATTTTTTTTACATAGAAACGTAAGAGGTTTAAAACTTTGATGCAAGCTTGGCTCCCGTATGACTGAGGTTCCATCACGTTGCTCTTTTAGCTATTTCAGATCTAGTAGGCCAATCTCTGTTTTTATGTTTTTGGGCTCAGATTGGCCTCTTGTCTACTTCTTTTTGTAGTGTTACACTTTTTCATTAAATGAAAAATTCACATATATTAAAAAGAAACTTCGCGTTATATAAAAACCGTCTCTTGATTAAGAAAAAGTTAAGAGACGGTTATTATACTACAGTAAGAACTCTATTCTAAAAACTCCACAATAATCATGCGTTTAGGCCGCTGTTAGATTATACATGCATTTTTTTTATTTTTTCACATACCTGTTTACTTTTTTCAACAACATTTTAGAAATTACGACCAATTTTTTATTATATTGGATAAGTAGATATGATGTATATAGATTTTTAAAATACCCGCAGTGGAAATCTTTCGTCAAGAATCTCTCAACAAAAATATTATTAATGAAAACATTTCTTGAGAAACTTATATAAAAGTATTTTTACGAAACTCTTATAGTACATGTACATAATAGGGGATAGTATATATACTGACATATAGTGTAGAGATGGTTAACATTATAGTATCATAGACCTAACAAACTTTCTCTCTTCACATTGCATTTTCTATCACTTCCCATCAAAATTCATCTTTACTGTCACTCTTTTTCTTCGATTTCAGCTCAGATTCGTGATCATTTCCCTCTGAGATTCTGAATCGATTACTGTTTCTGTATATATTATGAAAATAAATTCATACCAAATAGGTTGTACTAGTCGCCTTGCTACTTTTACAAATTCCTCTATTTAAGATTTGGGTCAGTCGTACTCGTACGTTACAGTGACCAACCTGAATCAGTTTTGAGTCAGAGTGGCAGTCTGGTCGTACTTTTACAAATTAAATTTTGCATGATAAGCAATGTGTCAACAAGAGTAATAGGCCCTGCTGAAACGGTCGAATATGTCGTCTATTCCAATAAAATCAAATACTATGTGTCTATGTTAACGACAAAATTTAATAGAACTTTGATCATTTGCAAACTGTGGATGGCGTGTTTCGCACCGGTTTTGCTGTGTACCGACAAAGCGGATGACATTTAAGACGTGGAACATCCGAATTTTCCACAACTTATTATAACAAAATCGCTGTTTAACTCGAAGACTTATAAATATTTTCTACTTTTTCAGTTTTCATTAAAGTAGGTGAGAAGTAGAAATCAAAGTTATTGGCTGATGACACTTTCAAGTAGTTGGAAAAATCAGGTTTATACGATCATCTACAAATGTGAATGGAAGTTTTCCAGAAAATAAAGATGAAGAAGCAAAATTTCAGTGGATGAGCTGAGCTGATCACCACGTGTAATACATCACCATCATCATGCAATCAATCATGTTCTTCATGTTACTTTCATCGTCCTAACTCCTAACCAAACATTACCGATTACTTGGGGGCATGTCCTATTTTAACTAAAAATAATATTTTTTAATAAATATTTTTCTTCCCTTCTACAAAGATAAATTTTTATTTGATAACATATATTAAAACACATTAATTTTGTACCATAAATGCAACATTTTATTTTATTATCAGTTTACAATAGTTTTTATTCATTAGTAATCAAATTAATTCAATTAATTTTTAAAAATATTAAACAGTATATTTTAGTTTTAAAACACACAAAATTACCCTTGGAGTTTTTCTTTTCAAAACATTTATCTTTGTAGAATATATGTATCACTTTTAAGAGTTGGATTTGCCAAAAAAAAAAGCCTTCTCCTTATCATAATCGTTATTTTTCTTATAAAAAAATGATTACGAGCTACATAGATAAATTCAATTAATTAAATTTTGGAAAAACTATTTTTCATTTTATAACTAAATATTTAGTTCAAAAGTAAAATTGATTGCATCGCTATAAATTCAGATAGTTGTCTTGTGCAAATTGCTTCTGCATATTAGTATCTTTATTAATTTTATTTAGATCATAGTTACATTGTAAAATGAATCAGACCATATACGAAGATGGGGAGAGATACAAAGAGAGGAAATATAACTATACAATTTTTTGTTTGCAGTCTCTACTTTTTTAAAAATCTTCTTCCTCCCATCTTAAGCAGTTGCACAAGCATTATATAACAACAATCACAAAACGTTTTTCTTTGGTAACAAACCAAAGTTCAAACTAACCCCCACGTGGCCACGTATCTGTCGGTACGTCGAGTTCACATGGTGTAGTAGTCTTACTTCAAACACCTAAAGAATCTACAATCTTCTCGTTGCTCTGGCATAAGATGTTAATAATAATCACGAGCACATGAGAGATTAGTCTTCATTTCATGAGCAGGTGGAGATCAATGGAATCTTCGTGTCTTCTTCCATTGGTTTCATTGATGGTGATGAATAAAGCCTGTGGACCAAAACATCCAAAGCTTCCTTCATCCACCAATCTCTACAAGCTTCTCTTGCTTCATCTACTTTCATCCACATTCTTTGACGAAGATGTTGTTCGGGCCAAAGCTCAAGCTCTTCTTTCACAAGCATCGGGAACATTAGTCCTTCATAGAATGTTCCTCTGCTTTTGCTCAAGAAATCCCATTTTCCAAGTTGTCTCTGCTCAAATATATCAACAACACACAATACTTTAAAAAAAAAACTTTAAAAAATCGATTACAGTAAGATGATAATCCCAAAACGGTTAAGCCTTAAAGTTTACCTCAACGTCTCCAATAACTCCAGCTTCTTCCAAAGACTCTCTTGAAGCAGCTTCTTCTACAGATTCATCAAGCTCCCAACCACCCTGACATTATTCAAATAAATTAAAAGTACATTAGTTTAATACCCTGAAGACTAATAACCACAACTTAGGGTTTAATTTTTTTTTGGTACTTCTTGTTAGTACCTTTGGGAACATTAGAGCATGACCCTTCTGTGATGAGATAACCAAAACTTCAAATTCGTCGCTAATTGTTCCATCGTTCGAAATCTTGAGTCGTCTATACGGAATACACCTAAAATAATTCACACAAATCTTCAAATATCAGAAACTTATATAACACGAAAGTCAAACCCTAGTTTGGTTAATTTATATGATGATTTCAGATCTGTGTACGTACCCTACGACTTGACGGCGTCCCTTGTTGTATCTTTGGAACTGACGACCAGTACGAGAAACCAAGCACACCATTTAAAAAAAAAAAAAAGGGCTTGAAGAATCTGAACCTAAAGTTTTGGATTGTATAAAAGAAGAATGATCACGGTTTTGTTTGGACGGCTAAAACGTTAGATGAATCTGGACAAGAGAGAAGAACCCACGAAATGTTTTTGCGGGTATGGAGATCGAAGTTACAAAAACTGTTTTTGAGTGTTATAATAAAAAGAGTGGATAGGAATTATGAAGTTATGATAGGTGAGTGAGAAACAATGTAGATGAGACAAAAGGCGTTGTCTCTCCCCCCCCTTGTGTGGCTTATCCTTTTTATAGAGAAACGGCCGATTTTCTCATCCATTTTTTTATTAAAATTATTAAAAAAAATTGTCATAATTTTTTGCTTTTTAACATTTTTGTTTGGTTCCCTGTCGCTTTTCGTTTTATATGGTAATCTTTTACTTTGTTTATATTGTGTTTGGGTGTAATCATTAGAGAGAAAAACACAAGTGCAGTGAAAATTATGAATGCTGAATGACGTTTGATCATTTCATCAACCAAACATATTTAGTACTTCGATGATTATGTTTTTGCACAAAATTTTCAAATTAATTGGTGATGTATTGATGCATTCATTGTTTTCAAAACCCCTAATTCAGAATTCTTTTTTTTTTTCATATTTCTCGAGATATTTGACTCTCAAGTAAAATACATTGGAAGAAAAGGAGCCATTATGAACGTGAATAACATATAAAAGAACTGTTGACGCATATTGATTAGATGTTAATTATGAATTGAAACATAAATGGGATTTAATATAATGGTGGCCCGTATAGTTACGTAGCTAGAGAGTAAGGCATAAAAAAAAACAAATAGACGTATGCAAGAAAATGATATAAGTAATCAAAGATTTAGAAGTCATAGCATGTAAATTTCTCTGTCGTTTCGTGGTTCAGGTTTATGTCATTATGTGATATTTAATAAGAAGAGAGAGACACACATTACGTAATTATAATCTTAGAGCACCCGTAATAGTGTTATCCATTGAAATTCTTAAAAAAAAATTTTAATTATTATATTTTTTCAAAAAAAAACTATGGACCGCCACGTGTTGTGGGAGACCCACAGTGCAAAGATCGATCCTTAGTAGATTTTAAAGATCGAATTTTTAAGTTTTGATGAAATCAATAAATTATTTAATTATTTTTCTGTCAAAGACCCCCACTTGAGGATTTTCATTGCCGGTGCTTTTACAAAAAATAAATAAACAAAAGTCGCTATCCGTACGCGGCTGGTTAATGTTTTACACCGCAGGACGACATCGCCTCTTTTCCCGCATCTGCGTCCATGTCTGTCTCCGTAGCACATGAAAAAGGAAATACTGTCGACATGGAAGAATGGTTTCACCAGCTTCGTGATACTTTTATTACAGTTTATTTAAAAATTGCAAACTAATAACAAGTTACGATTAAGCCATTTCACAGTAGTTACAGAAAGAAAAGAGGTTAAATGGTTTTGTATATCTTGAAAGCTGGAATCATTTCACTACAATCCTAACCATGTTCGATTACTACTACCTGTGCCCTCTAAGCAACTAATCTTGAATCATGTAAACAATCAATGGTAAATAAAAATGGATAGGTATGTAGGTGCACTCATATGTGTGTTGTTGTACCTAGATGCATCGAGGTTCAACGAGTTTTTTTTAGCCAGAATGACCAAATGTGAAAGTTATGATAAAGTAAGCTGTGGATACGAAACCTATTCTTTCCTTCTTGTTGTTTCCAACTTTTAGCCACTCTTTTAGGAATTTTCATCCAAAATTTATTGACCATCTAGCAAGTTTATGTAAGATCTTTGAGTGATAATTAAGATTCTGTGTAGATACGACGACTCACGAGAAATGACTACATGAGATTTTATTGTTTGTTAAATTCTAAATCAAATTCTGTTTAACAAGATCACACTGAACAAGATTAAAACATGATTTTAATTAGCTTATACATTATACTAGGTCAAATATACTAAAGATGGCATGGCCACTCTTGAGATGGTACAAAATCACCTCTAACAACATGTTTTTAGTTGTTTCTTACACAAATTTTGATATGTGAACAATATGATATAACTTTCGAAAGAGGAAAACAAAACACCTTTTTGTATTTTATTAATATGAAAACAAAAATATGGTCACGCAATAATGAGAAAACTATTATTAATTTAGTAACATGATTTTTTAAATGCATTTAAGAATATATATATGTGACGTTTTACTTACCTATATATGGAACTTTAATACATGTTCATTTGTTGTGAGATTTAAATATTGTGAACGTGATATAATTTTCGTGTCGTTGTACCTAGATGCATCAAGGTTCAACGAATTTCAGTTCTGTATTATATTTAATCAGAATTACAAATGTGAAAATTGTGTATGAGGTGAGCGTGGATACAATTTCTCATTATTATTTTTTCAATTTCTCACTATCGTTTTCAAC
The DNA here is from genome assembly GCA_012274485.2 of Sinapis alba. NCBI lineage: Eukaryota > Viridiplantae > Streptophyta > Magnoliopsida > Brassicales > Brassicaceae > Sinapis > Sinapis alba. Next base: position 238,794 of record MU105797.1, on the reverse strand, counting down.
TTTCCAGCCACTATAGGATTTTTCACCCGAAATATATTTATCAGCCCACAAGTTTCTATAGGATATCGAGTGACAAAATCCTCTTTAGATTCTATAAGATATTGATGGTGACTAAATTGAAGTTGCAAGAAACATACTTTAACGCTTGTCTCGACTCGCACAGTTAATCATCAAGCCACCGTTAGTTGCTTTTGGTGTTCTGGTTTAACTTTGTGTTTGTGTGTCGACTTTTTATAGTTTAACGAAATCCAACAAAGGGAAATTTCTTACAAAACAATTTAAATAAAGTCCATAATTATAGATCTCAAAAATAACAAAGCCAATTGAAACTGGAAATATAATGTTTCACACATTCATTCATAAGCTTAATATTTTAATATAACCCAAAAATGTGTATTCCGATAAACTAGGACGTAGACACGAGCACACGAGGCTATGATCCTGTGGTTATATATTTGGACAATGACATAACTGTATGCTCCTTGCCATTTATTATTGGTTGCTATATTTTAATTTAATTATTTTCTAGAAATCCTGAATGATTAACTATCCCGAAGGATCATACTAAACTAAGAAAACTTGATACATAACTTTGTTTGGGAAATGAGACAAACTAATTTAATTAAGGCCATGTTAGTTATAGTGTTTGATCATCCTCCAACATGAATTGGAATTATGTAGCAATCATAAATAAAATATAATAAGAAATAGTGAAGTGAGATTCAGTTCTTGATTCTGCCGGTGAGGATGGTCGTGCTTAAACCATGTGCACTGATGATGGACTGTCCCTAGACCAGTGACCAGTGTGGGGGCACTTTTGTTGATTAATCAACCAAACATTTATTTGAAAGCATACTTACAACAAGTATTACTACATTATTCTTTTTCAAAAAAAGTATTACAACATTATTAAAACCAATCGGTTGGGGTGGGGGTCAATTAGTATTATATAAGAAGGTATGCATGGTCCTGAAATCATAATAGTATAACTTACTTAAATTTCCATCGACATTCATCATTAATTGAGTAGTTGACGTCGTATTTTTTTTGTCAGCTACAATTATTTTATTAATTTTATAGCAAATATTACATTGTTTACATAACTAGATACACAAATACAACCAATAGGTTATCAATGTTCAAGAAAGACCATGTAATGCAATAACTAGTGAATGTCATATTTAGCAAAGAAAAAAGAAAAACTAGCAAATGTTAAAAATTTCAGTAACAAAAAAACTAGTGAATATTAACGCATACGTTTTAAGCTGATTAAATAGAGAAGTGTTAGGTGTTCAAAAAAAAAAAAAAGAGAAGTGTTAGACGTCTATAGTGTTATTGGGCCAAACCCAATTTAATAGTCACCAGCTTAATAAAACAAAGATCTTAAAAGAACCAACTTCGGCTTCGGGCCCAGCCCAATACAGAGAGGAAATCCTACCTGATATTTCTTTTGAAATCGTTGAATCGGTGAAAAAAAAAAAAAAATTCTAAATACAGGATACTTTTTTGTATTGATTAAAAAATAAAGTTAAAAATGGTAAAAATATATAAGAACACAGACTAAAAGAAAATAAATTATGTTAGTATTGTAGGAAGAATAGTTGAAAACTTGAAATCAGTCAAAAGAGAAGTAAAATAAAATAAATTGTACCCCAAAAATGATATGAAATCAAATATTAATAAATGTAAGATGATAGTGAAGTAAGATGATGTGGTTTCAAAAAAAGAGTAAGATGATAGTGAACAAAAATAAAATAAAAAATAAATAAATGTCAGATGATAAAAAAGGATATGAAAATCAAATACATTATTGTGTACACTAATTATTTCACGTCATAGTAGTTTGGGGTAATTCTCTAACAATTTATAGTTAACAAATTTGGAAATAAAAAAGTTGACCCGACCCGGGAAGCAACAAAGTCCGACCCGAAAACACTAGCCGGAAAAGGAAAGGCGAGTTTGTCATACCGAGAAACCCCTCTGGTACTTTTACTATAAACCCTCTGTTACTGTGGGCTTTCGCTCCCACACACGGAGCTCTTCTCCAATCGATTTTTTTCTTTTCGCTCCGAGATTTGAACCAAAAAGTTCGAACCTTTCTCTTGTTCCCGCTCTCTTGGGGAGCCAAAAATCGATCTAGGGTTTTGGGTCTCTCTCGCTCCCAAGTATCCATCCACTAGGATTCTCCGGTTCAAAAACTCGATTCCTTCCGGTGTTGTTTTGTTATTCGATTTGACATGTCGCAAGACGAGGAGATTGTGATGCGAGACGTGACGAACGCTGGACTCTGCGTTGGTGACCGCATTGGCCGAGAAGCCGCGTCGCAGCTCGATCTAGAAGAAGCTCTAGAAGCTTCCAGATACGCTAGTCATCCATACTCCACTCATCCCAGAGAGGTTAGCTTCATGAACGAGCTGGGTCTCTTATATATGGTTTAATTGAAGCAATTAGCTGGGTGTTTCTTTCGGTTGGTTTCTTGAATTCGAGCAAAACTACAAGAAATTAGGGTTTTTGAGCATTGACGTATATGTTGTTTTACTTTTGCTGCAGTGGCCACCGTTGATTGAAGTGGGTGACACTTGGGAGTTGCCTTCTGTACTTATTGAGAGGTATAATACAGCTGGTGGTGAAGGGACGGCCTTATGTGGGATTTTTCCAGAGATTCGACGGGCTTGGGCATCCGTTGACAACTCTCTCTTCTTGTGGCGTTTTGACAAAAGGTAAAGTTGCTCTTTTTTCCTTTTGGTTACGTACATGGAGAGTTTAGAGTTTGAGATGTCTAGTTTTGATAAATGAATGTCAATTAGGGATGGGCAGTGTCCTGAGTATAGTGGGGAAGAGCAGGCTATTTGTGCGGTTGGATTAGCTAAATGTAGACCTGGAGTTTTTGTTGAAGCTATTCAATATCTTTTGGTGTTGGCCACTCCTGTTGAGGTGACACTTTTTTTTATTTTTATATAAGGTGCAATCTGATCACCACTTTTGTTAGTTTTGTGATATATAATCTTCTGTGAAAACTTTCTTGTCAGTTGGTTCTTGTTGGAGTTTGCTGCACTGAAGGACCTGATGGTAGAGATCCTTATGCTGAAATTTCAGTACAGCCTCTCCCTGACTATACAATATCATCAGATGGAGTAGCCATGACATGCGTTATATGTACCAATAAAGGGCGCATTTTCATGGCTGGACGTGATGGTCACATATATGAGCTTCTATATACAACTGGCTCAGGCTGGCATAAACGTTGCCGTAAAGTTTGCCTTACTGCAGGTGTTGGTAGTATGATCTCGAGGTACCAATATTATTTTTGTCTTTTTTCTCCTTCTTTCTGTTCTATTTGATATTTGATTGTGGTATCTAGGACACAAGGAAGTTTCTAGCAATTCATATGTATCTCTAACTCATTGTACTTCTGATCGTTTTAAAACATTTATCTCCAATTCTGTCAATGCTAGGTGGGTTGTACCTAATGTATTCAAGTTCGGAGCTGTAGATCCTGTTGTGGAGATGGTAATGGATAATGAAAGACAGATTTTATATGCCCGTACCGAAGAGATGAAACTTCAAGCATATGTCTTTGGGCCAAATGGGGAAGGCCCTCTCAAGATGGTTGCAGAAGAAAGGAATCTGTTAAACCAGAAGGATGTGAGCCAAGGAAATCGACAGTCAGCAGCCGCAGGTCGAGCTAACAAGCCAACTATAGTCAGCATTTCACCAGTGTCCATGCTGGAATCCAAGTGCTTGCACCTTGTTGCTTCCTTATCAGATGGTAGGAGGATGTATCTCTCCACCTATTCGAGTGGGAGTAGTTTCAGTGGGTTCAGCAACCACCGCCAGGCTCCGAACTGTTTAAAAGTCGTTTCAACTAGGCCATCTCCTCCACTGGGGGCCGGTGTTGGACTTGGTTTTGGAGCTGCATCTCTTGCTGGTAGAACTCCGAATGAGGATCTCTCCATGAAGGTTGAAACAGCATTTTATTCTGTTGGAACCCTTGTCCTTTCAGATTCATCGCCACCTGCTATGTCTTCTCTTCTGGTTGTTAGCAAAGATTCAAGCGTGCATTCTCAGGTTGGCGGCACTTCAGGGTCAATTTCAAGGAGTTCTCGGGCGTTACGGGAAGTAGTCTCGTCTCTACCGATTGAAGGCCGTATGCTTTTTGTAGCAGATGTGCTCCCCTCTCCCGATACTGCTGCTACTGTTCAATCATTATACTCAGAACTTGAATACTGTGGACTCGAAGTCTCGGGAGAGTCTTATGAAAAGGCTTGTGGAAAACTCTGGGCCAGAGGTGATCTTTCGACCCAGCATATTTTGCCAAAGAGAAAGATTGTCATTTTTACCACCATGGGTATGATGGAACTGGTCTTTAATAGACCTATTGATATCTTGAGAAGACTTCTAGAATCTAACTCTCCGAGGTCCCTTCTTGAAGATTTTTTCACCCGCTTTGGAGCAGGCGAAGCAGCTGCAATGTGCTTGATGTTGGCTGCCCGGATAATAAATTTTGAAGATTTAATTAGTAACATTGTTTCTGATAAAGCAGCTGAGGCTTTTGAGGATCCGAGAATGGTAGGAATGCCACAATTTGATGGCAGTAGTGAATTGTCAAACACTAGAACAGCAACTGGAGGTTTCAGCATGGGCCAAGTTGTTCAAGAAGCCGAGCCCATTTTCTCAGGTGCTCACGAAGGGCTCTGCCTTTGTACGTCAAGATTACTCTTTCCCATCTGGGAACTTTCTGTGATGTCTAAAAAACCCAGTTCTGATACCATGTCTGCGGACGGACTGGTGATTTGTCGACTTTCTACCAGTGCGATGCATGTGCTGGAAAGCAAGATTCGATCATTGGAGAAATTCTTAAGATCTAGAAGGAACCAGAGAAGGGGGCTTTATGGATATGTTGCTGGGTTAGGAGGTGTAACTGGTTCTATTTTGTATGGTACTGGTACAGAGTTGGGAGCTACGGAAAGGAATATGGTTAGGAGCTTGTTCGGAGCCTATTCCAATGGAGGCGAATCAGCAAATAAAAGACAGCGCTTGCCATATAGCCCTGCTGAATTGGCTGCCACGGAGGTAATATTTGTTGAATTCTTATAAATCTAGTGTTACTTTCGTCCTCTTCAGTTGGTCCGTTAGTAAGTTCGTCTTTTCCTCCTGCAGGTTAGGGCGATGGAGTGTATTAGGCAGTTGCTTCTCAGATCTGCAGAAGCCCTTTTCCTACTCCAACTTCTTTCTCAACATCATGTTGCCAGATTAGTTCAGGGACTTGACGCAAACTTAAAGCAAGCTTTGGTTCAGTTGACATTCCATCAGTTAGTTTGTTCTGAAGAGGGTGACCAAATTGCAACAAGGCTCATATCTGCCGTGATGGAGGTACCTCCCTTTAAAATTTATACTAGCCTTAGTGACCCTCTTCCTAATTGTTTTGATTGTCTAACATTAATCTGCCTACTATTGTTGCCCCAGTATTATACTGGCTCTGATGGCAGGGGAACAGTGGACGATATTAGTGGGCGACTACGTGAAGGTTGCCCAAGCTACTTCAAGGAGTCGGATTACAAATTCTTCTTAGCTGTTGAACGCCTTGAAAGAGCTGCTTTAGCTGTAGATGCTGAGGAGAAAGAGAGTGTTGCTAGAGAGGCGTTCAGTTTCTTGAGTAAAGTACCCGGATCTGCTGATCTCAGAACCGTCTGCAAACGTTTTGAGGAATTGAGGTTAGTTTTTCATTCAAGTAGATGTCCTTTTGCTTAGTTAGAATTGTGTTTTGAGGAACCGTCATGCAAACTCTTGGTTAGTTTTAGGTTATGATCGTTGGTGGATAAACCTTAGTTTCCTTTTGCTTGTTAGAATTGTGTTAAAGCTTTTATTCTTAGTAGCAGTCAAAGGGGAGTTGAATCCTTTAAGCCCTTCCGAAACGAAGTTCAAAGAATATTCCAAAATGCTTTCTCGGTGACAGTAAAGCTAGCTTATGATTAGAAAAAAAAATGTATTTGTAAGATAGACAAAGGAAGATAAATCTAGAACTTCGCAGTTAAGGATTCACACAAGAGTACAATAAAATCTTAAATCTAATTCATTGAGATGAAACGGTCAGCTTAATGCAGATACATGATGCATGTTTTTGTTGCCCTTTCTTCTAATATTTTTATTTGATATACGCTTGAATAATTTTCTACAGGTTCTACGAAGCTGTTGTCTGCTTGCCTTTGCAGAAGGCCCAAGCCCTTGATCCTGATGGCGATGCTTTCAACGGCCAAATTGATGCTTCCATTAGAGAGCATGCTCTTGCCCAGCGAAAACAATGCTATGAAATTATTGCCAATGCCTTGCGATCTCTAGCTAGTTCCATGCTAGACGAGGCTTCACGTAGACAATATATATGCCAGATCGTTCATCTTGGTGTGCAGTCAACTGACAAAGCATTCCGGGAGTACCTATACACAGCCATGATAGAACTGGGTCTTGAAAACGAGCTCCTGGAGTACGGAGGCCCAGATTTGGTACCTTTTCTACAGAATGCTGGCAGTCATTCTGCATCAGAGGTATGATATTTATACGCTAGCGTCTAGCCCTTTAAATTATTTCCAATGTTATATAGTTAGGTTCCCTATCGATTTTCTTCAAGGGTTAAATGTTTCAAATATTGTCTTCCTATAACACTGAAAACCTACATAGTTAAAAATTAGCAGCGTCAGTATGCATCTGTTTTCTAGGAATTATTCATTTTTCTCCTTGTGCCATAGGTCGGGGCTGTTTCTGGATCATCACCGCTGGGTCACTCAGGGTCACAGATTTCTTCAAATCAAGCAAAATACTTTGATCTACTTGCGAAATACTATGTGTCGAAGAGACAGCATGTGCTTGCTGCTCATGTGTTTCTACGGCTTGCAGAAAGACGCGCAATTAATTCAGGGGATAGTCCCACTCTTGAACAGAGGTAAGCAATCTATCTTGAAAGTTGCCCTTAGTCACACATTACCTTGATTATTTTACTCTCCCTTCCTTTTCCATCTCTAATGGGGTTGCTGCCTTTGTGAATTTAGGCGACAATACCTTAGTCACGCAGTTTTACAGGCCAAGAATGCAAGTAATAGCGATGGTTTAGTAGGTTCTGCTCAAGGTGGTTGTGACAGTGGGTTGCTTGTTCTGCTTGAAGGAAAACTAGCAGTTCTTCAATTCCAAATAAAGATCAGAGACAAACTTGAAGCTATTGCTTCCAATTATGAGTCATCGGTTGCCATGCAGGACTCTGAGCCAGTACTTAATGGTGATTCTAGTGATGATGCCAGCTTAGCAAATGCAGCAAATGATAAGGCCATGGAGCTCTCCGTGGAACTTAAAAGCATAACGCAGTTGTATAATGAATATGCTGTCCCGTTTGAGCTCTGGGAGGTAAGTCTAAAATCACAAACTATCATGTATACATTCTCGTCTTTCAATGTAGTTTGGACCATGTTTCTGGTTAACTGGTTTTCTAGGACTAACTATATGAACAGGGAAGCCGATACTTCTCCATATCTATAACTTAGCTGATATTCTCTAAATTCATACTAATCTTAAGTCAAAGCCAATAATGACTACTGCTTCAGTATCCTAGTTATAAAATGGAAATCATAAGATCAAACTGTTTAACTGGAAAGATTTGGTGCCAGTACCTTCGACTCTCTGTGAAGGTCTCTTTATATTGAATGTTTGCTTCTCTGGCCTGACTCATATGCAGATCTGCTTGGAAATGCTCTACTTTGCCAACTATTCTGACGATGCTGATTCAAGCATAATAAAAGAAACGTGGGCTAGACTCATGGAGCAAGCTCTTTCACAAGGCGGGATAGCTGAAGCATGTTCAGTTCTCAAGAGAGTGGGATCTCATGTATATCCTGGAGATGGAGTTGTTTTACCGCTCGATTTTTTGTGCCTTCACCTCGAGAAAGCTGCACTTGTAAGCTCCTCTCTACGTGTTATGTCGTTGATTCTTTCCGTCAGATTAGAACTGGATTTGAATAAAAACTCTGGTGGATGTGGATTTTACAGGAGAGATCAGAGAGGAATGAAATCGTTGGGGATGAAGACATAGCTCGAGCTCTACTAGCCGCCTGCAAAGGCGCAGCTGAACCGGTGCTCAACGCTTATGACCGTTTATTATCAAATGTAGCCATTGTACCGTCGCCGAACCTAAGAATTCGTCTCCTTGGTTCGGTTCTTGTGGTGCTCCTGGAATGGACAATGTCTGTATTGTCAGACAGAATGGGATCGAGTCAAGCCAGGTCTTCCCTGATATTAGGTGGCTCGTTTGCGCACGAGAACAAAGCCGTTGTTAACCAAGGGGTCCGTGATAAGATAGCAAGCGCCGCAAACAGGCAAGTTTCTCTCGCTGTCATCTTAAGTAGGTCCAGGCATTCACTCGTGTTATCAGATGTAATTTTGTTGTTTTTGGGATAACGGACAGGTACATGACAGAGGTTAGGAGACTGACTTTGCCACCGACGATGACGGAGAGTGTATACGCAGGTTTCAAAAAACTGGACGAGTCTCTTTTAAGTCCATTCTCCTTCTGATCCATTATCACTCTTTTTTTTCTCTCTCTCTGTTTGCATCCAGTTTCTTCACATTATATAGGGGCTTTTAGCAGCTTTCTTGTAACTTTAAAATCACTCTTGGGGGGAAAGTTCCCCATCCTTAGTCTTCAGAGAGAAACAAAATACGAAAAGAGAAAGACTTTATTCTATAGTTCCTCTTAAACTTGAGGCCTTTGTGTGTCAATTTTTATCTGTAATTTGTTTGTCGAGTGTTGTTGGTTATTAATGGCATACAGTACTGTTCAAACATTTACTAAGTTTATTTTATTTGTATGCCAGACTTCAAAAAATGATGTACCAGAAGCTGTTTCCAAGAGTTAAGTCACACAACTGCATACTTGTTAATGCGATAATGATATAAACGATTATTCATATGGATTAGTGAGACAAAAGGACATTTACACATGCTCCAAAATTAACCTGAAGCTTGATATTAAAAGAAAATATCTGGTAAGGAGTAAAGTAGTAACTGGAATGATGATACATGATGGTCTCTGGTGATTTGTCGTACATGTGTTTGGACAGAATAGCAAAATGGTCCCTAATAATCTGACAACACATACAAAATCAGATGGTCCCTAATCCTTCAATGTAATTATACGCAAATCAGAGTTACTGATAAGCTATGAGAATACATTAGATTAAACGTTTGCTAAACTTGTGACCATTAAAATTAAAACAAGACTTTTCAGTCAATTTTCATTATGCATAATAATAAAGTAGTGAAGCGAAAAGGACAAATACTATTTTCCCGCTAAACAAGCAGAAGGTACAAACAACAATTATAGATTTGTGTTAACGCTAAAAATCAAACACTTGATTAAACGTAATTAACAGTGACGCCTAGTCGTTGTCAAGCATTATAGCCTTAAACCTCATTTAAATCCCTCTCTCTCTCTCTCTAGCTTTTCACTCTTACAAAACCAAAACCTAAAAGTGTTGTCTCTCTTTCGCAATTTCGAAAACCCTAGCATTCTTGATGAGTTACTGTTCTCTGCTTTGCGCCGATCTTCCTTCTTAGTTACTATGTTCTTTTTCTTTTCTTCTCATGTAAGTATGGATTTTCAGAGTCTTTGAGTATCATAGTTTGATTTTCGCTGGTGTGTTGGAACTTATAGAACTATAGAATTTGGTTAGATTGGGAACTTTTAGAATTGTTGTGGTGAGGATTTAGATCGGAAAAAAAAAATGGAGGAAAGAGGTTTCATGTCACCTTCAATGGCGTCGTCTTATCGGGAAGGAGGAGGAGGAGGAAGAAGCAAAGGCTTGTCTCGACGGAGGCCTATGAGGCAGAGCTTTGACGCAGATAACGAGTTCATTACTTTACTCCATGGCTCGGATCCCGTCAGAATTGAGTTAAACCGTCTGGAGAACGAACTCAGAGGTACGAGATCATTCTAGTACTTTTGGTGTGTTAGCAACGTGCAATGCTTGTTGGTTCTTGTTTTTTTTTAAAAGCTTTGACTTGGTGTGTACAGACAAGGATAGAGAGTTGTCTGAAGCCCAAGCTGAAATCAAAGCATTGAAGTTGTCTGAACGCCAAAGAGAGAAGGCTGTTGAAGAGGTTCATCCCTTATTTACATAAAGCTCTCTCAACTTTGGCTTGTTTTTTCATTGATTTTGCGTAGTATTTACTTCAATTTCCTATTGAAACCTGAAGATGGAGTAGTTTCTCTGGTTGCTCATCTCATTTTTTTATCTCTTGTATGTGATTTCCACTTCAGTTTTATTTATTTGGCTACTGCAGAACCATATCATATTAGAGCTTATAAGATATGATATCATTTGGTTTCTTATACTGACCTCTCTGCTGTTTAATTTGTGTGTTGAAGCTCACCGATGAGCTGGGAAAGATGTCCGGAAAACTCAAATTGGTTGAAAACCTTCTTGAGAGTAAAGTATGTTTGTGCTATTTCTTTATTCATTTGGTTCGTTTTTATTTCTCTTAATCGTTTGTTGTCACAGAACCTGGAGATCAAGAAAATAAATGAAGAAAAGAAGGCTTCCATGGCAGCTCAGTTTGCAGCAGAAGCCTCTCTCCGTAGGGTTCATGCTGCTCAGAAGGATGATGACATGCCTCCAATTGAAGCTATTCTTGCTCCTTTAGAGGCTGAACTGAAGCTCGCAAGACAAGAAGTATTAAGCCTTTCCGGAATATCTTGTGTATAGCTTGATTTCATTAGCAACATTCTCATCTGTTTGTTTGTTTTTTTGCATTGTTTGATTGGTAGATTGGTAAACTTCAAGACGACAACAGATCACTGGATCGGCTTACCAAATCAAAGGAAGTAGCTTTGCTAGACGCTGAAAGGACAGTTCAGTCTGCATTGGCAAAGGCTTCAATGGTTGATGATCTACAGAACAAGAACCAAGAGTTGATGAAACAAATTGAAATTTGTCAGGTATCTCTATCATCTCTTTTACTCATTGGTTTAGAGATATCTCCCTTGCTTACCACGTAGTGGGCTTCTTTGTTGGTACATTGGTTAAAATAGGAAGAGAATAGAATTATAGACAAGATGCACAGACAGAAGGTTGCAGAAGTTGAAAAGCTTATGCAGAGTGTACGGGAGTTAGAAGAAGCTGTTCTTGCTGGTGGTGCAGCCGCAAATGCAGTGAGAGATTACCAGAGGAAATTTCAAGAAATGAATGTAACAACTTCTTCTATAGTGCCACGGTTTATTCTTCTTATTCTTGGTTTTGTAATTGTGGCTTTTGGTATATTCCTTAGGAAGAGAGAAAAATTCTTGAACGAGAACTGGCCCGTGCTAAGGTTAATGCAAACAGAGTTGCTACTGTAGTAGCAAATGAATGGAAAGATTCCAACGACCAAGTGATGCCTGTAAGGCAGTGGCTCGAAGAACGGAGATTCATGCAGGTCTTGTTTTTTTCCTTCCTTACTTTTCTGGTTGCTTCGAGTTGTGTAATGGTGGTAAACTAAAACTATAGCCGTCTCCTATTGGACAGGGAGAAATGCAGCAACTACGTGACAAACTTGCCATAGCTGACCGAGCTGCGAAATCTGAAGCTCAGCTGAAGGTAAAAGAACCATAGCTAACGGCACATCTGTGATTTTTTTATTTTTAATATGGTCTTAATATGGGATTTGCTGATTTAATTACAGGAGAAATTTCTACTGCGGCTTAGAGTGTTAGAAGAGAGTCTAAAGAAGCCTACAAGCAACAGAGGCACGCCTGGTGTCAGAAGTTCAAGCAATGGGCCTTCACGAAGACAATCCCTTGTTGGAGCTGAGACGAGTCCAAAATATTCATCAAATGGTTCTGTGACCAAGAGCAGACCAAGTTCTCAGTCGAGATCATTAACTGCTAGTGCGAGCACTGTATTGAAGCATGCTAAAGGAACATCTACATCATTCGATGGGGGAACCAGATCACTGGATATAAACAAAGTGCTAGTGAATAGACCGGGATCGAACCACCAGTCTTCTGGAGGAACTAGCACAGTGGAGTCGCCTAGCTTAACAAAAGGGGAAGAAGAATCAGATGATAAGTCAGTAGATAATGGTAGTGTCCCAGGTGTCTTGTACGATTTGCTGCAGAAAGAGGTGATAACATTAAGAAAAGCTGCTCATGAGAAAGATCAGAGCCTGAGAGACAAGGATGATGCTATTGAGGTTGCTTAGTTTGGCCTTCTCCTAGCCTTTTTAAGTGAAATGTTATCTATAATAAAGTCTTAATATATTTGGTGTTTGTGTGTTTTAGATGTTGGCCAAGAAGGTTGAAACATTAACAAAGGCGATGGAAGTTGAGGCAAAGAAGATGCGAAGAGAAGTGGCTGTAATGGGGAAAGAAGTTGCTGCCATGCGCGTGGATAAAGGACAGCAAGATAATAAAACCAGACGTATCTCTTCCATGTCTAAAGGATCTTCAAACACTGCACAACTGCTTTCTGGAAGGTATCATACAATAGTATCATATACTATGAGCTTTATATAAAAGAGGTGTCATTTTGTTTTACGAGTTTTGATTCTTTGGCAGAGTGTCTGGACGAATTGGGATGACAAAGAGCACATAATAACAAGCTCAAGCAATTCGATCAGTAACCGGTTGATCTATGTTCTTGGACCAAATTGATGAACCATCACTAGGAAGAGGGGTTGGATGTGAAAGCTGAAAGAGAAAAAGCCGGTTTGGTTCGGTGTAAAAAGAAATTGGCTTATATATATTTGCCTGATGATATTTTCTTATTTTGTTGTCGGTATAGGAGAGCTAAGGCTTTTGTATTATGTAACATTTTTAAGCTTTTAGTGTGTGATTGTTTTTCCCTAGAGCTGGGCTTTCAGTTTATACTGTTTTTTCGGGTCTCCATTTATTCGGTTTTCGGATTTTTTGGTTTTTGAAAAAAATGCCAATTAATCAAACTAAATTTAGGTTCAGAATCCGGGTTATTCGGTTTGTTTTTTGGTGTTATTATTGATTTCAAATCAAACTGAAATCGGTTTATTTGGTTAATTTTGTAGAAAATCAAATAATTGGTTGTGTCAAAATTTTGTTTATTCGATTTATTTCGGTTATTGTTGTTATTATATTCCAAACCCATCGGTTCTTACTTGCCCAACCAAACTAAAAACCTATTAAATTTATAAAATTCAGCGATCGTTTTATAGCTTCAACTGGATGTTAAACCAAAAACCGAATTTTTTTGTTCGGTTTGGTTCGGTTCGTACCAAATGTCCAGCACTAGTTTTTCCCTTAGCTCTGTTTAGTCAAAAACGTATTTGGTAGCCTAATATCTTTCTTTTCTTTAAAAGCTGACCAAATCTGGCAAAAGGAGAACGTATTTAGTGTGTCTTTTTGATTCTTGAATACTGTTTTAGAAGGGTTGGAGTCATATTTTAAGTCGCTCCCGCTCTTTACGTCATTAATAGAAAAGGATGGAACTATGATCTTTTGTCAGAATTGTGATAGTAACGAATAGACCTGGGCATCCGAGTCTTCGGGTCGAGTTCGGGTCGGGTCTTCTCGGGTCCGGGTCTTTCGGGTCTTGGAGATTTAGACCCATATAGGTACTTTAAAAAATTTGGGTCGATTCCGGGTCGGGTCTTGTCGGGTCCGGGTCAGTTCGGGTCCACTTATCTCGTACCCGCAGATACCTGTTTTTTTTCGGTTCTTTATTGTGTCGGGTCGGATCCAGGTATTTCAGGTCTATTTTCGGGTCGGTTCCTGATATTCCGGGTCGGTTCTACATATTTTCGGGTCTAAATATGTATTTCAGGTCTACTCATACCCACTAACATGTAACTTTCCCCGAACCTCAAACCTGTAATTTTGAAAACTTGCATTTTGCAATAACCATGAAACCATTACAAAACACAATAGAACACACGTTCTAAAACTGCAGTAGTGCAATTACCATAACCATCCATAACTGATAAACTTAAAACCTGATCAAGTTGCCATTCAAAACACAAAAAAAAACAGAGATCACACTCTCAAGTCTCAAACTCAAAGACTAACGAACGTTGAAGAACAGATAAAGTTCAAAGTAGAAGATGTCTTGCAGGAAGAATACGGTGGGCCCTTAATTTTGGGATCATTTAAACATTTAAACCTTGGCGCCTTAAATGTTACATTTATTTAATTTTCGTACTGATTTATTCCTCGTGATTAAAACAAACCTTTTGTTAGAACTTTTCAACTAGTTTAAATTTCCAAAAGAAGCAATCAAACAAATTAATCGCAGCTGTGTAGTGATTATAAATAATCTTCAAGGGAATCAAATAAAATCCAAAGAAATACTCCCTCCGTTTCTAATTACTTGTCGTTCTGAGTTTATAAACACGTATTAAGAAAACATATAATTTTGTATATTTCCAAAACAAAAACACAATTATCTATACATCTAACCATATCTCAACCAATAGAAAAAAAAATTGAATAATCTTATTAATAAATTTTGCATTGAAAAACGAAAACGACACTTAATTTGTGACAAAAAATTAAGCTTAAAACGACAAATAATTCGAAACGGATGGAGTAATAGTCAAAGAGATAAGAGAGATTCAACTTCCAGCCTGTCTGTTTTTGCCGCGAACTGGGGTAAAGACACACGAGTACACAATCCTCTGTCCGGTCTTTTTGATATTTTGCCGGGTTCTGTCAACGTCTCAACATAAAAGCTATTTACTTTTCAACTGACTTATTCGTATGTATGTACTTGGTCTAGTGTGTGTACTACATCAACATCCCCACCCAATACACAAAAGGCTGTCTCTCTTTCTCTCCCTATTTATTATCTTTGCAGACCCCTTTCGACTTCTGAGGATCTGAGAGCCCCAAAACACAATGGAGGAAAGTCAAGAACTTGCTTTGACCCAGTTGAGAGAATCGGTTGAGAAACTCTCTTCTTCCACAGAGGTAATAAATCCTGACGCTTTAGTTTCACTGTCAGAAACAACTTCTTGGTGTTCTTTTAGCCATTCTAATACATGTTGTTTCCTCTGTAAGGGATATGAGAAACCGACGTTGATGAGGTTCTTGGTGGCGAGATCAATGAACCCTGACAAGGCAGCAAAGATGTTTGTAGATTGGCAAAAATGGAGAACCTCCATGGTTCCTCCAAATGGGATCCCAGACTCTGAAGTGAGAGATGAATTGGAGTTCGGAAAGATCTGTCTTCAGGGTCCAACTAAATCCGGACACCCTTTGGTTCTTGTCTTATGCTCTAAGCATTTTCCTGCTAAGAATGCAGTTAACTTCAAGAGTAATCACCTCTCACTCTTCTGATTAAGACCTCTTTGAATCTAAACTGTTCACTGTGTAGATAAGTACTATGTTTGAGAACCCCATTTAAACTTTCATGTTCTCTTGTTATTGAGATTAGTATCTCTATGGACTAATCTTGAATGTGTATGGTGTTGCAGAATTCGTTGTTTATGTTCTAGACAAAACAATCGCAAGGTGCTTGTTTACACATTTTTCAAAACCAAAAACATTTGATATTCAGGTTCCTCGATTGTATTACAAAAGCTTTTTTGGTTCATATGGTTTCAGTGGCATCAAAGACAAAGAAGTAGGAGATGAGAAGTTAGTAGCCGTTTTCGATCTTGCAAACATTACATACAAGAACCTTGATGCTCGTGGACTAATCACCAGCTTTCAATTCTTACAAGTACTCTTTCTCTCTTTGAAAAATGTAGATCACAACCAAGAAAAGTTCGCATTTTGTTTTAAATCTTGAATACGTTTTGTCCAGTCTTACTACCCGGAGCGCCTTGCAAAATGCTACATGTTGCATATGCCTGGATTCTTTGTCTCCGTTTGGAGATTTGTCTGCCGTTTTCTAGAGAAATCCACTCAAGAAAAGGTTTTGATCTTTAGTCATTTCCTGATGATGTACCTATCTCCACAGGCTCTTGAGCAAGTCCTAAGAACATTACCCTTTTGTTGTTGTTGTTGTATAGATTGTGATAGTAACGGATGGAGAGGAAGAGATAAAGTTCAAGGAGGAGATTGGAGTAGATGCCTTGCCGGAAGAATATGGTGGCGGAGCTAAACTCACACTAATCCAAGATGTTCTTCTTCCTCAGACTGCTCCAGATATGTGAACAAGCCAACAATAATCATGTTTTATCCTTAAAACATTAACCCCTGCTTTGATCCATATTATTAATTAATTTCAGTACTGCTTTAATCTTTTTGTTCTGTAATGATTAGAACAAAACTTTCTTCAGAACTTTTCAACGACTTATAAAATCCAAAAGAAGCAAATGAAACACATGAGAAAGTTCTGTGGAATATTAATATACAACTCTCTTGCTTACCACTTTCAAACATCTTGCCGTTTCCGTTTTTCAAATATAACACGCGTGTTGTTCTCATCAACTATACTTAGAAAACATACTGTTTTAGTTTTGAAGAGCATATGCATATGATCTTTCGTCTAACATCGCCGCCGCCAAAACCTCTCTGTCTCTCTCTCACTTCGTCTTCCTCCACACGACGGAGACAATGGCGTCACTCACTCATCAAACCCCACAGACCCATTTCATCTCCAAACTTCCTCTCATAGCTAAACCCAGAGCCTTCTCCGCAAGAGTCAAAATGTCTCTCCAGGAATCCGCGCCCTCTCTCGCCGTCGTCGGCGTCACCGGCGCCGTCGGACAAGAGTTCCTCTCCGTCTTATCCGACAGAGATTTCCCATACAGCTCCATCAAGATGCTGGCGTCCAAACGCTCCGCTGGGAAACGCGTCGCCTTCGACGGGCGTGAATACACGGTGGAAGAGCTCACCGCGGAAAGCTTCGACGGCGTCGACATCGCGTTGTTCAGCGCCGGAGGATCCATAAGCAAGGAGTTTGGACCACGGGCGGCGGAGAAAGGAAGCATCGTCGTTGACAACAGCTCAGCTTTTAGAATGGTTGAAGGCGTTCCGCTAGTGATACCTGAAGTGAATCCTGAGGCGATGAAAGGGATTAAAGCTGGAAAGGGTAAAGGGGCGTTGATTGCGAACCCTAATTGCTCCACCATTATCTGCTTGATGGCTGTTACGCCTCTTCATCGTCACGCAAAGGTTCGTTCGATCTTTGCTATTCTTATGAACTCTTGAATCGCAAAGGTTCGATCTTTGGATTGCATGCAGACGTTTCCAATGGCAAAGTCTGCGTCTTTGTGCTTTGCAATAGGTGAAGAGGATGGTGGTTAGTACATACCAAGCAGCTAGTGGTGCAGGTGCTGCAGCCATGGAGGAGCTTCTGCAGCAGACTCGCGAGGTTTGGTTTCTATTTACTCATTCCATTGACTTTGGTTTGGTCTTTAAGGATTCTACTGAGTAGTGATTCTGTTTCTTCTTTTGGATTGGTGTTCCTTTAGGTTCTAGCGGGTAGACCGCCGACTTGTAACATATTCGGGCAGCAGGTTGATACTTAGTTTGGTTATAGTTTATGCTTCAAGTGTTTTGATTCTGAGTTTGATGGTTTTATGACTTGTACAGTATGCATTTAATCTGTTTTCCCATAATGCTCCGATTACTGAGAATGGTTACAACGAAGAGGAGATAAAACTTGTTAAAGAAACAAGGAAGATCTGGGTGAGTCTGTGTTTACATAAAGAGCTACTACATCTACATATTTACTTCACTGTGATCTTTAAATGTTGATTGTGTTAAAGAGGCTTTTTACCTTTCTTGCTCTTCACAGAATGATACAGAAGTAAAAGTAACAGCGACGTGTATACGTGTTCCGGTTATGCGTGCTCATGCAGAGAGTGTGAATCTACAGTTTGAGAATCCCCTTGATGAGGTAATAAT
The DNA here is from genome assembly GCA_012274485.2 of Sinapis alba. Lineage (NCBI taxonomy): Eukaryota > Viridiplantae > Streptophyta > Magnoliopsida > Brassicales > Brassicaceae > Sinapis > Sinapis alba. Next base: position 220,952 of record MU105797.1, on the reverse strand, counting down.
AATCATACACAACAAACCCCGTTATGCTACTAATACTTTTGTTACTAAATAGTTATTTGAAGCATTGGTTTCTTTAAGTTAGTAGGCTTGGATAGTTCTATAAGGTATCAGCGTTAGTAGGCAGAGTTGTTATTTGGACTTGTTCTACTAGCTAGCATGTTTAGAGCTTGGGAATAAATAAAGTTCTGTAAAGAATTAATCTTATGATCAGGTTTATATTATAACGGTATTTGAATTTTAACAGAAAACAGCAAGAGAGCTGTTGAAGAAAGCACCAGGAGTTTATATTATAGACGACCGCGCTTCAAACACCTTCCCTACTCCACTTGACGTCTCTAACAAAGACGATGTCGCTGTTGGTAGGATCAGGCGAGACGTGTCTCAAGATGGCAATTACGGGTAAAGTCAAAAAAAAAAATGCTTCACTCTTTCTATTGAACCGATTGAGTTTTTTTGGTTAAATAATAAACTATGTGAATTTCAGACTGGACATATTCGTATGTGGAGATCAAATACGCAAAGGAGCTGCTCTCAATGCTGTTCAGATCGCTGAGATGCTCCTCTAATTTCGAATCCCTCACTTGGCATGACATTCTCTGTATCAGATTTGAGCCAAAGACTTTGTTTCTGTTTCACTGTTTGATCATTTTTTGTTACTTTTTTCATACACGAAGTTGTCTCTAAAAATCATTCCTACAGCAGAACCTTACCAGTTTCCGGTTTGAACCAGTACCGGTTTGGTTAATGGTATATTCAGTTTTCATTAGATGGGGTCTTCAGATTGCTTTTAAAATAGGTCTAACCACAGAGGATCTCTGGTCCCTCAATTATTCTACGCACTCACCCAGTCACCAATAGGCCCACACTGTCCTTCCTTTTCGCTTTGTAGTTTAGTTAGCCCGTACGACTGCGAATATTTTTTATTTTCTATTAGATTTGAATAAAGTGCTATCATCCAATACTGATCAACTCCTTCGCTAAGAAGGTTAGTTACTTTGTCGTTATACCATTACCCTACATAGAAGAAAAAAAAGAAGATAAAACCGAAAGTAATATCGTGATTATGAAAACGAATATCTCTCGTCTTTCTGTTATTAGTGGGTCTTTATTTATTTTACTTATCTCCTCTTTAAATCTCAGTTTCCTTTTATCCTCTTAGAATTCCTTTTTTAATATTATAAAAAATCTTGTAAATGATGCTTAAGGACTCTTTAAATACACACCAGCGAGAGTTCCCGACCGTCCGATTAGGTTCTACTACGATGACGTCAGCAATCGGACATAAGCAATTCGGCATACTCAAAAGTCGAAGCAGAGTATTGAACCTCAAACTAGTGGGACCCTTGAAGACGACGACGACTAAGAGAAGACGAAAAAGCAAAGCTCTGGTCAATTCAGTGTTTTACAAATAAAGAATAAATAATTGAGAATCCTCAGGCGATCACTCATCGTTCTACTTACTCGGCGACTATATCGGACTTTGGTGATCGGAGATCGGTAAGTCCTCTGTTTTTTTTTCATTGTCGGAAACCGCACTCTGCAAGTCGTGTTCTTAGATTCTTTAGTAATATCGAGTTACTTGTTGATTGTTAGGTTTTTAAGTTGTAGAATGGGGAAGACGATTCAAGTGTTTGGTTTCCCCGTTGGTGTAAGCGCAGAGGACGTCAAAAACTTTCTCGAAAGGCTCACTGGCTCAAGCACTGTTTACGCAATCAAAGTCAGACAACCTAAAAAAGGCGGTCCAAGAGTCTACGCCATTGTCCAGTTCACATCCGAAAGACACGCTAGACTTATCCTCACACTAGCCAGCCAACGTCTCGACTACGGAAGATCTTACCTCAAAGCCTTTGAAGTGGAACAAGACATCGTCCCCAAACCAAGAGCTTCGTTACATAACATCCCTAGTTTAAAGATGTACTTTGGATGTCAAGTCTCTCCCAAGAAGCTTTCGGTTTTCTGGACTTGTCAAAACGTCGGCGTCTCGTTCGGAACCGGGATGAGGAAGCTTCACTTCTCCATGTCTTGGTACGAGAAAGAGTATCGTCTCGAGCTTCCTTATGAAAACATATGGCAGATCGATTTGCATTCACGAAAAAGGGATTCAAAGTTTCTTGTGATTCAAGTGATCGGTGCTCCTAAGATCTTTGAGAAGGAAGATCAACAACCTGTTAACAACCTCTTGTTTGGGTTACTAGATTTCTACAGCGACGGGTCCGATGAGCAGTGGATAAGAACTACAGATTTCACTTCCTCTTCTTGTATCAGCCAATCATCATCCTTCTGTTTAGAGCTTCCCCTTCATCTCAACGTCCCTGACTTCAAAGAAAACTTCGCCAACTACGCAGAACATGAAGCCAGCGGTTTCGTAGTTGAATCCGGGTCTAGCTACTCTTCAAACGCAAACAAGCTTGTCCCTGTTGTTGATCCTCCTCCAGGGTGTTACCTCCCTTTCGAGATCTTGTTCAAAGTCAATACATTGGTCCAAAACGCGTGTATCCCAGGACCAGCTCTTGACCCCGCCTTCTATCAACTCCTTAACCCGCAAAGATTTGATAGAGCTCTCATAGATCATTGTCTTGAAAAACTCTTCCACCTTCCTGAATGTTGCTATGCTCCTGCTCGTTGGCTACGTGAAGAGTACTCAACATGGGCCATGAAAGGAAAGCTTCCACAGTCTCCTATTATATCTTTAGACGATGGGCTTGTATACATGTATCGCGTCCAAGTCACACCTACGAGAGTCTATTTCTCTGGACCAGAGGTGAACGTTTCGAACCGTGTGCTTAGACATTACTCAGACTACATCAACAACTTCCTCCGTGTATCGTTTGTTGATGAAGATCTCGAAAAGGTTCGGTCCATGGATCTGTCTCCACGCTCCTCAACTATCAAAAGAACAAAGCTATACGACAGGATCAACTCTGTTCTAAGGGATGGGATTGTCATCGGTGATAAGAAGTTTGAGTTTCTCGCCTTCTCTTCCAGCCAGCTGAGGGAGAACTCTGCGTGGATGTTTGCGCCGGTTAACGGGATCACCGCAGCTAACATCAGAGCTTGGATGGGTGATTTCGACAATATAAGAAACGTGGCTAAATACGCTGCAAGGCTTGGCCAATCGTTTAGCTCGTCTAGAGAGACGCTTACTGTCAGGAGAGACGAGATTGAAGTGATTCCTGATGTTGAGATCAGGACTTTAAATGCACACTATGTGTTTTCAGACGGAATAGGGAAGATCTCTGCTGAGTTTGCTAGACGTGTAGCTAAGAAATGTGGCTTGACAGAGTTCTTTCCCTCTGCTTATCAAATCCGTTACGGCGGATATAAAGGAGTGGTGGCTGTTGATCCAAACTCGTCGAAGAAACTGTCTTTGAGGAAGAGTATGAGCAAATTCGAGTCGGAGAACACAAAGCTTGATGTGTTGGCGTGGAGCAAGTACCAGCCTTGTTACATGAACAGACAACTTATCACACTTTTGTCTACTCTTGGAGTTGAAGATAAAGTCTTCGAGAAGAAGCAAAGAGAAGTTGTGGATCAGCTCGACGCGATCTTAACTGATCCTTTGGAGGCTTTTGAAGCTCTTGGTTTAATGGCTCCAGGGGAGAACACGAAGATTCTCAAGGAACTGATCTTGTGTGGTTATAAACCTGACACCGAGCCTTTCCTCTCGATGATGCTTCAGAATTTCAGAGCATCAAAACTGTTGGAACTACGGACCAAAACTCGGGTTTTCGTTCCTCGTGGGAGGTCGATGATGGGATGCCTAGATGAGACCAGAACACTTGAATATGGTCAGGTGGTCGTGCAGTATACAGATCCCACTAGGCCAGGAAGTAAATACATCGTAACAGGACTTGTTGTTGTTGCGAAAAACCCGTGTCTGCATCCCGGTGACGTGCGTGTTCTTCAAGCTGTCAACGTCCCAGCTTTGAATCACATGGTGGACTGTGTTGTTTTCCCGCAGAAGGGCTCGAGGTAAACTCTTGATTCTGATTTTTTTTTTTTGGCAAATTTTCTTTATTTAAGTATCCAATTTTTATTGGAATGTGGTGTCTTTTTGTGCATAGGCCACACCCGAATGAGTGTTCAGGGAGTGATTTAGATGGAGATATATACTTTGTATGTTGGGATCCTGAACTCATTCCATCAGGAACGTCTAAACCAATGGACTACACTCCTGAACCAACTCAAATCTTGGATCATGATGTCACTATTGAGGTAAAATATCTTTGATCACTTGTTTATTACTCTTTCTTTCCAAAATGATCTATGTTTTAGAGTATTACATGTTAAATTTTAATTAGAAATACATTTTTTTTTGTGATTAGCTATTTTCCAGTCAATCAAAATTCGGTAAACACAATTAATATCTTTAAAATATACAATTTACTATTATTATATTATTGAAAATGTAAAAATTAAACAATTTTTTTTTCTAAAACATAGATCATTCCTCTTAGTTATTTTTGCATTTGGAGAATAGTTTTGATATGCTACATCATTTTCCAGGAAATCGAAGAGTACTTCACGAACTACATTGTGAATGATAGTCTTGGAATCATCGCAAATGCTCATACGGCATTTGCTGATAAGGAACCACTGAAAGCTTTCAGTGACCCATGCATTGAGCTTGCACGAAAGTTCTCTATCGCTGTTGATTTCCCAAAAACCGGTGTTGCAGCCGAGATACCTCAGCATCTTTATGTGAAAGAGTATCCAGATTTCATGGAGAAGCCAGATAAACCGACATACGAGTCGAAAAACGTGATTGGCAAGCTTTTCAGAGAGGTAAAAGAGCGAGCTCCTCCATTGATCTCAATCAAATCATTTACTCTTGATGTTGCCTCCAAGTCTTATGATAAAGACATGGAAGTCAATGGATTTGAGGAGTATATTGATGAAGCTTTCTTCCACAAGGGAAACTACGATTACAAACTAGGCAATTTGATGGATTACTATGGGATTAAGACAGAGGCTGAGATACTTAGTGGTGGCATCATGAGGATGTCTAAGTCTTTCACCAAGAGACGAGACGCAGAATCTATTGGAAGGGCGGTTAGGTCACTTAGGAAAGAAGCTTTGTCGTGGTTCAATGCTGCTGCTGAAGAGGAAGAGGTGGTTAATGAATCGGCTAAGGCATCGGCTTGGTATCATGTGACTTACCACCATAGTTACTGGGGAGTTTATAATGAAGGTTTGAATCGTGACCATTTCTTGAGCTTTGCGTGGTGTGTTTATGATAAGCTTGTGAGGATTAAGAAGGCGAATGTTGGGAGGCGTCAGCGGCAGGAGACTCTTGAGACGTTAGGCCTCATGCGTTTGAGTTGATTTTTTAAAAGAAATTATTTTCCTTTTGGTTGTGACTTGTGAGTTTCTATGTACAAAATGTTTGGTGTGGAGTGCTCGATGTACTAAATGTTTGGTTTGGAGTAAGAAACTGAAGTTTCGTATATTGCAATCAATAAATTAAGCTGATGACTATGAAATTTTGTACAAAAATCAATAAAAGTAATATGTATGTCGCAGTTTCGAAGGAACAAGCAAAATTATTCTATCTTTTTGATTTGAACAAAAAAACTAATTTCTATCTTTTTGATATATTCTTTTTTGTCAAAAAGCGCGAAGAAGGCGTTGGTGATGTAGTAGAGCAAACTTGACATGCAAGCAAAGTTTACCTTTATCCAAATAAAGCCTAACTCCAGTGACTAACCAATGACCAGGACTGTTTTGAGGTCCTCGACATAACTGCGAAAGATCCACGAACTTCACAATCTTGTTATTCGCAGGCACAGGAGGTCCTCTTGGGTAGACACCAGAGTCCAAAACGACTTCGTTTTTGTCTTTGTTAGTCATGACCATATTATGATGAACACTCCCACTAGTCAATGGTAAGCTCATGGAAGAGAAGATTCCCGATTTTTGGGAAGTTCCTGGTCCATGGACCCAATCTTTCTGAACGACGTAGTGATCAGAGACTCCTGTGAAACGGAGACGGAGATGGAGAACGGATTTTGAGCCGTGTTTCTTCACTTCGAGCTGAGCTCCAGTGACTATGTAAGCTACGTTGTTGTTTGAGTGTTTGCTTGTTGTTGTTGTTGTTATGGTCCAGTTTGGGTCGTACTTCACTGGAGCTGTACACACGTGTGAGAATTTCTTACCGTTTAATGGTTCGAAGTAACGATTGCTATCAGATATTTCGTCGGAGCTTCTCCATCTATGATCGTCCGTGATCTTTTCCCCAACCGTTGTCCTTGTATTTTCTACGTGTTGCAAGTGTATAGCCAGCCTGATGAACATATATAAACCCATTAATATGTTATTATATCTGTAGCTATGTATATGGCTAGATTTTATTACAAATCGTATATTGTTACGCAGATTTTATCAAACCTAGTTAGTTTTCTTTGTTCCTTTTTGATAACCAAAAGGCTCTAGACTTTAATTCATTATAATATTATCTTCTTGCATTAGTTCCTTCTCTGCCTAATTTATGGTTAGCCTCAAGCCATATTATCTTCAAGTCAAGCTCTAGTTCTAGACATGCTTCTTGATAACTAAGTTAAAGTTCTAGCCAGTCCCGTCTTCGGCTAATAATCACAGTAATTTTCCAAAAGCAAATGTCAGGTTGCTTTGGTTGATCCCTTTTTACCTATTGCATTTCTTGCCTTCGAGGAACAATCGCATTCCTGTTACTGGGTTCTTCTCAGTAGTCACCTATAAATTAGTTAACAATATAAGTGGCATGTCAAAGAAATTTTTAAAAAAATGAAAACAAGAAACATATATATACGTACAGGAGTGGTATTAACGTATAGTTTGGGACCCATGAAGTTGATATGAAGAGCTGGATACGCAGAAGCCATATTTGGCGCCGCGCCAAACGGAAGGTCGTTATGAATCGGAGCCCACGTTCTAGGCCCAGAGAAGTCCAAAAAGTACTGTAGGTCCATTAACGGCGGTTTATCTGTCAAAATTACCAAAATAACCCCTTCAAAACTACTACTCCCTTCAATAGTTAGAGTAGGCAAGTGAAGTTACATCTAAGGTAGAGAGACATGGCATGAGCTAAAAGACCAGAGCCAGGGACGTCTTTGAGCAGTGATGTGATCGGCATGAAGTTGAAGTTGATGGCGTCTGGCTTTTCCGGAACTGTTATTAGCCATTCGCTATGGCTTTGTGCTCGCCCGTCACCTCCTCTTTTGGCACATATAACCGTTATCCCCTGAAAATGTAAAATGGCTTTTCTAGTGATGAAAATGTTCATCATACTATCTGTTGTACTTTGGATTCTATGAAACTTACTTACATCTTTGGAATTCATCGAGAAATTATTGAAAGCAACCGTTTCTTTGTCGTCGAAGACATTGAACGCCTCAGGAAACTGCAATTGCAAATAATAATAATGAACAACAAAAGAAATGTAAACCACGCGTTAGTGGTCGAATGGTAGTCCCACAATGATTCTAAGAGTTGTGGGTTCTAATAGGTTGTTCTTAGGTTATTCTAACATGTGGTCAGACAACAGATATCCCGGATCCCAAAAAAACAAAAAAAAACAAAAGAAATGTATTGTGCTTAAGTTGATTTTATCGACTGAACTTAAATTGCGCTGACCTTATTAGGCCGGCGAGTAGAGAGAAGACAAGACCCCGTGAACAACTGGTCGCCGAGATCGTAGAGATGGTGACGGAGGAGGTCTGTATCGAGAACAGAGGACTTGTCTTGTCTTACAACAACCACGTCTTGTCCTCCTACGCTTACCCCAGTTATTACGTGTGTCCCATATCTCTCTATAAATCTAATTCCATTTAAAATTTAATTATTTACTATTACGATAATACTGACAAAATATTCCGTATTATAACAAAATTGTATAAAACCAAGCTGGTGGTTATAGTTTACATTATCGTTTCAAAGTCTTCGTAAATAACATTCAGTTCTTTCTGTTTACAGTTATTCAAAGTTTAATTAGTTTGCAAACCAAGTTTCTTCCTGATTATTCGGTATGATCTTTAGTTGGAAACGTTGAATTTGAGTATTTAAGTTGGAAAAAAAATATTGAAGAAATACAGATATATTCCACATTAAAATTATAACATAGAATTAGTCAAAAATGTCCCAACTGTTCTATCAGAATTCAACCCAGAACTTGATATGTGTGCTCGTAGTTGTAATGCCTATGGAAAAAAATATATGTTTTAAAAATTAGAAAAAAATGCAATTATAATACCTGGCAAGTAACTGCGGGTCCCAAGAAGAGGGAACGGCGTTTCGAACGCGATCAGTGAGACGCAAACGATTGGGATTGTAGATGTGTAGATTAAAGAGCGTTACCATAGAAGCGTCAAGACCTAAAGATTTAACGTTTGCGGCGTCAGTTGCCCATGACCCACTTTGAAACCCGAACGTCGCGTTGAAATTTCCCGACGGTATTTTTCCGGTCACCGACGATCTCTGATTAAAATACTCCGACATCTAATCTCCAAAACAATAAACACACACACATACATAAAATATACTCCTTCCGTATCAATATAAATGATATTTAAAAAAAAAAAAATTGGTTTCATTTTAAGTGATGTTTTCAAGTTTCTATATAAAAGATATGATATGATCGAGAACCTTGTTGAAATCAAGAATGTCGGAACGAAACCGAGTGCGTTCTCCTTTGTCGCAGTTGATATCGGAGGAGACATTCTGAAAAGCTCCGAAACCAGGAACGTGCAGTTCTCTGTTTTGGGATTCGTTGAGGACAACCAATCTCTCATCTCCGGCGGCAGCGTCGCCGTCTTTGCAATATTTTAACCGGAAATCCGCCGTTAAATCGAAACCTTTGCCAAGACTCTTGACCACAGTTTCGACCACATCCCCGCCGCCTCCTCTGTTCATTTCTGTTTCCTTTTGGTAGTTATTAAGCTGCGAGTCTTTTGTAGGAAAAAAAGGCATGTATATATATACTGACAAAACTAAATAATGGTTGATAGCTTGTAATGTTGGTTAATCATCTACTTAATTATTATTATATATATATAAAAACTTGAATAGAAGAAAAAGAACGTGATACTTTGATTAGAGTATGAAAACGACGAGTAACATCAGCGTTTACGAAGTCTTCGGAGGAACACGTAAACAGATTACTTGCACAGCCGGTCTTGAGATTCATATATTTACTTAAGGCCGCAATCGAAAAATGAAAAAATGGCTGGTTTTGTATATTTTTAAAAAATTAAGACTACTTTTAAAGATTATATTTTTCGGTGAAATTTGAAGCCGCAAGCGGGTGCTTCCTTTGCTTGGTCTCAGGGCCGCTTCTGCGTATTTTTCTAACGTTAATTATAATGATCTTGGTATATGTTGATTAGAATGATATTATCCGAAAACCCTGATTAGTAAAGTTATTAAATTTTACAAATTTGTTTCTTATTTGGTTTAGTCATGAATGATTTGCTGAATCATGAGAATCAAACATAGAAAGCGTATATACATATAGTCGACGCAGTTATTATGGTTGATGATGTAACTTGTCAGTATAAGCTGATGCGGTTTAAATGACTGTAATCCGGTTTAAATATGAAGAGTTCCCGGTTAAATTGTTTTGTTGTTATGATTCCACTAAAGAAACAAAAACAAAAAGCTCTGACCCTAGAACCCGCGTCTCAAGAATAAGGAAGATTCAAATCCTATCACATGTCAAACTGATATCGGTTTTGCTTCAATTATTACAAATAAACAATTTGTACATGAGCTTCACAATCACAACTAATCAAATAAGCTTAATCTATATTATAGTATTTGCCATTTTTTCGTCTACTTAAGTTCCATATGCGATATTTGACTCTTCTGCTTTGTTTATGAATTGAAGTGATAAAATGTAGATAAACGCAATAACCATTTCATCTATAATTATAGAGTATATAGTATTAGTACTTCGTGGGGGAAGTACTCCGCACGGTCAATTAACCCGATCCGGTACAAGTGACGACACTTAAATGTAATATGAACATGACTCTTGTCCAAAAAGATATGACTCATTATTTCAAAACTTGTTTGACTGTCTTGATGGATGTGGATAACAATCTCCATGGTCGCTTTCTTGCGTAATAAAAGCATCTATAGAAGTTGCCTCTCTTATTCTTCTTGTGTACTTATGCTTTCACACGACTATACAAAATCCCGTACACGCATTAAGGTACATATTATTTTATTTTTTATGTCGGTATAAAAAGACCACTGCACTATTTACCTCTACTCAATACCATTTGCCATTTGGTTATCAAATATTTGTAGCATTGTAACAAAGTGGTTTTTGACGATGGGGGTTTGGTGGTTTGTTTCGATGTGAGGAAGGATATCGATAATTGAGAAATAGTAAAAAAAATATTTTTGTTTTTGAAAAAGGTGTCACAGATAGTGACAATAAACAAAAGGGTGCAAATGATTTGATATCAATCAGCTAATTTTTACTGTAGATGTCTGTGTGAACGCAGCTATCGCGACGCGTCTTTTATTGATTATTTTAGTTTCTTTCCTTTTCATGCAGAATGGACTCCAACTAATGGGCCAGGCTTTTTGAAATAATACGATTAAGACTTTTATTCTTGACATGGCCCATTTACAGCCCAGTTGTCTATTCGTCTTCAATTAATCAATCGATTCGAACACGGTGATGATGACCGGAGAAGACGAAGCTCGTCGTTTCGAAACTTCCTAAAAAGGGAAAGTTTGAAATTTTAGGCGGGAGATTTGCGAATCAACAATTATCGGTGAGGTAATCGTCTCTTTGTTTCTATGCTTTAGCTTTCTTCTGCTCTAAATCTGCAAATTTTAGCGCAAATTCGCTGTTAGGGTTTCTGGATTTCGTCATTGCTTCGAGTTCTGTTGAAGATAGATGTCGAATCTAATTAACTGCATTGCTAGTCTCTATACTTGGAATTGAGAGTTTAGGGGAAGTGCAGATCTTGATGCTATGAATGAACATGGTGGTGGCTCCTCTTGTGGAGCTTCTGATTTGAGTATTGAGGAACTGATGGATGAATATTCTTCACAACCTCCACAAATGGCTGAATGGTTATGGTGTATCGAATACGTAGCCAAGTTCGTTAAGGATATACGCTGCATACTCGGTAGCTTTTGAATCTTGATACACTGCTTGTGGTTAGTTATTGTGTATGGATAAGAACAAGTGTAGTTTAACATGAAATCTCTCTCTTTTTTTTTTGCTTTAAGATTTGATGAACATGGGGTATCAATACTCGGATGATTACGGGAGGAGGATTAGTGAAGTACTGTCTCTTAGAGTCTTGGAGTTCATGTTTGATCCAAGCAAGAATGATTCTAGTGGTGTTGCTTCTGGGGAAAGAGTTGAGTTTGATTTCTCTTTGAGCAACGCTGATGTTCTCAGAGCGATTCTGAGAGAGGTATGGGGGGGAGATGTAGATAAAACTTGCTAAGGATTGTGTGGGGTTTCTGATTCTAGTGTTTTTTGTTTCTCAAATGTTAGATTCCAGTTTCAGAACTGCGAGCAGGCATGCCGGAGTTATCAAAGTTCAATGTTCTTCCATTTATTGCTCACAAGAACATGTGTTTGCCACAGTGTGCACTGGAGAAGGTGAAGAAGATTCCTTTTTAACTTTTCTTTCTTTTGTTTCATGATTTTCTGTAGAAAGGATGCTTAGTTAAGTGATTGAGATAGTGTACGCTATTGTAGCTGAGAGATTTGAGTTTAATGGAGAATGAGACAAGTGCAGCTCCTGAGGTAGAAGCAAATGACCCTGTTTCTAGAGGTGATAGACCAGTGCACATGGATACATCCGAGGAGGAGCCGAGAGATGAGCAGCAAGTGCATATTGGTTTGGGTAGAGTAACTCTCATCGACGATGAAGATGAGCCAATGCACACCAACGAAAAAGATGAAGTAATTCTGATCAATGAAGATACAGAGAATGATCAAGACATAGACAGTGAACCCATTAGCAACGGTTATACTACTACTGGTAAGACATTTCATACAAGCTCAAGAAGATGGCCAGAGAATGCACGTTTAAAATGTACAAAAGATGGAGCCTGGTTAATCAGTGAGAGCGATGATGATGAGTCAGATATGATTAAAGATCCAGCACTGGCCAAGAAGAATACCACTAACACATACGCAAACCTTCCTAGGAGCTCCTGCACAAGACCCGAGAATGTATGCTGGAAATGTGGAAAAGAAGGGACGTTGTTGATATGTAGCAGAAGCGAGTGTGTATCAAAAGTTCACAAGGAATGCTTGAATTGTGCGGTTAACTTTGATGAAGACCGGAACTTTCAATGTCCTGTGTGCTGGTATGATGGAGTGGTTGCAGATTACTTAGAATCTCAGAAGTTGATGAGCTCTGCCAAGAGAAGACTGATGCATTTTATGCCTCTACTTTCAACAAGAAGCAAGAGACTCAGGTGATTGACTGTAAGTAAATATCATCTCGTCTCTGAGGGTAACTAAGGTGGGTCAATATTAGATCATGGATTTATAGATGGCAGTGATTAAGTATGTGTTTTTGTGCAGATCAATCAAAGCGATCTGAAACTCCCTTATGACCTTGTTCGTGGTGGATTTTGGTTAGGAGACGAGTTCTATTCATAAATGTGCTCTGGTGTAAAGAATTGGAGAGACTTAGGGGGTAACATATTAGCAGTGAAAGTTAAGGGTGTGAATGGTTATTATTTAAAACTAACGGGAAAAGGAGGTTTCGATATCGAACTTTGACTGACGTTTTTTTCTTTTTCATCAATAAAGAATAAACACATTAATTGTTCGTAACTGAAGCAATACGAAGTCACTCATGAAATTGTTTGATAACGAAACGAAGTTTTCGGAAACTTAAGCTAATAGTCGAGAAGTTTCTTAATTGGCATACGATGTCAATGTATCAGGTCAATGGTCTCGGAAGAACTTAAATAAAGGTACTTAAACAAAGTAGTTTGATGTTCTTTTGCTATCATAAAAAAGAACAAAATAAATTAAAAAACAATCTAAATCGGATTTAAATGATAAAAACGCAGAACTCTAATTTCATAAGAAACCAAAGTTAAAACAGCAATAGATCAATTTTATTATTTTCGATTTCAGCTTTTTTATTCATCCAATGTCAGACAAAGATATCCAAAAACCGAAACAAAACGTCAGTTAATTTAAATACATCTACTATATTTTCCCAGCTATTAATATTTAAGATTCACTTACAAGCTACCCTCTCGATTATTAACATGGAGTTTCTTTGGGGCCTATATTAGTATTTGAAGCATTAGTAGTATTTTTTGTTTTTTTTACTCGGAAAATGGGTGAATTAACTTTATTTTTATCATTGTAAACAAAAGAAGAAGAAAGTGGATAGTACGAAAGGTCGTTATCGAGAGAGCAATAATAGGGTTTGGGGCTCCAAAACTGGCAAATACATTACTCATCAAAGATGGAACTGTCCCATTGATACAACAGTTCTATTCCTATTTATGATCTTCTCACTATTCACTCTTCTGATTCTCCTTTTTCTTTCAGCTCCCTTCCTCTCTCTCTTCTCCAATATTCAAGATTAAGCAAATGTTTAACATCTTATTACTTATAATCAAACCCACTAACTCACTGGATAAATCACTCAACGATCATAGAATTACTAGATCAAGACAGCTCTATCATTAGTTATTTCGTTAATTATATGACTATTTTATTGTTTCGACCATCATTATAAAGCGTTTTTGATTTCTATTTGCATACAAACACACCAAAATATATCAGTTATATGTCGATATATTTGGGCAAAATAAGTATAACAGTATATATGTATGAAGTATTGTAAATTTCAGATTATTCAGTAGCTATAACTTATAAGCTTATAATATGTAGATGCATGAATTTATAGAGGTAAGTGTCAATAGCTGTTTTCATGTTTTGACATATACTAACTATATAAAATATTTCATGTGTGACGATTAATCAAATTGCATTTTTAAATCGTTTGAAAAATAAATATGGATAAATTATAACATTGTTTAATCTCCTTCGTTTTTTTGCATGTAACTTCTTATGAACCGAACTCATTATCAGCTATTAGTAAGAAATTTGAATTATTGGATAAAAACCGATGAAAGAAAAAAAGGCAAAGATGGGAAACAATGAAACTTGTGCATAATTCTATTTATCGACAGTCTGACTCAAAGTGCTTTCGTAAGCAACAACATAATGCTTCACCCTTTTCTTGATAATCTTTTCTGCTTCCACTGTTCATCCACTCTTCCCTCTCCTTTCACTTCATCTCGCCTTTTTCTTTCTCGTCCTTATTTATTTTCTTGATTAAGTACTTACTATGTCCCATTTATATCATGTGATTAGTTTCATATACAAAGAAATCGCAATCCCATCTAATAATTTGTTATTTTTTCTTTATATAATTTGTTTCATACATACAACCGCTTAATAATATGATATATATGTGACATGTTGACCATATATATAGTGTGACCAGTGACTAATGTAATCATGTATAATATGTATGTACAATAATTATGTGTAACAGTAATAAGAGTCTCGTATACCGACAAACAGACCAAAAAGTAATCTTAAAACCCTAGATTCACAAGCAGATAACATGTCTCTATACTATATATATACATGTTATATATCGTATGTACTGGTAGAGCTTCTGTGGTAGACTAGGGAAACATGGAAGTGAAGAAAGATGAGAACAGTTTCTTACAAAACATGAAACACGAGATCAATCACAACACAGAAGAAGAAGAAGAAGAAAACGAGATTCTAAAGAAGAGAATCTCAAGCCATCCTCTATATGGGCTTCTTCTTCACTCACATCTTAGTTGTTTAAAGGTCTTCTCTCTCTATCTTATTAATCTAAAAATTTATACAATATTTTTAATTTCTAACATATTTTGAACCAGGTGTGTTCCTGCGGCGACTTTGACTCACCGGAGATAACGAACACGGCGGATGATCTTGCCCTAACCAAACTCTCTATCCACTCTGATTCTTCACTCGAAGCTACCTCTTCAGAACTTGATCAATTCATGGTTCTTCAATTCTCCTTTAATTAACCAAAAATATATTTCACAGCAATTTTCACATGCCTTTCTTGGTTTTGCCTATTTCTTAATTTTTTCATCTATTTTGAGTTGATTTTGTTGTGAAGCAAAAATATTAATAGTAACTCTTTGTAAAATTTAATACACATATAGGAAGCTTATTGCTCGACTTTACGAGAGTTGAAGGAAGCCATGGAGAAGCCTCTTATTGAAACTCACCGTTTTATGGATGCGGTGTACACTCAGCTAAACGACATTGTTCTCTCATCATCTCCTCCTTAATAAGGAGGTAACGTGACAACTATTCGGTGCTCTTAGTTATGTCGTTAAACGCATTTCGCCAAGTTGTGAAATGACTACTGTATTCGCGTTTTATTATTATGCTGCGTTTTCTCAAACGCATTGTAGAATGCGCATAAACCATTTACAAGGCATGCGTGAAGCAGTGTTCTTAAACAAAGTAATTAACGGGTTGTTGTATTATTTATTTAAATTGATCAACATATCATTCGCATTATCAACAGTCTGTAAGAAGGCATGCACATTCAGCGTTTGGTGATCCGAGTTTATTACAGTAAGAAGAAACGGGTGAACCGTAAAAGTCAAGACACATCTTCTCGCACTTTTGAGCATCGCATGGAACCATTGGCCAAAACACGGGACATGTTTTCTTCTCCTGATTCATTCTCATCTCTCTCGCACCTCAAACAATTAATATATGAGAAATAATCAGATTTTTACCACAATAAAAATCAAAATCTTGTGACATGCATATAGAAAATTAAACATAGAACTATTCACTTAAGATCAGTTTTGTACCTGAAACAATGAAGATGGCCATGAAAAGAACAACAAAAATCGGGAGGTTCCTCATGTGAAAAAATCCAATCGTTATTGTGACGTTTAGGTGAAAGTGAAACTGATATATAGGGAAGATGTAAGTTTTTTTTTTGGGAAAAATAGATGATAAACTTTTCTGTCGTAAGAATTTGTTTATTTCGGAGAATATTTAATGTTTTTGGTCAAAGGGATTGAAATTTAGACCTGGATTTTATTGACCTGATTAAATCAATGTCATTCATATATGTTACAAATGATCTGTTGTACATACCATATTTAGATAGATCTTTTACTAACGTAGCTAGTAATTATGAACTTACCAATTCATCAAAGACTAAAATGAAGAGATTTTTATATTTAAGTTTGGTTCATATGCTGATGTGTAATCCGAATCTGTTGAATATAGATTTTAAGAAGTTGGATCAGAATATCAGATACTTTTTTTTTTTTGAACAACTAATACTCCCTCTGTTTCATATTAAGTGTCATTTTAGCATTTTTTTCTTGTTACATAAAAAGTGTCATTTTACAATTCTAATACAATTTATACTTACTTTCAGCTCAATATTAATTGCAAAATGCATTGATCTTATAAATAAATCTATTTATCTAAAATCATATTGGTTAAATAGCTAACATTAATGAAAACATAAATACATTTCAATCAATTTCTTAATATGTGTGAAAAGTGTCAAAGTGACACTCTTTGTGAAACGGAGGGAGTTGCCATCTTTGCCGTCTTTCCGAAAGCTTTGGGCTTTTAAGAGAACGAAGGGAAATAACTTAAAGTTTCCATGGGCTTTATAAATCAAAGTTTAATTTCCTTTTGGGCCCAAGTCTTATCAACTTTGGTCATGTAAGTTTCCATTAAAAGTCTAGCTCTGGGTAGGTTCCCGGTGGATCGGAGTTGCCAAACCGAAATATACAATTCCGAACCTACAAGATTATTTTGTTACTCCAACTCAAAAAATGTGGAAACAATGGTACTGTTCGTTTGGTTGCCGCAGGTTTCTGCGTCAGCGTCGGCGTCTGCGTCTGCGTCTGCGTCAATTGTTGTTTGTTTGGTTGCCGCTGACGCTGACGCCGACGCTGACGCCGATTGTTGTTCGTTTGGTTGCCGCAGGTATCGGCGTCAGCGTCAGCGTCTATAGCTGCGTCAATTGTTGTTCGTTTGGTTGCCGCGGACATTGACGCTGACGCCGATTGTTGTTCGTTTGGTTGCCGCAGACGTTGACGCTGACGCCAGACGCCAGACGCTGACGCCAGACGCAGGTTTTTCCAGCGTCTATTTTTCTTTGACGCCGAACGCTGCGTTTTGACGCAGACGCAGACGCAGGTACCTGCGTCAATGAAACGAACAAGATTATTGACGCAGACGCAGACGCATAAATCTGCGGCAACCAAACGAACAGCACTATTCATTCCATTTACGCTCAGTTTATGTTTCTTACTTGCATGTGATGCACTAGCAGTGATCCCAAAAGAAATGATAAGACTGTATGCTGATCAAAGCAATTTAATAAACAAAAATAAACCAGTTGAAGTAATTAGCAAACCGCATTTTTAGCAAGTCCTGCGATATAGACTATAGTCTATAGTGCATGCATTCAAACGCAAACGCTATTGCGATTCAAGCGACCACTAAAAGTTAGATGAAAATGACGTTCACGTGGACCTACACGCAGGGTATAAAAAACCCTTGGTCACTCTCCACCATTTCCTCACACTCCTCGTAACTTCCATAACTGCAAGTCTGCATCCCACTCTCTAGCAAATCAACGAACCATAACAAACTTCCATTTCGAAATTCAAAATTTTCGTTGAAAGATGAAGGAGATCGCGTTGAGGAATTCAAAACGTAAGGCTGAAGCGTCGCCGTTCGCCGGGAAGAAGCTTCGGACGATGCGTTTGCGCCGGAAGAGAGCTCAGATCTCTCCTGTTGTTCTCCAGCAAAAGGAACTAGGAGTCCCCGCTGATTCTGTCGATTCCTGCTCCAATCTATTTTCTGCAGTCGACGACAGCGTTTCATGCGGTTCTAGCAGAGTCGAGAAGAGGAAGAATCGATTTGAAGAGGTGGAAGTTTCTGGACCTGGTAAGGATGTGAAAGAGACGATTGCTGATCCGAAGTTTCGGAGGATTACTAGGTCATACTCTAAGCTAAACAAGGAGAAGCAGGGTGATGCGATCGAAGTAAGCGAATCGTCAGTCACACGTTCCGACGTGACCTTCGCCGAGCACGTCTCCGAGAGCCGGAATTTGAATTTAGCTTCGGAGAATAAGGAGAGCGACGTCGTTTCGTCTTGCTCCAAGTTCGGGAGCGTAACTGGAGAAGGAGCCGATTACGAAGAAACTGAAATCTCCAAACCGAACGGATTCGTGAAGCTGAAGCCGGAGGTCGAGACAGTCGGATGCGTCTCCGATCTCGCTTGCAAAGAGACGTTCTCAGGAGAAAATGTTTCGGACTACTACGAGGATGAATCATCGGAGCCACGTTCCGAAACACTTTCACCGTACTCCGACCTGGATCTATCGGATTACACTCCGTCAATGTTTTTCGATTCTGGCAGCGAATTCTCTGAGAAATCAAACTCTGACTCTCCTGTTTCACATACTCGCTCTCTTTACCTCCAGTTCATGGCGAGGTTCTGTAGATCCACCGTTCCCAACGATCTCGAATCTTCTCGCCTTCAACGAAACCGTGAAATCCAGTCTGAAGTAAGTGTGGTTTGATTGCTTTGAGATTCTGTCATTGGAATGAGTCTTAACTATACATTATCGTTTTAGCTGCTAAGGTTTGAAGATGAAGAGGTTGAAGAGAGCTATCAAAGGCTGAGGGAAAGAGAGAGAAGTCATGCATATTTGCGTGACAATGCTAAGGCTTACTGCTCCACGATGGACCATACTGATCTCATCCCACGTCTACGCTTGATCATGGTTCAATGGATTGTGGAGGTGAATATTATCATTCTCTTCTTATATGCATTTGGCTATACATTTAGTGAACTCGAAGCTTAGGAATATGTATCAGTGGAGAAGAGTTCAAATGGAAAATGCACTTTCTAGATCGATTTACTGATGTTAGGAACGAATATTTTGAGATCTGGTTGCTGGCTTGTATGAAATCTATAGCTTATCTCAGAATCTTATATTGTGAATGTATGTATCCGTAAGCTATGGTATTCTTTTTGTTGTTGATTGTCTTCTCGCTGACTATATGTAGCAATGTTCTGAAATGGAGCTTCAGCCAGAGACATTGTTTCTAGGAGTTAGTCTGCTGGATCGATTCCTTACCAAAGGATCCTTCAACAACGAGAGGATTCTAGTATTAGTTGGGATCGCGAGTCTTACTCTGGCCACCAGAATTGAAGAAAATCAACCTTACAATAGGTACACACCATTTTCTAGCTTCATTATACTGAATAGTGTTCATTAAATTAATGTTCTCAATAGGAATAGTATCATTTCTAGAAACTGAGTTTTACAATGACCAAATCAGGGACTAAATGATGTCTAATACAAATTTCTAAATGGTTTCGATATTCACAAATCATATATAGTCAGTCACCTGTGTTAAATATTGGATTCTGTTTCTCAAAAACTCTTTTCTGTAAAAACCTTATGCTTGCCTGATATTTCTTTTGTTTGATTAGCATCCGGAAAAGGAACTTCTACATCCAGAACCTAAAGTATAGCCGGCATGAAGTGGTGGCAATGGAGTGGCTGGTTCAAGAAGTCCTCAACTTCAAATGCTTCTCACCTACAATCTTTAACTTCTTATGGTAAAACCCTCTGTTATTAAATGTTTTCTGTTCCAAGACACATACACACACACATGAAATATACGTAATAACTATCATTTTTGCATCTCAGGTTCTACCTAAAAGCTGCCCGGGCCAACCCAGAAGTTGAAAGGAAAGCCAAATCCTTGGCCGTTACCTCACTATCCGATCACACTCAACTCTGTTTTTGGCCCTCAACTGTGGCAGCCGGACTCGTAGTTCTCGCCTGCATTGATCACAACAAAATCTCAGCCTACCAACGAGTCATAAAGGTACCAAACTATTCAACACTACTTCAAGGCTTTTTTATTATTTCAAGAACATACAGAATATTCACAATCCCATAACCTCTCTCTTCTCTCTTTGCAGATTCATGTTAGAACAGAAGATAACGAGCTGCCTGAATGTGTCAAGGTATTTATTAACATCACTCCCATCATATGAGACCTTCTTTTCTCCACGAAAAGGGTTTAGTGAATATATTCAAAATTTATCTTTCTATATACAGAGCCTGGAATGGTTGCTTGAGCAGTAAACAATCCACAACAACAAAGACCCAAAACCAGAACACACGGTATACTCAAACACGATCTCACAGGTTATTATTACAAACTTACAAAAAAGCATATATAAGATATATATAGCAATGCCTCTACAGCTTTATATACTTAATCTCTGGGCTTAATTAGCTCTTGTCTTGGCATACTAGTGTACCATTTACTAAGACCAGCATTTGTGTCGTGGCACACATTTATTTCTTGAATTTCCACAATTCAATATACCCATTTCCTTTAAAGAATATTTTTCCTCTTTTATAAAGTCTAAACGATTTCTTCTATTTTCCTAATCGTCACTGCTTTTTTTTTAATATTGGTCAGAAGATAAAGTATCTGTTTCTCTAAGATCAAATGAGCCTTTAGTGTTCAGTGTAACTTTTCTTTACCATGTAGTGGACGCATCGATTTAATTTTGGTTTATATTGTTTTCACCAGTCATAAGGCGTATTGCAATAATTTTGAATTCAAACATTTTTCACTAATCGTGGTTCATGGCGCGAATACTTGAGATCCACGTGATCACTAACAATCACGAGCGATTTCCATCGCTTTGATAATGGGCCTTCGTTTCAAGCAGTTATCTAAGATTCTAAAAGGGCCGAATCTTAACTGGAGCTCAATAATTACATTTACTGAAGCCCGTAATAAAAAGCCCACGTTCATATACTGAGTTTGTATGTCTACGATGATTATATTTATATATCGACATGCAATACATATCCAATAAATTAATATGACAAGTGGGCATCAATAATACATAACGTGTTGACTTTTTTAAAAAAGTTATAATATTCGGGCCAGGTCCACTGTCCCATTATACTCTTGAGACATATATCACCTCATAGCAGTATAAGTTTGTTTTCCGATAATACAGTTACAGATCTTTTAATCAGCTAAGTCGTCCTACTTAGCTTAATCTATTTCTACGTCCGTCGATAACAATTTCGCATGCATCTTTTATTTATCCCATTTATTCGTTTTAGTTGTGTAGTGAAAATGAATACTGATAGCTTTCTTTAAACTTGTTTTTTACAGCCTTGGGAACATGGTTAATTCGATCAATTTAAATGTTTCTTTTTGTTCGTGGGTCTTAGATAGAAATAAACGGCATTATATTATAAATGTATACATTAGTATTTGGTCAAAAAGTCATTCTAATCTCTGGTCAAACAGACTAAAACATGGAAACTCAAGGGGTCAAAAAGAACAAATAAAATCAACAAATGTACTTGATCGTGGTAGCTAAAACATAGCCACCACAGCGTATCAAGAGCTTCTGTGTAAACTATGATTGAGTAAATTGAAATTATCGAAGGGAGGACTGTTTCATACGTTGTCGAGACATGACAAAAAAAACGCGTCTCGTGACTCGTGTGAAACACTTTGAAACCAAAAATAAAATAAAATAAAATAAAAACAGCCGTTAACTTTATTATGCTTGAAGTTGCTAATGACAATAACACCCTCGAGACTCTCACATTATTCCAGCTTTTGCCATTGAGAGACGACCGAACTTTTCCCACCTTTTTACCATCTCTCTCTCCGCTTCGTAAAACTCATTCTCTCTCTCTCTCTGTCTTCGTCTCTGTTGATTCTCTTTCCAACGCGATGAGCGGAGAGAAAGATCTCGCCGGAGACGGAGAGTGCTCTCGAACCAAAACATCAAAGCCTCGATTCGCTCATCTAAACACTGACAACCAAGTCGACCAAATCAATCAGTTTCAGAAAGGCGTCGACTTTCTCAGCGTTCGATCCAACAACGTAGATGGGTTCTCTTCGAAATCATCACCCAGATCCGGAAACGAGCTCACTCTCAGCTACCTCTGCGAAAACCGTGACCTTTCCGAGAAAATCGCCGAAAGTCAAAAGGGTAAAGAGGTGGTAACGTTCTCCGAGAATCAAAGCTACGACGAGAAATGGATAGAGAGAGACTTCTTCAATCTCAGAGAACCCAATCCGAACTCTTCGAAACGAAAGGCTCACGACGAGGTCAAACAAGAAGAAGATGTGGAAGAAGAAGAGAAGAAGAAGAACAACAACAAGATCGAAACTTTAAACCTCTCTCTAGCTTTACCCGACGTTTCTCTATCTCTAACGGCGTCAAACGCCGTCAAAAGACCGAGGGTAAACAGCGAGCGAACAACGACGTCGTTTTCGAACGATTTCACGGCGACGGCGCCGTCGATGTCTTACTCCTACTCTCACCCTTTCTCTCACAACCTCAGCTGCTCCGCGGACTTCGATTGCTCCGTCGAGAAAGACGACCGTATCTGGTGCGCCGGAGAAGGAACCAACGGATCCGTCCACAGTCGGTTCAGACCCATCGGCGACGGCGGCGTTGCGCTCGCTAGAAACCCCATCTCCGCCAAACCTACAACCTCCTCCGACTACTCTTTCTTCCCTTCCGAGTTACCAGCTCGGCCGGGGATGGAAGTGACGATCTCCGGCGACTCCAGAAAAAAGTTACCGACTTCGGAGGAAAACGACGTCGTTAGATCGGAGAGGGTTCTCTACGACATCGTTTCGAAGTCTATCTCTTCCGCAGCGTTGATTATTCAAGGGATGGCTGATGAGACCCTTGAGTCAGCTAAAGAGTACTTAAGAAACTTGATCGATTCTCCTGAGAAGAAGGAGAAGCTGACGTGTCTTCAGAACCAAATAGACAAAAGATCCGATCTTTGCAAAGAGACGTTATCCAAATGCGTCAAGGATCAGCTAGACATCTTAGTCGCTGTAAGAACAGGGCTCAAGTACTTCCTCTCTGGTAAAATCCGAATCCCCATGAACGAGTTGGTGGAGATCTTTATGTTCTTGAGATGTAGGAACGTGAACTGCAAGAGTCTGTTACCTGTTGACGACTGTGAATGCAAGATCTGTTCAAACAACAAAGGCTTTTGTAGCTCGTGTATGTGTCCTGTCTGTTTGAGATTCGATTCAGCTAGTAATACTTGTAGTTGGGTGGGGTGTGATGTTTGTTCTCATTGGTGTCACGCTGCGTGTGGGATTCAGAAGAATCTTATCAAACCGGGACATAGCTTGAAAAGTCCTCGTGGTAATAAGACGGAGATGTTGTTCCATTGCATTGGATGCGCTCACAAGTCTGAGATGTTTGGTTTCGTTAAGGATGTCTTTGTGTGTTGCGCTAAGAATTGGGGACCTGAGACGCTGATCAAGGAGCTTGATTGCGTTGGAAAGGTTTTCAGAGGAAGTGATGATGCTAAAGGCAAAACATTGCATCTCAAAGCCAATGAAATGGTCAAGAAGCTTGAGAGTAAACAGATTTCTCCTGCTGATGCATCTAACTTCATCATTCAGTTTTTCAACTGTGAGTTGTTTCCACTTATACTCAAAGCCTTATGGATTCTATAGGTTAAAGCTTGACTCTTTTTATTTCTCTTGTCATTGATTCTTGCAGATGCAGAGTCGGTATCAGAGTTTCCGGAACCAAAGGAGCAAACAGTTGTAACAGAAACGAGCTACAGAAAAGATGAGGCATCTGTGACGCCTTCAACATCAAAGGAGCAGATGAAAAAGAAGAGCTTTGCGTTGACCGATGCAATGATGAACAGTTTTGATAGTTTAGAGAGCATGGTGAGAATCAAGGAGGCTGAAACAAGAATGTTTCAGAAGAAAGCTGACGAGGCGAGAATAGAGGCAGAGAGTTTCAGGAGGATGATAGAAATGAAGACGGAGAAGATGGAGGAGGAGTACACAGAGAAGCTAGCGCGGCTATGTCTGCAGGAGACAGAAGAGAGGAGGAGGAATAAGCTCGAGGAGTTGAAGAAGCTTGAGAACTCTCACTGTGATTACAGGAACATGAAGCTGAGAATGGAGGCTGAGATTGCAGGATTGTTGAAGAGAATGGAAAGTACAAGACAACAGTTAGTATGAATGAATCTGAACTAACAGAGCTTTCTTAATTATCCATTTCTTTGCTTGTTGTCTTCTGTGGTAAAAGTATCAGTGGTAACTGCTTTATTTGTTTTCTCAATTTTAAGTTATTTTCTAATCTAAAAGTTCAGTTTTTTTGTTAATAATAATTATACATATTATATATATATATATATATTTTATATATTCATATGATAGTTTATTTCGTATATTGTAAATCATATTTGATTTGGAAAATATTCATGTTTTAGAAAAAATGTTTGAAAAAGATAAATTTTTACTTTTTCAAAAATAATAATTGTGTTCATTATAAATTCTATTGGATAAAACTGTTAGAAATAGCTAATTACAAAAATGCATTAATAATTAAATTCTAAAACTTACATTTTTAAAAATAGAGGGAGTAGTTTGACCGTATATTTTGGTGCAAAACGTTCCATAAAAAAAGAAAAATGGATGATTGAATTTGTTTTGAATGTTTTTTCTTTTCGAGATGTGTTTGAAAAATAAGCTGAAATATTTGTCATTAGGTGAGTTTTGCAAAATTTACTCACTCAAACCCCCCAGCACTTACTGTTTTCTGATAAATAGCAACATATAAAAGTAAAAATGGTTATTTCTCTAGTTTTATAAAAATAAATACTACTTCATTATAAAAATTTGATTTAAGTTACCACTTAAAGACATTTACAAATATTCTTTTAAGAGATAGTAGTATAAAATAGACAAGTGAATGGTAGTGTCTGAATCTTTTCCGGACCGCTGAAATTGCACTCTGACGTGGAAAATTAGCACTAAAATTAAAATATGCAAATAACAACTTTTAGTAAGCATCAAAGATAAACAATACCAACAAAGAAAAAAACATCCAAAAGTAAATTAAGAATCAAATACCCCAAATAATCAACTCTCATGGCCCAATTAGATATCACACCAATCACATTTACACACCAAAACAAACAAACAAACAATAATTCATTAAATGATACAACAAAGAAAGATTAATTTAACGGTAGACTAATTAATATAGGAATCCATAATCAAGCATAACGGCCAAGAGCAACGGAGAAGTCGACGGAAACGCCAAAGAGTAGAATGGCTAAGCCGGTGAAGTTAATGAGGCGTGACTCAGCGTTTGTGCTCTGACCAAGCATCGTGGCTCTCTGCATGAGTCCGGTAAGTGCTGCGACAATACCCATATAAAGTAGAGCCCGGCCACCTAAGACGTGCCACGGCATCATCCTCGTTCTTGTCCCCGATGAAGATTGTGGCGCAAGGAATGTGAACGCGCCGAATAGCCACTGTAAAAGTTAAATCATCAACACAAGTTTTCAACAAGTAATGATTTAATATTAACGTTTAAATCCATATTCTATGAATTTAAGCTGACCTGGAGGCCGAGGAGGATGAAAGTGGTGAGACCGATCCAGGAGTGAAGAGAGACCATGTCTTTAAGGTTTAATTTGTCGTGGAACCTAAAGGCGGCGCAGATTCCGACAATACCTAGAACTAATCCTATTAAGTGAAGACCACCGTGAACCATTTTCTGTACTTGGTGCGAGGCATAAGCCGTTTTGTACGTCATCATCGCTGCACAATTGATTTATTATATGATTAGCTCATGCATAAGTACGAATGTTTTGATTACCAAAAAAAAAAGTACGAATGTTTTTTTGTTTTTTTTTTTTTTTGGTAAAATGTTAAATATTATACCAGATTTTAAGTTTGTGACAGACATTACAGAGAAACTAGTAGCAGAGTTACAAGAAATTAATCTAAACATAATGATCTTAGCAGCAAACAATAACCAAAATGAATTAAGACAAGACTAAGCCATTGAACAAAGCTACAATGAAGCAGTGAAGAACCAGAGGACTAAGCGTGGACAGTATGAGCTCTAGGTTGCCACGAGACACCAGTGAGAAAGGCGCCCTCATACCTTGATGCAGCCGGCTCCTACAGTTTCCGGAAGACCCACAAGCCAATACCTGCCCAAAGAATTACAACTCGAACCCGCTAACTCACCCAAGAAGCGCAAAACCGGCAGCACGAGGAGGGTTTTACAACCGACGATGCCGTCGTTCGGGAAAAAAAACTGAAGATTGCTGCCTCCAACTATCAAGCCCGGGACCGTGTACACCCTTTGAACCCGAAAGCCCATATAGGACAGTGAGACCAGTCAAAAACACCACCTCCGGAGAATAACCACCAAGCAAGCTAGAAAGCCGAAAGCCCAACTGAAGCATGTTCATTATCAAAGACCCGTCCGCTTCCAAGAGAGGTCAAGAAGCAGCAAGATGCAAAGGAGAGAGAGACGGAGACCCGAAGGGCCACAACACCGGAACCCAACAACTTAGGGGAGACGCTACAACAACACACGACTGGAGCAGAGCTCACAACACAAGTCGAAGAGACGACATCACGACGCGCTGCCACCAAAGACCACCACAAGAGCAGAACGAACTGACAAATACGGAGGCACACTACGCGGAACCACCGGAGACCACCGGAGGAACCCAAAGCCGAGGGAGAAAGATCTGAGATCCAAGAACCCCAAACCCCTAACCCTACTAGAAAACACGACTCCAAAAGCCACACATACGCGACAAGGGAGACAGCCTCTAGTAACGTTAACCGACGCCTCACGCGCCACCGCCTCGAAGAACTCCACCGCAGAGATTAGAAAATCCCCCAGACAGCAAACCCGTAATAAAACCTGGAGAAGGACACGACGAGCAGGAAGCTGTCCTCAAGCTTCACCGACGGCGCCTTGCACAATCCAAATCTGCACCGGAGTTAACCAGATCTGAAACGGAGATCCACGGAAGAGTACTCCCTCCGCCGAGAAAAGAACAAGCGAAGACCACAGAGGAGAACAAGGAGAAACGGAAGAGAAGAAGAACAACGGGCTCCGGCAACCGCCTAAGACGCAACGGCGGCACCGGAGAAGCAGGTTAAGAAAGAAGAACCCTAGAAAAAAGAGTGTGTTTCGAAAGAAGAACCCTAGAAAAAAGAGTGTGTTTCGAGAGAGTGTTTGTTTCGAGAGAAGCAGGTTAAGAAAGAAGAACAATGTTTTTTTGTTTGTTTGGCAACCTGAATCATTCCATTGAATATTGCTTTAAGCCAAAACATATTATATACTCTCGAACCATCCGTATACGAAACTAAATTATATTTGCCATAAACCATAAAACCTTCAGTATTTCTTTTTTTTTTTTTTTTGCTTAATCTTTTTATTTTTTTGTTATTTCTTAGGTAGTGATAAAATTACCTTGGCCAACGAGGAAGAGAAAACCACAGTACATGAGAAATGGATGCACCTATATATCAACCATTTCCGAACCAAAAAAAAGAAAAACTAATTAGAAACTATGTTAATCCAGTTAAAACATGATTCTGTTTAAAGTATATACTTACACATACACAAGGTTTGAAAATAGAAACTTACATTTAAAACCTTAAGGGGATTGTCGGAGCCATACTCGATGCCTTCACGGTAATGGAGAAGCCATATGAGCATTAGAATAACGGCTAAGATGCCAAAGAAATGAGCCACAAGTGTCGAAAGCGACGAGTGACGCTTAAAAGTTGTTCTATCTGCTGAGAGGTCCATTATTGTCTGATTTTTAGTTTTGGCTCAGACCAATTCTTGTGTCGTCAAGAAGATGATGACTCAATCAATGGTGAGAGCAATTTGAAAAGAAGAGAAGAGAATGTGCTAGATTGTGTAGTACCTGCTCCGTCGGGTAAGGATGATATCTTAAGAAGGTACTTTATACTAAAATAATTGACGTGTGAAACCAGCCCGAAACTATATAAAATTAGAAACATAAAATCGCACGTAAGTTTTTTTGCCACGTATATCTAATATACATTCATCTAACCAATGATGTAATTAAAGTCGATCAGGCAGGTACGATTGATTTGACCACAATCCGGATAAAACCTGTGGTTTAGATGAACGATCTTATCAGTTTTTTATCTAAAGGAAATAATATTCCCTCCGTTTCGATTTACTTGTCGTTGTAGAAGAAAATTTTCATTTTAATATAAAATTTATTAAGTGTTGTTTTATAGTTTTAACAAAATAAATGTTGTTTTATAGTTTCAAAATAATTTTTTTTAAGAAAATTCTTTGATTTATTTTTTTACTGGTCGAAATATGGTTAGATATATAGATAATAATGTTTATTATTTTAGAACTATACAAAATTATATGTTTTATTAATATGTATGTACAAATTCAAAACGACAATTAAAATGAAATGGAGAGAATAATATTTTTAAAAATAGTTTATGATTTGGTTCAAGAAACTGAGGAAGTAACCAAAAAAAATCAGCCAATTATACGGAAAAAAAAACGAAAAGATCCACCAGTGACCAAGCTACAATTACTTTACGATGACATAAAATAATAAAAATACAACTTAATTCGACATGGATATTGTTTTAAGATTATTAGTTGTTTCTGGCACTTTTTAAGTAGTGTAACTAGTCATGCAATATATTGGTGAACGAACCAGTTGCTTGCGTACAAGGGTTTGGAATATAAGTGAAGGAGTTTCTATAGCGAAGACAGCTAAGGGTTTTCAATCTTTTGGAATTTTTCGTACGTTTGATTCTAATCTCATTCATCTAACTCACTTTGGCCCTACGTTCTACTCACTTTTTTTAGAATTGTAATCTTAATTAATTAATGTGAAAAATTATTTAAGCTGTATAAAGAGAGAGATCCAAATATATTGTTTATTCTTGATAGTGGAGAGGTAGGGAAGATCGAGTTAAAAGATGGATTCAAGTTTCAAAGATGGTGATCACTTTTTGAACAGAAAGAACTGTGTAATGAGTAATTTTAAGATGGATTTAAGTTTCAAGTAGGGTGATCAGGCAAGGCAAGTATCAGCAACCAAAACATACTATAAACCTTTTCTATATAATAATGAAAAAATAATTGCTTATGTGAAAGAAAACTAAAACCCAAAGACTTGAACCAAACTAGGTTTCAACTTAAACTCCACGCAGATGATCTCAGGTTCTCTGAAAGTATGACTTGGAAAATGATGGTCAATATTTAGACCGACAATTTTAGAGAAAAAAATAATATATTGTTAGTTATCTTGACCAATATATAATCAAATAGATACTTTGAATTTTGAACAATTCAACAGTGTAAGTATCCTCGTTTAATACATTCTAAATATTTTATGTGATAAAGTCTTAAAATTTTGACCGATCGTATAGTGTTTCTTTGAATATATAAATATATGTATATATGATCAGAGAACTGTATGGTAATGTGGTAGTTTTTTAAATGAAATCATTCAGATGTCGTACTTATATAAAATAATGGTCAGCTACTCATATTCACCATTAAGATTTATTTGACCCAAAGCATGATCAACAAATTTAGAAGCAGCAAATATCATACTTTATTGATAATAGTTCTTTCCATGATATTCATTTATCTCACTAACCCAAGTATGTCTCTAATTTATTAATACATGTCCATATGAGTACATTTAGGGATGATCAATAATTTGGATACTTTTCCACAATATAGAATTTGCAACAATGGTTCTCATAATGATTGAGATGTTACAATAGTTTAAGACGGTACCTAGTTGCATGCATGGGCAGACCAGGATTTTATTTTTACGATGTCATAAATGTATGAAAAAATTACATGGGATATCAAAGACCAAAAAAATAAGAAAAAAATGGTCGGTGTCATATACTCCCTCCGTTTCGCAAAGAGTGTCATTTTAGAGAAAATTTTTCGTTACAAAATAAGTGTCGTTTTAAGATTTCAATGCATAATTTATTGATTTTATTTTTCAGTTTAATTTTCTATTAGTTGAAATATGATTAGGTGTATGGGTAATGATGTTTTTCTATAGAAAATATGCAAAATTAAATATTTTCTTAATCTGTGTGAAAAAACTAAAACAATACTTATTATGAAACACTTATTATGAAAATGGGAGTATATATTAGTCTGGAACTCACGTTTGAGATATCAAATAAATAGAAAACAATCATCTGATTTATCTGCTTCAACTTTTATCAAATGGTATATTTATACTATATCAAGTAAACCCATTAAACCTAACGTGGGTCTGCCACTGGTTACATGGCCATTATAGTATTCAAGTATTTATTCTAATGGGTTCTTGACAAAAGCATGGGAGGAAAATCTCCATATAAAATTAATGGCACGGTTAACACTCGTGAAATTTGATGCAAACAAAAATATCACACGTGAATATTGTACATTGGGAATTACAGTAAACTAACCACGCGGACGTAGACAAGGTGGTATGACATGCTTGAAAAAATGTTAAACGCTTTGGGTTTGAAGGATCGAAATTTACCACTTACAGTTACTTATTTGTATAATTAATCGGTATGAGTATCTAATTCAAGTATAAAATAATTGGATTTGCATGTCATCAATGAATCTCGAGAAGATTAGTTGGACATTCAGGTTTGAATAATTCTGGACTATCAAAAAAAAAAGTAATTACAGTGAAAAAATTGTTATAATAATTTAAACTAATAATTAACTTGACCTGTGGACTCGGTCATGCACGGTTATATCCAGATATTTAGTTATTTATGATATGAACGACTTTGGTAAAGAAAGAAGAAAATTTGCAATTCAATCCGTGGAATATTAAGCTTGGGTTATGTCAGAGTCAGCTGACTCAGCTTTCACGTATATATGCTATATATGTGTCGAGAGTCGAGTATCTGAATTATGTAAAGTTTATTTTGCGTAATGAAAGTTTGAAACAAACTTAAGATAATATGACAAGAAGTGACCACATTCTGCATCTCGTATGGACCCAAACTTGGACAAACTGCCGCAAGTTACAAAACCCTACTATCTATCTAGTAGGCCCATATGTTGATCTATATTGGGTTATAAGGCCCATTTGATCAAAATAGCATCTCTTAAAAAAAGATGCGGAATCTCGATTGCGTTCAAATTACACTAAACGTGAAACTATTTTGTTTACTTTTCAAAAGAACTGTAACATCTTGCGTAATTATCGACAGCGAACGAATTTGCATAAGAATTTCATGGAAAAAAAATGAGAGAGATCTGATGATGCGTCTTAACTAAGCCAACACACACATACATCTTTTCCTCAAAAACCCTACATCTCTCTTACTCCCTTACTCTCGTTTTCTTACCTTTAAGGAAGCTTCCTTTAATCTATCTACACATCACTTACTCTTCCTTTATTCACTCAGCTTCACCGTGAAGACTTGATTACTCGTTCCCCCTTCACAGATCTATACTCTTCGCTCTCCTCATAAAACCTTCACATTCATGGTCATTCTTTCTTACCTCCCCCTCTCTCTCTCTTTCTAAATTCGATTTTCAATTTTCATTTCATCCGAAAATTCTTCTACTTTCTTCCTGGGTTTTGTTTGAACCACGTGAAAGTCGAAATTTTCCAGGGTTTAGTGTGCGATCTCATTGAATTTCAGCTGATCTTCTCACATTATTTACTTCTTTTTTTTTTTTAAATTCTGCAGATCTGTTCAAAGGAAGCTATGACTTGTGTCTGATATCAAGACAGAACACACAGAAAACAAACTGTTTTCGATATCATTGGTTCTTCCTTTTATTGATTGTCGCCACCAATGGCAATGCCACCGGGAAACGTTGCTCCGTCTGATAAACTCCAGTTTCCACCCGCCGGAAGCTGGATCCCCGACGAGAGAGACGTGTATATCTCGTGGATCCGCGGGGAGTTCGCTGCAGCTAACGAGATCATCGATAGGCTCTGCCATCATCTACAAGGAATCGGGGATCAAAACCAATACGATGCCGCGATCTCAGCCATCCGGCAACGTCAATCAAACTGGTCTCAAGCTATCTATATGCAGCCTTATTACACAGTTGTTGATATTTACAACGCTCTTCAGCACGCTGCTTGGAAGTGGAAACAGAAAACGCCTCAACAGCAACCTCAAAGGCATTACATTGCCAATGCTGATCAGACTGTGAAGTTTGGAGGAAAGAGATCAGGTTATGGATTTAACAATCATCATGGTGGTGGTGGTGGTGGTTACAGAGGAGCTGAATCTATGGCGAGAAACGGGCATCACTCGAGTTCGGATTGCCACAAAATTGAAGCTAAGCTAGCAAGTGATGTTAAGGCATTGTCTATTGATGAGGAGAAGAGAGGTAATTGAATAGTCTTTGGTTGTCTTGCTTGCTTGTAAGAAAAGTTAACTTCTTTATCTGCAATTTGTTTTTTAAGATGGTTCAGTGTGTATTATAGTCTCTAGACTCTTTTGCCTGTTTATATGTAAATAATGTACATTTTATATATGTTTGTGGGACAGATGGTAGCGAGAAACCAAAGAGTGATCGTAAAGATCTGGAAGAATCTGAGCCTGCTGGTGCAGAAACTCAAGCTGAAACGGTGAACCATGAATGTAACTCTGATTCTAAAGGTACTTTGGACAACATGATTCTTTGATATTTCACTTGATGTATTAGACTTTGTGATGTTTTTTTTTCTTTTAGATAACAACAATCTCAGTTGTTCTGAGGTAAAGCAGGACGAGAAAGATAAAGAGTGTACTGCAGGCATGGCAAAGACTTTTGTTGTGGAAGAGATGTATGAAGCTAAAGTAGTGAGTTGATCTTCTTTAATTTCTACATGTAATTTAAACCTACAACAATAAAACCTGATTTTCTCCGTATTGTGTAGGTTAATGTTGTCGAAGGACTGAAGCTATATGAGAGTATGGTTGACGCAAAGGAAGTTTCTGAACTCGTTTCTCTGGTAAACAATCTGAGAACCTCTGGAAGAAGAGGTCAACTTCAAAGTAGGAATCCTTTTTTCTTTTTTTTTTGCACTGCGATAATGATATAACTTCAAAGTCATGTCTTAAAACCGCTGATTCATGGCAAAAACAGGTGAGGCATATGTGGGTTATAAACGGCCAAATAGAGGACATGGACGCGAGATGATCCAACTCGGTCTCCCCATAGCTGATACAATGCCTGATGATGAGAGTATCAAAGGCAAGTTCTGTTCAAAATGTTCTTTACTTTACAAGTGTCTGTTGTATTGGTTAACATAAGCTATGAGTTTTATGCAGGTCGAAGAATAGAGCCAATCCCGTCGTTTCTTTCAGACATCATTGAACGTTTGGTCACAAAACAAATCATACCTGTGAAACCAGACGCATGCATCATCGACTTCTTCAACGAGGTAAATTAGTTTAGTTTTCTCAACTAAACTAATCAGTTTCTTAACTAAGTAAAGTCTTCTTTTTGAACTATAGGGAGATCATTCGCAGCCTCATATGTTAGTTCCATGGTTTGGAAGACCAGTTGGGATATTGTCCTTGTCGGAATGCGATTTCACATTTGGAAGAGTCATTGTCTCTGATCATCCCGGCGACTACAAGGGCTCTCTCAAACTTTCTCTTACTCCCGGGTAACCGTTTCTCATCTTTCTCTCAACACCTGAGATCATTCAAGTCAGTTTAATCATCACATGTTTGGTGTTTTGAACAGATCGGTTCTTCTGGTTGAAGGCAAATCAGCAGATCTTGCTAAGTTTGCAATTCACTCAATCTCAAAGCAGCGGATTCTCATCACATTCACTAAATCTCAGCCGAGAAACCCCTTAACCGGTTCTAACTGGGCTCCACCGCCTAGCAGATCTCCACCGAATCAACAACACAACCGTCACCCAACCGGCCCACCTAATAAACACTACCCTGTCATCCCGACAACAGGTGTTTTTCCACCAAACGGAGCTGTTCAACCGATTTTCATATCCCCTTCTCCTCCGCTTACCCCTCCAATGCCGTTCCCAGGTGGTGTCCTACCGGGGGCAACGGTCTGGGCTCCTCATCCACGACACCAGCCGCCACCAGAGCCCAGGCTGCCTATCCCTGGCACCGGCGTGTTCCTCCCGCCCGGTTCAGCTCAAAAACAGGTTTTACAAGGCTCCACGGAGAAATCCAACAGAAGCAACCCTGCAGAAGGAAAGTTGGAAATGAAGAAGAAAGAAGAAGCTGTTAGCAGAGTCGCTGCGGAGGAAGGCGATGGAAATAGTGGTAGCACTGACGGTAAACAGAGCAGTTAGCTAAAGAAGAGAAGATACAGAGAGAAACGAGTCGGGAGATGTAATCTTGAAGCTGCAGTTTTTAAAAACTGTAAAAAAGAGCGGCGAGAGTTCCATGAAACCTTGTCCTTTTTGCCACTTCAGATATTGTTTTTAGGAGAGACGAGCAAAATGTACCCGTTTTTTGACGTTTTATACTCTCTACAATCATTTTATCTATTAATTACAATTATAATTCTCTCTCTCACTCACACTTTTATCTAAATATATATATATATATATATTCCTTCTTTTTTTAAGTGTCAAATTTATATTTTTATTAATTATATCTGTTTGACCAATAACAATTGAAATTAAAAAAATTATTTATAAAATCAATATAGTTTATAATTAATATTAAACTGAAAATATATATTATTTGTCTAGATTTTTAAAATGATATTTTTGTATAACAAAAAAATAAAATGATAGGGACTATATGATAAAGTTGTAAAGAATTAAGTAATATCCTAATTTATATTTCATCTGTTTCAAAAAAATACAAATTTAAATTTTTTTATTTTTATTAATAAAATATATTAAAATTTAATTTTAATGTATTATTTTATTTAATTCACTATTTCCAATAAACTTACCAATAAAATTTCAATAAATGTATTTATCCTTTGAAGTTAACAATCTACCATTAAATAATGCATTGAAATTATAAAATATTGTATCTTTTAAAATATTTTTTTTTTAAAACATGAATTTTTTTTTTCAAAATGGAGGAAACATTATTATGTAAATATTTGTATTTGATTAAAACTGGAAAAATGGAACGTGGAAGATAATATAAATTTAGAAAAAGAACAAAAATAGAGGAATTCCCCTAAAAACAAATATGAATTTTCTTATTTTAGCTTATCCTTTATGTAATTTGTTTTTAAAACAACCAAAGACTTTTTTTTTTTTGGTTTAAAACCCGCAAAAATTTCGAACTTAAATAGAGTAAAACAGAAAACAAGAAAAAAAAAAACGTTTTGAAAACAAAAGCGGGAGATGAATATATGGAAACGAGCTTCCGTAGCACTCAAGGACGGAACTAGCCTCATCGCGGCGGATGACCTTCTCAAGGCAGCCGTCGTGAAAGCTACAAACCACGACGAGTACTCAATCGAAACAGAGAACGCTCTCTTCATCTACCGCCACGTCCGCGCCACCCCGGCGAGCCTCAAGCCTCTCATTAGCGCCATTTCTTCCCGCGTCACGCGCACGCGTAGCTGGGTGGTTGCGTTGAAAGGCTTAATGCTAATGCACGGCTTCTTCCTCTCCAAAACCACCGCCGCGGAGTCGATCGGACGGTTACCGTTCGATCTCTCCGCTTTCGGCAGCCGAGGGAACTCGCGTATGAGCAGATCCGGCGGGTTTAACCTCTTCGTGCGCGCTTATTTCGCGTTTCTCGATCGACGTTCGATCCTCTTCCACGACGGGAACCGTCACCGGTACGATGAAGAATCGTCGGTTATGATTCGGCTTGTGATCATACGTAAGATGCAAGTTATCATCGATTCGTTGATTCGGATTAAGCCGATTGGGGAGAGCGTGAGGATACCTGTGATTAACGAAGCGATGGAGAATGTGATTAGCGAGATTCTGGAGATCTACGGTTGGATCTGTCGCCGGATCGCGGAAGTGTTGCCGAATGTGAACTCGAAATCGGGGAAACGGCAGGCGGATATGGCGTTGAAGATCGTCGCGAAGTCGATGACGCAGGGAGAGGCGCTTGTGAAGTATTTCGTGTTCTGCAGAGATCTCGGAGTGGCGAATGCTCAGGAGATTCCCGATTTTGTGCGGATTCCGGTAGATGACGTGATACATCTCCATGAGATCGTGTGGACGGATAAAGAAGGAGAAGAAGAGCAAGAAGAAGTTGCGGAGACGGATGAGTGTGAGGATAGTGAGGAGAGGACGAAGGGTTTAGAAGAAGAAGGAGAAGAGGAGGAGGAGGAGGAGGAGATGGAGCGTGAACTGATTCCTGAAATTGATGATTTGATAAAACTTGATGATGATGATGAGGAGGAGGTGGTGGACGAGCCCTCACCTGCTCCTCCCGTAGTTGATGTTCCAGACTTAATTAGCCTCTAATTTTGTTTATATTCTCTGTGTTAATTAAGTTGGACTGGTTATTATTTTTTATATGGTCCACAATTATCAAATTAATTTCCTGATTCTATCAATAATATAGTGTATTATTATATTGAGTACGCATCAGTTTGTTTAATTTTTTGATATATCATACTCCCTCCGCTTCAAATTATTTATCGTTTTGGAGTAAAATTTTTGTTTCAAAATAAGTGTCGTTTTCGGTTCTCAATACAAAATTTATTGGTAATATTCTCTATTTTATTTTTTTATTGGTTGATATATGTTATGTGTATTGGTAATAGTGTTTTTATTTTGAAAATATGTAAAATTAAATGTTTTTTTTAATATGTGTACATAAACTTTAAACGACAACTAATATGAAACGGATCGAGTAGAGTAGTGAGTATAATTCCAATAAAACCTTCTTACAGAAATCACAAATCAATATTTTTGTTTGGATAAATGTAAATAAATAGACATCAATAAACGTCAATATCAGTCAAGGAAAATATAATTCAAACTTTTTGCTGGTAATTTGAGAAATAAAAACATTTTAATTAAAAGAATATCTGTTACAACTTACAGGTCAGTAAAATGTTTATAAGGATAACAAAAGGAGGGAAAACTTAAACTTCATTTTCTCAAGTCACATTCTTCCCTCAGACAAACAAAACAAACATACTCTAGCAAATGGTGGTAACCTGAAAGCAGAATCAAACTCAGATTGCAGTCAGAACTCAAAAGGTCACATACATCAGATTCGTTCTAGTATATATACA
The DNA here is from genome assembly GCA_012274485.2 of Sinapis alba. Lineage (NCBI taxonomy): Eukaryota > Viridiplantae > Streptophyta > Magnoliopsida > Brassicales > Brassicaceae > Sinapis > Sinapis alba. The sequence goes on along the minus strand of MU105797.1, from coordinate 183,810 downwards.
CGATCAATGAGAGACCCCAATCCCTGAAGAGATCTCTCTTTTTTTCTTTCATCTTCTTTTTTACTGATTAAGAAGAAGAAACTAAATCATCTGATCGTGACGAACTTGTTAGTCCCATGTCTAGCCCAATGGCTCTTAAGATCAATAGGATTCCCAAAGTTAAACCCATCAGAAGCAAGTTTCTCAAGAACCTTCTTAAACGCGCCTTGGCTCATCTTCCTACCCGAGATCCTCGCTCCACGACGTTTAGTACTCATCGGTAATGGATGCATCGATATGTTAGTTGTGCAACACGCAGATTGCCAACCTCCACAGCCCCAACGGTAACACTGCTGAGGAGCTCCAGTGCAAGTGCAGATCGGTACAGGTAAACCCGAAATGTCCATATTAACTCCGTTAATAACAAAATCTACACTTTTCTTAGCCGGTTTCACACGCGAGACGTTACTGTTATTGCTCTTGTCGCTCTCCTCTTTCGGTTTCCTAGGCTTCTTAGCCTTTGTTGTCGCGCCAGGTTTTGCATTAGACTTTCTCTTCTTACTGGTCTGAACAAGAATCTCTTCTTGTTCGTGTTTAACCGGGTATTCCTCGGTGGTTTGATGATGACGCATTGAAGGGGCTGATGAAGTTTCGGGGAGGATATTTCCGTAATTAGGTAACATGTTGAAGAACTTGTCCTTGTGTTGGTTAATCCAATTGTAGCTCATGTTGATAGGAGGCTCAGGGTGGTGGTACGGCCCGTTTTGCCCGATCATTAGATTCGGATCTCGACCGGGTAAAAACGGTTTAGTGTTCCGATCAATGCTTGGCATTAGCTGCAAACCGAGATTACCTTTGAATGTAGCAGCTGCTGGTTCGTAGTAACCCCAGTTGCGGAACCCATCGTCATCCATTATTTCAAATATCTACAAAAAAAAATTTCATTACAAGAAATCAAAGATATTATAAACAATTTCAGACAAGATTTTCAGATCCAAAATTAGACAGAACAAGCCAGGTTTTGTTAATCTTTGTCTGAATGCAAAATCTGTAACATATCTTATATTCACCAACAATGCAAATCACTAGAGTTGCATAGGTAACAACGGATCAGATCTTGGAGATACCTAGAAAACCAAATTAGAGTGTATAAACATGAGATCAGACGAACTTCCAAAAAAAGAAATTCCGACATCTTTTGTGACATTTTCGTGCAGTAAACCAACATGCATATGCAATAGAGGTTCTAGATCTGGAGAATCCAGAGCTAGATCTATGGAAGCTGGACATGGATCGAGCATTTCAACAGCTGAATTCTAAAGAAACCTCAATATATATATGGTTCGATGGAGAGAGGTTTGAAAAGAAAAAAAAAGCGTAGGTACAGTACACAAAAGGTCCAATTGTAAATTTTCAAAGGCGAGGGAAAGAGAGAGAGAGATGGAAATCGATTAGGAGAGAGAAAACTTACATGAGGATTGGGTTAAACGAACGGGGCTCTTTAAAGGAATTTTTTTGCCTTGCTGGAGAGAGAATTCTGAGAGAGATTGAGGAAAGAGAAGGAAGAGAGAGAGAGAGAAATATTTTAAGAAAGAAGATAAAAGAGAGAGGAGAGAGATCTGAAGAAAAGGAAAGTTTTTTTATATATATTTTTGAGTGGAACAGAGACAACCCTAAAAATGAAACAATTTACTAATTAAAATAAAAATATCTAAAATGGTTTTCTTTATGCCATGAAGAGGACTATTTTATGTTTGGTCGGCATAGGAGCACACAAAAAAAAGATTAAAGCCATTTGTGAAGAAGACAAACCAAAGCCCACACTTTAAATCTTTCTAAAACTTATCTTCAAAACCAATTTTAAAGGCAACCAGAATGTTCTTGAAAAGAGATTACGAGACTAAATACATTCTTACTAAAATCTGTTTGTTCATTAAACTCTGAATGTACCATATGGATCGTGGATGTAACATGTTTTACCTAAAGCCAATATATTAAATTTGACTAGTTGTGTAGAGCACGAACGTTTCTATAACATAGATTGTATGTTCAGCTTTTCCAAAACCGAGTTGCATCTGTTTCAATCTCATATTTTTTTTTATACATATTAGCAATTGCTCGTAGTCAGAGATTGTCCCTCAAAACATTCCATTCCTTTTTTCTCTAAACAATTAACTTCAACTCTTCACTGATCTCCAAAGTTAATCAAATCAGGTACAAATAAATATATTGCAAAATGATCATCACTACACTACCTTATATATCATTAATAGATCCTGGGCTGCTGCTGCTCATCATCTTAGGACTCTTTCTCTTCTTGGACTTGCTTCTCTCTGCAGAACACTGTAGAGGGCTACTACTACAGCATTGCTTCAACAACTTGCGGTTCTCTTCATCAAGCTCTCTGTTTTGCTCACACACAAGTTCAACTTCTTGTTCAGCTTTAGCCAGATTCAAGATGAGACACTCTTTCTCCTTTTCAATCCTCTTCACCATCGAAACCAAAGACACAGCCTTTCGCCTTGACGGCTTCAACTCATCCCATCTGCTCAACAAAGACTGGTCTTCAATGTTCGTCTCCAAGAACACGCGTCCACACTTAATCTCCTCTTCGTTAACAAATGCTGCCAAAACTGAATCAACCAAACATTCCTCTTCTTCTAACTTTTTGTCAGATTCCACTCGTTGCTTCTTCATCGTTCTCACTTGTTCCTCTAATTCCCGAACCCTAGATTCCGCTTCTCTCGCCCTCTCGTCCGACTCATTCCCGAATTCCATCAACGCCTCACGGTCTTGATGGTAAAGAAAGCATTCTCTTTCCCAGCTCTTACACTGCTTCGCCAAATCCTCGCACTCGCCGCTCAGTTTCCGATTCTCTTCAACGAATTTCTTGACGGCCTGGGCATTGATAGTCGCTTCGGATCTCGCGAGTTCGATCGCTTGTTCTTTCTCCTTCAACCTGGAGACTAGAGACGTGTACTGTTCGCGGAGACGACGCTGGGACTCTTGAGCCGCGGAGAGTTTCTTCTGGAGAGCATCTATGGAGATCGGGATGCCTAGAGAGTGATCGATTGTGTCCTTGATGTAGTCATCGAGTTCTCGAGAGAGATTCATTGTCGCTTGATCCGAAAGTAAAAATCGCAGTTGGCTGAAGAACTCTAGGGTTCGTAAAAGAGGATCTGTTATTCAAATTCGAAGAGGTTCTATTTTGCGAATCTATCTGCTTAGTTTCTGGGCTTAATGTAAGTTTATTATTGGGTTAACTTTAAAGCCCATGAAATTTTACAAAGAAACTCGAATAAAAGTGTTGGACATAGATTTTTCCTTTTACAATAAAACTTGGTTACTCTTCACTTTTTTTTTCCAGCTGATTACTTACTCTTCACTTTTTTTTTCCAGCTGATTACTTACTCTTCACTTTTTTCTTTCAGCTGGTTACTCTTCACTTTCTTCATCAAAACTGTTTCAATTTTCTGTATTTTGATTAATAATTGTTTTGTAATAATATCAATATATTTGATTTGTTAAAAAAACTTGAAGGTATTATATCGTGAGTATATCGTCTTGTTTACAATCCCTATAAAAAGTATAAAGAAAAATGGAGACATGTAATTTTAAAAAATTTGAAGCAAAAACTAAAGAGAGACGAAGAGAGAGACTCACCTAAAGTAAAACCTATATTGAGAAGATATAACTGTTGCAGACAATAATTCAGGCATTTGTTTTGTGTCTCTTCATCTTCTTTGTTCTAGCAAAATTCTTCAGTGGACGTAAAGGAACATAAGAAGAAGATATACTTCTTAGTTCTCACTCGCATTTGATCGACCTGTAAATGTGACGAACGAAGAGGAGGGCGGCGCGGAAGCCGACAGTTCCGAGCATTAAGAAGAATCCGTAGCAGATGCAAGCCATGTATCCGAAGAAGAACGAGGTTTGCATGAAACCAGACATGTCTGATCGAGCGTAGTAATAGTATAAGCAGTAGGCGTAGATAAACAAACCAGTCGATCCACCGCATAGGAATGATCTGCAGATAGTTAATTTTTTAATAGCATTAGGCTTAGGTTCTAATTAATAAGGTAGAGACGATGGACAGAGTTTTTTAACGAACCTCCACCACCATTGGTGGTCTTCAGCAGCGAGTTGGAAGTAAGTCAAGGCAACGGTTATAAAAGCAGTGACGATGATGAGGATGATGAATACGATGAAGAGGATGCTGTATATGGTGTATATCCGGTGACCCCACACACTAGCGAATATGTAGTAAAGCTCGATGTAGATGGCACTGAAAGGAAGGAAACCAGCCATTGCCATCTGAGGAACAGCGCTTCTGTACCAAGGAAGTGGTGGAACCTCACGGGGGTATTTGGTTGTGCGGCATGGTGCTTGGAACTCCGCTTTGCTGTTTTTACCGGCGATGCCACCTAAGACGAGTAAAGGCGATGTGACTAGAGTCCATATAAGGACGATTACCACAATGGTTCCAAAGGGTAATGCCGCGGTTGCAGTGTAGGTGATGGCAACGGTGTTGAGGAAGCAGAAGGTTAGGAATAAAGGACCACAGAAGAGACATCCGGTGAGTAACAAGTTTCTCACCTGCAAATAATGTCAAAAAAATGAATGAGAATCTCTTTAGTTTATGTTAGAAGATGACGTCTATGTGTAGATATTTTACCCAGCTTTTTCCTTCAAGTTGGAAGTAGAACGAGGAGGATGTGTAACCAGCGATTCCAGAAGTTAGAGCGTAAATGACCACCAAAGCGGTAAAGAGTGCTCCTCGGTTGTATGGGTAGAACACTCCAACAAGAGCAAGCATGAAAATGAATACGGTGCTGATAGAGGACAAAGGCAACGTTAGTTATAGTGAAGAAATGCAGATATAGAGTTAATGAGAGAGACTTACAGAGTGAACAGTTGAGTACCACAACCGAGTGATGCAGCAAACAAAGAATTGTGCGTTGGGAACCTAAACACATCGCCATGAATGTACTTCCACCCAGTTTCTTCTTGATCATCAGCAGCTTCCTCGTCTTGAGCATACTTCATGAAATCGTTTTTGAGGACTCGCATTAAGATAGTTGCAAGGAACCCAGTCAAAAGAAGGACAGTGATGCAAGAGTTAATAATAGAGAACCAGTGGATCTCCAAGTGGTGTGGAAGAGAAGAAGACATTGAGTACTTCTCCATCCTTTTCTCAAACGGAGTCTCGGTTTCCTTCCACTTCACAGTGTACATAAACTCAGCATCAACTTCTTTGTCCTCAGTGAGATCGACAAGCGAATGAGGATCCATTCTAGCACTGATTTCAATCACACGGTCCTTGTTGTAGAGAATCTCAAACTGGATGTGCTTGTAGAGGAAATATCTGTGTTTACTCGGATCAGATTTGATCTCCTTATCAACTTTTCCAATGAATCCCCAGATGGGAAGATCATCATAGTACATCTGGAAGTAGTAGTCTTTCTCAACAGCTTTCCTGAACTGTTTAACCTCTTCTTTACTTAGCTTCTTTTTGCAGTAGACCTCAGAGTCTTTTTCGTCTCTGAAGTTGAGCTTGTATGGAGCGCTAACAAGCCTATCGCCGTTCAGAACCTCGCCAAAGGCTTCCTTCTTCTCCTTCACACCCTCTAGAAACCAAAAAACAAATAGGATCAGATTGAAAATAAGATCACAATGATCAGATTATACCACCAGCGATCAAAACATACACCAAACCGAACACAAACACCAAACAGAGAAATGTTAAGTGTATGGTGTATGTGATCAGAGCATAGCAAACATTAGCTTCAGATCCTTAAGTTTTTATAAGTTCATAATATATCCCCCAAAAGTTTTTTTAATTAAAGTTTCATCCTAAATTGTTTACGGCTCCAGAATCTCAAGGCTGGCTTTGCATGTGAGTGAGATGATATAAGCATACCTGGGATACAGAATGGAAGATCAAAATACCGATACGTCTCACTGCAATCATCGTTAAACAAATAACATAATCAGTCATATAGTATTCTAGATCCATCAATCACACACGAAAACATTCCAAAATGTACTTATTGTTTCGTTCCTTAATCAATCGCATGTGTAACTAACCATTGATACAATCTATGAGAAGAAAAAGAAAAGAGATGTTGTTTGTTGTACCTTGGGTTGTGAAATGGGCCGACCTTGTTGGCGTATAGAGGAACGACGTCTCCTTCCTTGTAACGGTGGTCCGAGGCGTCGGATCTGACATTGACGGCGCCGGAGAAGATAAGAGCTCCGACAAAAAGGAGCAGCTTCGTCGGTATCCTCATTGCGTTTTTTTTCTCCCAGATCGTGAGATCTGAGTTTTTTTTTTTCCGAAGAAGGAAAAGGTTTTATATGCCAGACTTTCAACTAAACTCCAGTCAGCTTAATTTTCACATGCAAAAAAATTGTACTAATCACCTATTGACTTAAAAAATAAGTAAATTTTATTAGCGATTTTTATGATAAAAATGCCAATTTGATGGTTAAAATAGTAGTTAAATGATTTTAAAATTTATAGTATGAATATCAATATGAAGATTTTTTATGTGATGTTTTTTAAAAGATACATTAAACCCATTTAGTTTTTTTAAAACATTTTTACTTGAAGAGAAAATCAAAAATAAATTAAATTTCTAACAGAAACATATTGGAAAAAAAAGGAGAAGGGAGGGCGCATCCCATATTAAAGCCTGTTTTTTCACGGCTCTTTTGTTGTCCAATCATCCCCACAAAAGAAGGAAGAAGACCCTCTCCTCTGCTTTTTGGCGACGGACATGACGAGTGTATTCGTCCCTTCCACGTCATCGGAGAAAGCAGTTTCGTCTCCTTCGTCCTCAGTGGAGAGTGATTCGAGCCCCGTGGACGCTGTTATCTTCGCGGGAGTTTCGCTTGTTCTCGGCACAGCCTGCAGGCAATTGTTTAATGGCACTAGAGTTCCTTACACCGTCATTCTCCTCGTCATCGGCATTGTTCTCGGAACCTTGGGTTTGTATTTTCTCTCGGAATCAAAATCCAAAATTCATGATGCGTGCTGATTGATTGCTTGTGTTTCTTCTGATATCAATAGACAAAATTTGAATTTGCTTCTGCAGAATATGGAACTCATCATAACCTTGGCAAGATCGGCAATGGAATTCGTATCTGTAAGCTAACGAGCTGTTTTAAAAAATATATATTATTGAAATTCACAATATTGCATCATTGGGTTCTAGCATTGGAATTAATATTTAATTATGAGTATCTGAATTTTACGGATTGTGTTATCTAACAGGGAATGATATTGACCCTGACCTACTTTTGGCTGTTTTTCTCCCTGCTCTTCTCTTCGAGAGCTCCTTCTCCATGGAGGTGCACCAAATCAAGGTTTCTCCATCTTCTATCTTTGTTTTGCTTTACCTTTGGTTCTAACAGATGTGACCAACGAGTTGTTGGCCTAGTGGTAAAGGAGTGTCTAGTAGATACTCCGCCACTCAGGTCTAAGAGAGACTATTTATAATGTTTGGGTTTTCGGCAAAGAGGTGAAATCACTTTTTTATTTCATATTTAACCAAAAAAAATTGTTTGCAGATGTGTCTTGTACAAATAGTTCTGCTTGCTGGCCCTGGAGTTTTAATCTCTACCTTTTGTATTGGATCTCTTTTGAAGGTATATATGCGTTATCTTGTTTGGGCTACAATGACTAGCTAGTCCATAAATTTGTAACTGTGCTCTCTCCTTTGTAGCTCACTTTTCCATATGACTGGGACTGGAAAACATCTTTGTTGCTTGGAGGACTTTTAGGTGCCACCGACCCCGTTGCTGTTGTTGCTCTTCTAAAGGAGCTTGGTGCTAGTAAAAAGATGACCACTATAATTGATGGGGAATCCCTGATGAATGACGGGTAATCACGTGAACCATTTTGCCAATCATTTTAAACTCTTATGCTCAACGTTGATTGTTTCATAAACTCAGGGTATCAGTTGTCGTCTTCCAGTTATTTTTGAAGATGGTGATGGGAAATAACTCTGGTTGGGGTTTCATAATCAAATTTCTTGCCCAAAACTCCTTTGGAGCGTATGAACTCTTTCCCCCCCCCCCCCCCC
>MU105797.1:0-175736 GCA_012274485.2 Sinapis alba | reverse complement strand
AGTTATTTGGCTTAGATACGTGTTCAATGACATAGTGGTTCAGATCACTGTAACGCTTTCAGTTAGCTATTTCGCTTATTACACTGTATAGTCTCTTCTGCACACCTTAATCTCCAGTGCTAGAATTCTAGATCTCTTGAAATCCTAGAGAGCTTTCTACCATGTACAGGCTCAAGAGTGGGCTGGGGTTTCTGGAATTTTGACTGTGATGACTTTGGGGATGTAAGTCGCTTGTGAATTATCCCTTCTTTCCTTTTTTGTTAGTGTATTGAAAAGTAAAAATTTGGAATAATAATTGTAATAGGTTTTTCGCTGCATTTGCGAGGACAGCATTTAAGGGTGATAGCCTCCAGAGTTTGCATCATTTCTGGTATCTTACACAACTTAGAGTTCTTCCATTCATCATATAAGTAAGGAAACTTTTTAAATGTATATATGTAAGTATATGACTGTTCTCTTGATTTTGTAGGGAAATGGTGGCTTATATTGCAAATACATTAGTTTTTATTCTCAGGTAAAAGTATCTGGAATGATTTATCTTTTTATCTGTTTTGATTTAGCTGGTTGATACCGTCCCATTGCATTTTGTTTCTCTTGTCAATTGCAGTGGTGTTATTATTGCTGAAGGCGACTTTAACAGTCGGAAAATATCTTACGAAGGTGCATGTTCACATCTGATGTTCCAAATTTAGTTTTTGTTCTGTTTTCAGATGATACGAACAGAGGTTTTCACCTAGAGTTTGATATATTATATCTCTAATCGTATGATTATTTTGACTTTGAACATAACTAACATCTATGTTTCCTGGAAACATCACTAATTCCTGATATTATTTCTGCATTAACTTTACATATATGGGGGTTGTTAGGAACATTCATGACTCATTTTCGTTTCTATTATAATCAGGAACCTCGTGGGCCTTTCTTTTCCTCTTATACGTGTATGTCCAACTGACCCGCTGTGTTGTGGTTGGAGTTCTGTACCCATTGCTACGTCGTTTTGGCTATGGCTTAGATTGGAAGGAATCCATCATACTCACATGGTCTGGACTAAGGGGTGCTGTGTCCCTATCTCTCGCTCTATCTGTAAAAGTGAGTTCTGGATCAGTGATCCTTTTTTTGTTCATGCAAGAGCAAAATAAACTAATTATCTGTTGTGCCTCTTTTCCTTGTCTTTTATACTCATGTCCTCAATTCCTTAGCTTTGACACACTTTGGCTCTCTGTCATAAAATTCAGCAATCAAGTGGCAGTTCGTATCTCAGTTTGGAGACTGGAACAAGGGTGAGGTTTGAAAGCACATTATGAGTTACCTTTTTTAGTTTCTTTTTTGTTATCTTTACAGTTTCAGTTGTTTTTTGCAGTTTCTATTCTTTACGGGTGGGATTGTGTTCCTAACTTTGGTTGTTAATGGATCGACTACCCAATTAATCCTACACCTTCTTCGCATGGACACTTTAACAGCCACCAAGGTCTGCATTTTAATCCTATATCTCTTGTCTTGCTGCTTTTCAAAATATATATGCTATCTTACTTTGGTAGATGTTGGAACCTCCTCTGTTCATCTGTATTTTATGCTTATACTTGTACATACACAGTGACTGCATCCTTCCACCACCAGTGGGTATGTTATCTTTGGTTGTGTAGGTATTGTATATTGGATTCAACCTGATTCGGAATCGATATGATCCTTCAAATGTACATGCCACACAAATTATAGCTACCAAAATATAATGATTATATTTCCTTCTCTGGTTTGTGTTTTTTTTTCTGTTGGCAGAAAAGAATACTGGAATATACAAAGTGTGAAATGATGAACACCGCCTTAAAAGCTTTTGAGAATCTAGGAGAGGACGAGGAGCTTGGTTCTACTGACTGGCATACCGTTGCAGGACATATTTCAAGTTTGAAAGATTTAGAAGGGGGACAAGTTAATCCTCAGGGTGGGTATGGAGCTGGCAGTGCTGACCCTACAAATTTAATGGACATACGTGTACGCTTCTTAAATGGTATTTTTTCATAATGCGTGCATTAATCTTCTGGTTGTTAAACTATTGTCGCTTTATTGATTCGAGAACTCTTGCATGTTGTATCAGGTGTCCAGGCAGCTTACTGGGAGATGCTTGATGATGGGAGAATTACCCAAAATACTGCCAACGTTTTGATGCGATCAGTAGATGATGCACTCGACCTTGCCTCTAAAGAGTCTTTATATGATTGGAGAGGTTTAAAACCGTGTGTTCGTTTCCCAAAGTACTACAAGTTTCTTCAATCAAGAATTATCCCCCGCAAGTTGGTCAGTTATTTAATCGTCGAAAGACTCGAATCTGCTTGCTACATTTCCTCTGCATTTCTCCGTGCCCATAGGATTGCGCGAGAGCAATTGCATGGCTTTCTAGGTATGCTGCCATCACCTACCCTCTTTTGTTCATATCTCTATGTTAATAACGTTTGAGAAATAAACACTAAAACGTTACCTTTAATCTATCTGATGTGAGCCTCAAATGAAAACCTTTGCTCCATCATTTACTCTTTAGTCATATTTTTTCTTTTTCCTTATACGCAGGTAACAGTGACATTGCTTCTATTGTAATCAATGAAAGTGAGGTGGAAGGACAAGAAGCAAAACAGTTCTTGGAAGATGTCCGTGATTCATTTCCTCAGGTCTGAAACCCATATATTTTTCTTGAAACCCAAGAAATATGTCAGGTATTAGTTTATATATATGCTCAGATATTACATCTTAACTTGAGAGCGTCCAGGTTTTGAGTGTATTGAAAACAAGACAAGTAACACATTATGTACTGAACCATCTAAATGGGTACATCAAAAACCTTGAGAAGGTTGGGCTGTTAGAAGGAAAAGAGGTTTCTCATCTTCATGATGCTGTCCAGGTACGGTACCCACATACTCGTTATAGATTTCTTGTGTCTCCTCCTCACTGTTCTTTGTCAGATACTCCCTCCGTTTCATATTATTTGTCGTTCTAAGTTTATTCACACATATTAAGAAAACATATGATTTTGTATATTTTCAAAATAAAAACACAATTACCTATACATCTAACCATATTTCAACCAATAGAAAAATAAAAACACAATTACCTATGAATCTTATTAATGAATTTTGCATTGAAACTCTAAAACGACACTTATTTTGAAACGAAATTTTTTCCCTACAACGACAAATAATATGAAACGGAGGGAGTAGTTTTTATCTTTTTTTTTTTTTTTTTTGTCTCTTAATTCTTCAGGCTGACTTGAAGAAGCTTCTGAGAAATCCTCCTTTACTAAAAGTTCCAAATGCAAACGATTTGATTACCACCAATCCTTTATTGAGACCTCTCTGAGCAATGTTAGCTCAAGCTTCAAGGAGCTTTTGGACATGAACGAGACAGAGTCATGAACCTTTAGTGATGGCTTCATGATTTTAAGTAACTAAGACTTTAGGTTCGTGTGAGAATCAACTTGAGGAGGAGACTCAGTTTAAGGACGGGGTACATAAATCTCGATGTGTCAAACATTCATTTCTCTAAGAGTATTTTGATTTATACGTACTACATGTCGACGTAACTTTTTTTTATATTTTGTAATTGTAGGGAAGATGAGCAATGCCTATTGATGTTATGTGAATGTGATAACAACTATTTGATTTGTTGCAATTTGAAGGAATCAGTATGGATCCAATGATCAAGTCCTTTTAATGTATAGTATACGTGCATTGTACTTAAATTGACTACTTTGCATGATCCCACGTCATATAGTTAGAATCATAGAAACTCATTAAACAATCTAAAACATATTTTCATTGCTAGACAACGTGCATCGTTCTATCTATGTTTATCTATGTTGCATGAATACTTTAAGGTTTTGGACTATTATAAGAACCAGGGCTGTGAGAAATTCTACCGTCCTAAGAACATCTTTATGCCCTAATGAACAGCCTGCTAGTGGATGAGTTAATGAATCAATGCAAATGATTTCGTTTTTTTGGTTTAAATATACATGTTCGAAAGTAGTGCTAGTAGACCAACTGATCAACCAAGTACCAACAAAAACTACAGTCGATATACCAAAAAGAAAAAAAAATATTTTGTGAACAAACTCCATGGAACTATGAGGAAGTGATTGACATAAACCGGAAATTCGGTTCGGTATCGATTACATTTTGGTCCAATAAATTAATTCCGGTTAGGTAATTTTAATTTTCGTACCATAGATAGGCACAAACCGCTTCAGTCCTCACTGACCATTAAATAGACTCATTATATTCTTTTCTTTTTTTTTTGTTAAAGAGACTCTCATTATTTTCACGTAGAGCAAAATTAAAATCATCCTCTGCTTCCGGTAAACGGAGATGACGAGTATAACCGACGCGGCGTTGCCGTACATGTCACCGGAGAGAATAAGCTCGTCTTCCACGTATTCAGCCGAGAGTGATTCGAGCCCCGTGGACGCTGTTATCTTCGCGGGAGTTTCGCTTGTTCTCGGCACAGCCTGCAGACAGTTGTTTAACGGCACCAGAGTTCCGTACACCGTCGTTCTCCTCGTCATCGGCATTTTTCTCGGATCTCTAGGTTTTTTATTATTTTTTTCTCTCTGTTGAGTTTCCTTCGAATCTCCGGGAAAACTTAAGTCGACGTTGCTGCTTGTTTGTTTCCAATACTAATAGCTCACTTATTTGATTATGCAGAGTATGGAACTAATCACAACATTGGGAAGATCGGCCATGGGATTCGTATCTGTAAGCTACCGTATATTTTCTCTACACTGCTAGATTACGAGCTTTGAACATGGCTGGCCATAAACATTTTAAAATAATTTTTAATTAAATCTTTTTTACACTTTAGGGTTTGAAACCGTATGTATATTAGCTCTTTGAAATTGGGGGTGGGGTGGGGGGGGGGGGCGAATGTTTCATTGGCCTTTGTCCACCCCTTGGCTTTGAATAACGGCTACTCAGATTAGCGTTTTGGTTTCTTTTACAGGGAATGGTATTAACCCTGACCTACTTTTGGCTGTTTTTCTCCCTGCTCTCCTTTTTGAGAGCTCATTCTCCATGGATGTACACCAGATCAAGGTTTTTTGTTCTTTCTATCTTATATGTGGCGCTTTTGAGATAGTATTTGTGTTTTTTGGTTATTGCAATTGATTGTCTACATCATTTGTAGAGATGTCTTGGACAAATGGTTCTGCTTGCTGGTCCTGGAGTTTTAATTTCCACGTTTTGGATTGGTTCTCTTTTGAAGGTATGCGTTAGCTTTGGATGTGCCGACCGTGAATAGTAACTATGTATTCCATTATGTTGTAATCGGGTAGTTTTCTTGTAGCTCACTTTTCCATATAACTGGGATTGGAAAACGTCGTTGTTGCTTGGAGCACTTTTAGGTGCTACTGATCTTGTGGCTGTTGTTGCTCTGCTGAAGGATCTTGGTGCTAATAAGAAGATGACCACTATACTTGACGGGGAGTCCCTGATGAATGACGGGTAATCATGTCAAAATTTGCCTATCATTTTTAAACTCTTATGTTTAGCATCAAGGTGGCTATATGTCATTTATGCTCAGCCTTAAATTCTTATAAATTCAGTGTATCAGTGGTAGTCTTCCAGTTATTCTTGAAGATGGTGATGGGAGGTACCTCTGATTGGAGTTTCATAATCAAATTTCTTGCTCAAAACTCATTTGGAGCGTATGAGTTCTTTTTCCCTTTGTTAATGGCCTCGCGTGTCAGTGTCTTTTTTCTCACATTATGCTTCTTCGTTCTGTTTTTTAGTGTAGGCATTGGTGTAGCTTTTGGCATTGCATCAGTTATTTGGCTTAGATTCGTGTTCAATGATATTGTGGTTCAGATCACTGTAACCCTTTCAGTTAGCTATTTCGCATATTACACTGTATGGCTTCTTCTCCACATGTCAATCTCTAATAAGATAATCCTATATCTCTAGAAATCCTGAGAGTTTTCTACCATGTACAGGCTCAAGTGTGGGCTGGGGTTTCTGGAATTTTGACTGTGATGACTTTGGGGATGTAAGTCGTGATGGAATATCTCTTCTTTCTTTTGTTTTTGTATTAAAAAGCAACTTTTTTGTCAAACGTATTAAAAATAACTTATGGTAAAATAACTGTAATAGGTTTTTCGCTGCATTTGCAAGGACATCATTTAAGGGTGACAGCCACCAGAGTTTGCATCACTTCTGGTATTTTACAACTCAGATTTCTTTCGTTCATCCTAAGGAAGTTATTTAAATGTATATGTAAGTGTACAACTGTCCTCTTGATTTTGTAGGGAAATGGTTGCTTATCTTGCAAACACATTAGTTTTTATACTCAGGTAAAAGCATCTGGAATTTTTTATCCTTTACCTGTTATGAACTCTTGCTATACTGCTGTGAATGTTTGCGCTGGTTGATACAGTTACATTGCATTTGTTTCTCCTGTGAATTGCAGTGGTGTGATTATCGCTGAAGGCGGTTTTAGCAGTCGGGACATATCTTACGAAGGTGCCTTTCACATTTGATGTTCCGAATTTAGTTTTTGTTCTGTTTTCGCAAGATACAAACCAAGGTTCTCACCTAGAGTTTAACATCTATTTTTCCTGGATACATAACTAGTTCCTGATATTATCCCTGCATTAACTTTCTTTATTCATGACCCATTAGCCTTTTCTTATCAGGAGCCTCGTGGGGCTTTCTTTTCCTCTTATACTTGTATGTCCAACTATCCCGCTGTGTAATGGTTGGAGTTCTGTACCCATTGCTACGTCGTTTGGGCTATGGCTTAGATTGGAAGGAATCCATCATACTCACGTGGTCTGGATTAAGGGGTGCTGTGTCCCTATCACTCGCTCTATCTGTAAAAGTGAGTTCTGGATCAATGATCTTTTTTTTGTTCATGCAAGAGCTATATTAACTAATTATCTGTCTGCCTCTTTTTCCTATCCTTTATATTCATGTCCTCAGTTCATTAGCTTTGACACACTATGGCTCTCTGTCATAAATTTCAGCAATCGAGTGGCAATTCGTATATTAGTTCGGAAACGGGAACAAGGGTGAGGTTTTAATATTTTTGGGGGATTTTTTTTTTTTGTTATCTTGACGTTTCAGCTGTTTTGCAGTTTCTATTCTTTACGGGTGGGATTGTGTTCCTGACTTTGGTAGTTAATGGATCCACTACCCAGTTGCTCTTGCACCTTCTTCGCATAGACACTTTAACGCCCACCAAGGTATGAATTTTAATCATATGTTCTCTTGTAATGCTACTTTTCAAAATTTAGATGCTAATATTTGCGATCTTACTCTGGTAGATGATGGAACTTCTGATCATTTGTGTTTGTGCTTATACATAGACAAGTGACTGCATCTTTCCACCAGTGTGTGTTATCTTAGGTTTGTGTGTGTGTTTACCACCCGGTAATAGTATACATTGGATTCATCCCACAGTGTTCTGAAGCTACTGCTACCGTAATGTAATGATTGTAGTTTCCACTCTGATTTGTGTTTTCCTGTTGGCAGAAAAGAATATTGGAGTATACAAAGTTTGAAATGATGAACACCGCCTTCAAAGCTTTTGAAAATCTAGGAGATGACGAGGAGCTTGGATCTGCTGACTGGCATACAGTTATAGGACATATTCCAAGTTTGAAAGATATAGAAGGGGGGCAAGTTAATCCTCACGATAGGTGTGAAGCTGGCAATGTTGACCCTACGAATATAATGGACATACGCATACGCTTTTTAAATGGTATTTCATAATCTTCTGGCTATCAAACAATTGTCGCTCCAAAGCTAGCTATCGATTTGAGACTCTTGCATGCATCAGGTGTCCAGGCAGCTTACTGGGAGATGCTTGATGATGGGAGAATTACAGAAAGTACTGCCAACGTTTTGATGCAATCAGTAAATGAGGCACTCGACCTTGTTTCTACAGAGTCTTTATGCGACTGGAGAAGTTTAAAACCGTGTGTTCATTTCCCAAAGTACTACAAGTTTCTTCAATCAAGAATTATCCCCCGCAAGTTGGTCAGTTATTTAATCGTCGAAAGACTCGAATCTGCTTGCTACATTTCCTCTGCATTTCTCCGTGCCCATAGGATTGCGCGACAGCATTTGCATGGTTTTCTAGGTATGCATGAACCTGTTTCGTTATATCTCTATGTTGATATTCAGAAATAAAGATCTTTATTTATCTGATGTGAGCCTCAAATGAAAACCTTTACTCCATCATCTACTTAGTCATATCTTTTTTCTTTATGCAGGTAACAGTAACATTGCTTCTATTGTAATCAATGAAAGTGAGGTGGAAGGAGATGAAGCAAAACAGTTCTTGGAAGATGTCCGCGATTCATTTCCTCAGGTTTGAAACCATACATTTTTTTTCTTGAAACCCATGCAGTACGTCATGTTTTAGTTTATATATATATATATGTCATATTACATCTAACTTGTGACTTTGTGAGCGTCCAGGTTTTGAGTGTTTTGAAAACAAGACAAGTAACACATTATGTGCTGGATCATCTAAATGGTTATATCAAAAACCTTGAGAAGGTTGGACTGTTACAAGGAAAAGAGGTTTTTCATCTTCATGATGCTGTCCAGGTACGCTCTGCCCACACAACTGTAGATTTCTTTTGTCCTCACGGTTCTTTGCTTTATCATTTTGTCTCTTAATTTTTCAGTCTGACTTGAAGAAGCTCTTGAGAAATCCTCCTTTACTAAAACTTCCAAATGTAAACGATTTGATCACCACCAATCCTTTATTGAGACCTCTCTGAGCGATGTTAGTTCAAGCTTTATGGAGTTTTTGGCCATGGACAAGACAGAGTCATGAACCTTTCGTGTTGGTTTCATCATTTCAACTGACTCTTCTTGTCAGAATCAACTCGAAGAGACTCAGTTTCAGGAGCGAGTCAGGAACTCGTTCTTTACGTTTTGTAGTTTCAGGATCCGAGTTCATGCGTATAGTTTTACTTGTAGAGAAAATACATTTTCAAGGGGAAATTGTAAATTAGTTATGAATAAATTTGAGAGGCAAAAAAAGAAAAGAAGAAGCTATGGTTTAATTGGGAATAAGAGAAATTAATATTAATAACAAAACTAAAAACGCGTTAACTTTGTTACCATAGAAAGAAGAGTCTAGGACCACTTCAAACTCTGAACAGTAACAATTCAAAACTAAACCTATGTTAATCACTTGTATTGTATGCAACAGATATTAGATCCCAAAATATATACAAATTTCCAAAATCATAAATGACTTTTGTATGAAATGAAGAAGAATGAGCCAACGCGTATTGAGAATCTTAACGCGGTCTTTGTATATTATTTTCATTACAATGCTTCACTATATTAGAGTCACGTCGGCAGTTCCAGCTTGCAGTCGCATATTTCATCACTACTACTAAACCAAATCAAACCGACATAAACCGGGTAGAAAGAGAAAAGGAAATGGCTGGAAGAGGAACTAGTCTAGTCCCAAGGAGAGGAGAAGTCCTGAGAAGAGTTTTGAGAGTTGTTTTCTCTTCTTGTCTTTGGTTCTCTTCCCGGAGATGTAGACAGTCTCGTCTCCGATCATCTTCTTCTGTCACACCTTCTCTTGGAATCATCAAGCATTAGGGTAACTTTATTATATATTAGGATCAACCAAATAAAGATGAAACCCAACTTCTCTGTTTTCTTTTCAACTTGTTTCTTAGTAAAGAGTCAACGACCCATACGATACAAGATGGTTTCAGAGTCATCCAGAGGGCACTCCAAAAATGTTGTTGCTATGTATAGGCCACTTTAGTATTTACTTTATTTGTTCTGTAACCATAAATCTCATTATAGAAACTTAAAGTCTGTTTTACTTTCTATTTATGTTTATATTGTTTCGAACATGTTTCATCTATTTCAACCTTGTTTGATACAACAGAAGTGAATCAACTAAAAATAGTACCATGGTTTAAGCAAGAGTTTGGTTCTGAGAGCTTATACTACTGGTAATTAGCAATGCTATATGTTTCAGCTATATCTTAACTATATTGTAATATATAGTGTAACATAGTAAAAAAAACACATGATCCAGAAAAAGGTAAAACAAAGTATCATATAGTGAAGATGAGTTTGCCAAAACGTTGCCTGCAGATCCGAAACGAACTTAACTCAGTAATATTCTTTTTTTCAATCTAAAACTTCCATAGATACTAGATGCGATGGGCCAAGAGTAGAGATGTGTGAAAAAGATAGAAGTACATATAGTTTTGGCCACTAAGTTTTGAAAACATCTAAAGAAGAAATAAAATGCATTTCTCTGCATCGACCAGCTGACTCTCTTATCTCTTTCTCCCACCACGTTCTCTCAAAGACAGTGTTAAGATTTCACCTGCTCCGACATTGTAATGTGCAAGTGACATGTTGTCCTTTAAGAACCCAGCTTTTCCACTCAACTTCTGTTTGTTTGCTGGAATCTGTGTTTCACCAGCTATCTTCTCCTTCAAACTTCCCACATTTTCGGATAATGACTGCACTGTGATCTCAATAACTTGCCCATCATCCACGTTTGGAACAGAGACCCTGATCGTAGCAGAACCCTGCATTATATATATAAAAACAAAATTATGTAAGATACAACTCAGACAAAAGATAAAGAAAAGGACTAAAGGGCTTATAGAAAACATTACCGGATGCTGAGCAAGGAACTGTTCTTCTTGAACAAGAGCTGACTCATCGAATTTTTGTCTCTTTGGCTCTGGCTCCTCGGGAAGAGGCGGTGGTGCCTCCTCGTGTGGTGGTGGAGGCGGCATCCCATGCATAGGTGGTGGTTGCATCATCCCATGCATAGGTGGTGGAAGCTGACCATAAGGTCTTGGAACTTGAAGATGAGCAAACTGTGATCCCGGTGGAGGAGGTACAGGCATGCCATGCTGCATTTGTGGAGGCCGGTTCATCATCATCTGCTGGTGTCCAGGTGGCCCAGGCATCGAGAGCTGGTGTTGTGGATGCATGGGTTGCATCATTGGAACACCTAATGGCCTGGGCGGACCGGGGTACTGAGCAGACGGAGGAGGGCGAGGGAGGTTCAAGGCAAGATTAGGAGGTGGTGGCAATGGCCGGACTATTGGGACACCTGGTCGAGGAGGAGGAAGAGCAGCTGGACCAGGGAAGCTATTTGGATCTCCATAAACGCCATTACCTTGCTCCTCTCCATTAGCATTCTGAGCCAAGGCTTGGTTTGCTGTGCGACCTATACTTCCTGTGTGACCATCCCATATTACTTGCGTTGGCTGCTCATCTTTCTTCTTCTCAATCTCTGCTTTTACAGCATTTGAGACTTCTTCTTCAGTTGTCCCAAAAATATCAGGACGCAGACGCGCAAGTCCCACTATGTTCTTAGCAATCTCATCGTCTTGTGCAAGAGTAGTCTCACGAATCTTGGCAAACATCCGATCCTTCTGCTCTTTGAACTTAGGATCAATAAGCGAAATCCGCATGTGCTCAGACATCTCGCTGATGGGAATCAGCTCGCCAGTAATTGGAGATATAACAACTTTAGTAGGATCTCTCTCTGTCGGGATCCTATCTTCTGGCCTCTTCCAGTTCTTAACAATCCTCATAGGTGCTTCCTCATCGTTCAAAGTTTCAATCATCACAGAGCCGCCATTCGCTTCCAAGTTCGCTGCTCTCATTCCTTCCGCAACAAGCCTCACTTCTTCTTCATCCATTTCCATCTCGACTTCCTTGCCAGGCTCCACAACTTCATCTTCATCCATCGCTGCCGATACTTTGCTCCTCCTTACGACTTCCTCCAGTGTCATAGGCGGCGGCAACTCATCATCCTCCTCGTCAGCAAAATCAATCGATTCAACAACCACAAAATCATGCCAATCAATCATAGCCATCTGCACTCTCTCCTGCTCTTTCTCGTCCTCTTCTTTCTTTCTCTGCTGCTCCTGAGAACGATCCCATTCAAGACGATGCAAACAACGCTCAAGAACAGTAGTCAAATCAGCAGCACTCTTCCTCAGCTTCTCCTTCACGTCTTCTGGAGGCTTTAACACATCAAAATACGCATCAACCAGAGCAGTGAAAAAAGAGAACAAGCTATGAGTCGGCTTCATGAAATGAAACTGAGGATTGTTACTCTCTCTACTCTGCAACCCAGTCAAGAAAGACTTCCCATTCCGCGCCACAAACTGCGCCGTAAGCTTAATATACTCAAGCTCCTCGCCTGTAATCCCTTCAGGAAGTCTAACAGTATACTTCTCAGGCTCAGGAGGTTCCAAAGGCTTAGGAGGAACCCGAAACTGAGCCTGAAGGTCAGGCTGTCCCTCACCTGCTTCACCATCACCACCACCACCACCATCAAGTTGAAGATTTACACCATCTGGACCATCAGTATCATCATTACCCTGAGCTCCATCTTCATTTTGAGCACGGTACTCAGCAAGCTTGTGCTGGTAAAAGGCGTGATAAGGATCAGAGCTGGTTAAGAAGTTGAACTTAGCGTTCTTGGCATTGCTAGCGATAATCCTCTTCTCAAACTCCAAACCGTTCTTGGAGACGAACTGAGCGGTTTTCTCGACGATGCTTCTGATATCTGGAGGTGGATGGATGATTCCAATAGTCCTCGTGTGAGTCGCTACAGATTCGGGAGCTTGATTTGAGAGCTCTTTCTCTTGGACTTCCTGATCCGTTAACTGCGAAGGAGGAAGTGGACCGAGATTGCCGTCGGTGGGAGGAGCCTCGAGAGGCAGTATCTGCGACGAACTGAACATTTTTTTTCTTTTCCTGCGAATACACTCAAATCAGATCTTCGTTTCGACCTAATTGAACTCAGTTCTATAAAACTATTCAAAACCTAAGATGCGATATCGAAAGGGGGGGGGGGAAGGAAGAGGAGACGGTGACTATGCTTAGGGTTTAGGAGATAGAGATGAGAAATTTCTTACCTCAGCTGTTACGCAAGAGCACCGCCGCGAGAACCGTCGTGAGATGCGGAGGACGAAGCAGTTGGAGATTTGAGAAGCTTAGAACGACGATTTGATAAGAAAACAGGAAGGAGATGGAGAAAATCCTCCTGAGGAGAAATGAACTGAGCCCTAAGGAGATTTATGAACACGACAGTTGTATTCGGGTTTTACATGGGCTTTTTAATTGGGCTTTATAATTTCGATCCATTGTAATTGTTAAGACCTACTCAACGATGAGACGGCGTTTTTAAGTAGTTCGCATCCATTGTATATTACCCTCAGTGCAATTTATAACATCAAATCTTAGGTGTTATAAACTACGAAAAAGTTCTAGCCTGAACTTAGATATTAATTTGAAATTTGGTCCAATGAATCTCTGTCTCGAATTAACGTACTCTGTACAGTGCACCCTCTATTTATTTATGAGATAGTATTAATCTTGAGAACCTTTTTCATGAATATGTTCTAATACACCATTAATTTGAAAAGTAAATATATTGGACTGTATTGAGTTTAGGTGCAACTCCGCGCAACTGCGGAATCTTGAATATTAGTATTGCATTATTGGTACATTTTACTAGGCAGTTTAATTGGTTCGAGGGATGACTAGCGAGAAATAGTATAGATATCTTCTTTTTTATTTTTTAAAAAACTATAATTTATTCATTCTGATTGACAGTAATTAAAGAAATGCGATATACAACACAATTTGTTCTCCGAAATCAAATTTCTCCTTGAATATTAATTATGTTTTCTTAATTTTAATAATATATCGTGAATTATTTAAAATCACTGCTTCAAATATTTAAATATTAAAAATATTAAATTTGTAAAAAAAATTTGTTCATCTTACACGTTTCATAAATGTTTTTTTTATTGAATTGCGGATCAATGTTCATAAATGTTAATTATTTGTGTCATGTTTTATTTGTTACTCTTTTTTTGGCATAAATATTTGTTTGGCTTGTACTAAAAATAGTTTTTGTTTAATTTTAAATTTAGCTAACAACATAAATAAATTATAAATACATTATATAAATGTTAAACATTGATACCCTAATAAGACTATCATGATGTTCAAATATATCGGCAAGCAGCTTTTGCGAGAAGTGGCATATTACGTTCATGGGAGGCCAGAAAAGATGGAATTTACTTTAAAACACGTCATAATAGACCATGAAAATTTAAATTTCATTGGAATGTTGGTAAATAATTTTTACTTGGTGGGTTTATATGCCATGCACAAAATTATAATAATATTATTATGTATTTTATTTAAGCTATGTGCAGATTTATATCTATACTTAGTTTTATTTTTCTATATTTTTAAACTTACCAAAATATATTTTATGTCTTTATAAACTGTATCTTGTAAATACCATTGTATATCTTCTGTATTTATAAATGTATTTATATAGTTATAAAAATATAATACTTTTTAAATGTTTAGTAGCTTGTTCAACGCATATAAAGTGATAGTAATTTTTTAAATATGTACATAATATACACTATAAATTTCAAATAACACAATAAATATGTGTTAAATTTAATGATATATTAGTAGCTTTTTATTAGATAACTGATACAATAAAATTATTTTTGTTTTGTAATTATTTCAAACCAAAAAAGTATTAAGATGTGTCAATATCTGAATTTTGCATATCTAAGCTATTAAAAATGAAGTACAATTTCGATCTCTCGTATTCTACAGATATCCCGACAAATATTGTCAATATGATGGGTGTTTGGACTAGAATTCGTGATAGACAAATGCATCAACAACTGAAAGATGATTTGGTTGAACATATATGACTTAGATTTGGACATGACAAAGCCAACAACTAATCTCTCATGCTTATTTCAAATAATTTTCGGTTGTTATAATAATTTGTTTTTCATGTTTTTATTTTAAAGTTTATGATTAAAATGTTATATATGTTAAAAATGTTATATTTTAAGATGTTTTATTTAATATAAAAAATTCAAATTTTTTTTTTTAAGAATCTTAAAATAAAAAAATTGCAATGGAGCCATACAAATCAAAAAGTTTTTAAACGGAATTTTTATTTTACTTTATGCTTTAATTACAATTAAAAAATAATTAAGAGACCTATTTAGGGTCTCTAGGATAATGGTGCTCTAAATACTCTCACTTTTTTTTACTTGCTTTTCAATACATTCGTCTCTTTTACTCTATGTTCTTTAGTATTTAGTCTTCTTCAAGCTTCTTTTATTTATGGGGACCTTATTTATTTGTTAGTCTCTACTCTCTACTGAGAATTTCCTTAAAGAACAAAGGGTTGCTATGGGGAAAAAGAGTAAAGGAAAAAAGCACGAACATGCAAAAACATAGTAGACCAAAACGAATAATTTTTATTTAACTTTTTTTTGTTGATTCAAAATTTTGGTTAATAATAAGTTTGTAAGTAACTATTGGGTTTTATTGAAGAAACTATACAATAATCTAATAATAAATATATATATATATAAGTATATAACCATCTTTTTCATTATATACAACAACAACAGGTTTAAACATTATGCCAATGATTAACTTTGTCTCATCGTCTCGAGTACAAACTATCACTAGTATAGCTACCAATATTACATATCTCACCCCTTAGTTCTTATTATGGTAATTGTACCCCTCCCTAATGTTTGTATCTTCGTGAAAGCAACCACTGCTTTGCCTGATAGACCCGGTCCATGAGCAGAGAGACATGGACGGCATGCAAAGGCTCCAACGGGATGCCGAACTGGTCGAGCCGAGGGCATGAGAATCCTCTTATTTATGTCGTTTAGGGTTACATCTTCTTCTCTACCACCTGGTTTCACCACTCCAAATGGATACACCACTCTCTTCTTCTTGTCATTGTAATTTGTCTCTGTACACGTGTTGAATTAGTATGTAGACAACTAAGAAAATGAAGCATATCCTAGTATGTAGACAACTAAACGCGAACGAGAAAAACAATCTGGTTCCAAATTATACATTCGTTTTTTGAAGGAAATAAAGCATACATACTTGAAGTGGATGAATATGGCTCGAAAGAGTGTTTCGAATGATTTGAAGCTTCTGATAAAATATTGATGGATGAATTTGGAGATTCGTCTGCTCAATATATTAGAAAATTAATTCATGAAAATTATGAAAGACCATATATATAGCTAAAATGGGTGACTTATAAAGAAGTAGGTCTCACCTGCTAACTGACTACTCATGCAACTATAATTCTCAGACATTCCCCAATTATTCTGCACAATTATAATCCGCAATCAAGCAAATCAGTTTCACAAGAATCAAAATGTTCTTTAACCAAAAAAAAAAAAGAATATTAAACGAATAGTTATTTAAATGACTAACGAAAACAGAGTAATTATATAAACCTGATAATTTGATGTTTGGTCCTCAGCGTTGAACGAAAGACGTCTCCGTTTGCTTCTCACATTGAACTCGATGAGTGCGTCTTCAAGGTAGCCGGTTGATACGTCGCCGATAATATCCACCTCCGGTGAACGGAGTATATGCTCCGGCGATTCATCTATGTCGTAACATGCATCTATACATTGCACGGCCAAAATTCTCGCATGCATTAGTATATAGGATTTCTCGAAGTACTAGTACAAATACATTCATTTTCAACAAAAAAACTACATTATTTTGTCTGCGTGAAGCCACCCTCGTATGTATATGAACAAGCCCAACATAAATCATACATATATACATATGTGTATATATACGAGTGTGTGTCAGTTGTATATACCTAAATTGAAGTTTTGGTTGAAGAGTGATCCAAGGCTATGGAGATCCCAAGTGGTGAGAGAGTCGAAAAGCTCACTCATTGTTTTTATTTTCTTTATGAGATATTCGTTGTGTGAATGTGTTGAATTCAGGGGATACCATGTACCTATTTATCTTGGTGGGTTGTGAGAAAATGGTTAAAATTAAATTATATTAATGAAAAAGTAGAAGAAAGTAAAACCACTGAAATTAGTACTTAACATAGTCAATTGTAAAGAAAAGATAAATAACAATAATGGTCGGGTGGGTAGTGTGTGCCCATCAAGATTAATTTCAAAACAAAATTAATAAAATTTTACTGGCTTATTTTGTGAGATGGTGAATTATCGTTTTGATTATACTATTTCTTAACCGCTTTGTGTTCATTAATTTCATTTTTCAAATGTGATTTCTGTGTACTCCAATACAAATTTAACAATACCATTGACCAATATATAACACAAAAATGGAAATTTGACATTAACGTTTTAAATTTTGAGTGGGTTAGGTAATTTAGGAACTGAATAAAATGGCTGGCTAAAGGCGATATGATACTATCATGATGGTGCCTATGTTCTATTGCTGCTCGTGCATGGAAGAGAGTGGACGTGGTAGATACATGATGTACAACTTGATTTACAATGACATGATATACAACCTGATTTGTAGTCTTGTTACGTACTAGAGTATTAGTACGATTAATAAGCATTGATAAGTTATTTTATTTTTGTTTTGTACATCTGCGTGAATGAGAGATCATCGATAACATTTGTGATGGATTCAGGATGAGAAAGCTACTTAACGCAATTTGTGAATATTGTCCTTGAACTCGGCCTAAAAGTTTGAACTAACTGAGTGAATATATGACTTTTAAAATTTGGAATAGGTCAAAATGAAGTGGGTTCAACTACAATAAAGAAACGCAAGAGAACAAAAACGATCAAAATTTAATCATGGCTTTGGTCTTTACATAAATCTTCTGAGAGTTTCAAAATTACATAATTGAATGGTGATACTTCATTGATTTTTTTTTTATAACTTAAACTTCATTGATTAATCATGTTGTTAATATTTGATTCAACCATAATATTCCCCAAAAATCTCTGCAATCAAATTTCACATTATGTGTTATGTGAAATGTTTACATTATTAAAGAAAAACAATGTAATTAGTAAAGACAACGTCAGACCATTAATATATGAATGTACCAAGCAGTGAAGTAAAGAAAGAATGCTTACCATGGCCATGCATGCTGATCCAGTTGTTGACCAAACAAAACATCAAAATTCAAAAGTTACAAGACAATTTCAAATTTGCAGCTTTATCTTTTTGTATGTATATTATTCTTCAAAATAATTTTTGCTTTCAGATTTGGGGAACAACCTGTTCTTCTATGATTAGGTACTTTTTCTAATGTTTTTACTTTCATTTCTTCGTTATCGTGGGGTCATGTCATACCTATCACGTTTACTCCATCATTGCCTACCTTTATTTCAATACATTGTTATTTATAAACTTGGACACCTTTTCTCAAAATCATATATTCTATGTCAATTTGGAAACTGCCTTCTCACAGAATTACATAAGCACAACACAAGTATACTAATACCAACTCGGATTTAGACTTGATGACAATTTTAGATATTATATAAGATTATGTTTAGTTCATTGGATTGTATAAGATTATCGTTTTTTTTGAAAATGTATAATTTCCAATTTAGAAACTGCCTTATCACAGAATTACAAGATTTTTTAAAAATCCAAAATTTGTGCCAGACGCTATGAACAAATAAACTATAGAAAGTTTAGAACTCAAGTGAACGATAAATCTAAACTAGTTAGAGCATCTCCAATCCTACTCTATTTTTCACTCTAAAATAGAGTTTAGAGTAAAAGTGCTACAATGGTACTCTATTTCCCATTTTATAATAGAGTGAAAAATAGGTTTACTCCAAAAGAGTAAGTTATTTTTTTTGTTCATCACTCTATTTTTCACTCTAAAATAGAATAATATTTGAGCAAACTCAAATTCTATTACAGAGTTACTCTATTTTAGTGTAAAAAATAGAGTAAACCATTAAAAATGGTCTTAGTCATCGGCGAAAAGAAAACTAACGAAGATAATGATTACAGCTATATAATACATAAGTATTCATAAACAAAAAATATGTTCCTTCTTCCATTCGAATTCATAAGTGTTCGTTCATCTAAATATTATATGAATTACTTCACGGTTGTTGGAAAATTTTGATTACTTATTTTTATTTATTTTACACCTATTTATATATACAATACTCTATAGTAAGTGCGAGAAAAGAAAATGTTTTGTCTTTTGTCTCCCAATATGTTCTTTATCGGTTGCAATGCATATAGCCGGCATACGTATTTTCAGTGGACCCCAATGAATGCATGCCGGCGGTCCCATATGGAAAAATTAGAAATATTGCAACCGTATCATTCTGTAGGGACTACTTTTTTATAGTCGTCTTTGAATGGTCCAACGCACATAGAGGTTTCAGACCGTTTTCAAATTACGAAACTAACTCTTTGGTTAAGCTGGAGTTGTGTTATTTTGTCATTTTTCAATTATGTTTTATGCAATGCTATCAATTAAAATCTGTTTTGTATATTAAAGTTTTGTTGAGAGTCCTTTTTTGTTAATTTGGTTGTTTGTATCTAAGTCTATACCAATAAAAAAAAAGAATGCCTCACCACATATAATTACTGAAACTCGCAGCATTCAATTGTTTAGACTTTAGACCCAGTAAAACTCACTTGATTCAACCATTAAGACTCGTCTACTTAGTTCAATGTATGTTTGTACATGTCGCATAATTAAATAGTTAGTTGTGTAAGCCCGTAAACTATTAGTTTTCTTCATACGTAGCATTGAAAAATACATATATACAATTTCAAACGATTATATGATTGATCCATGATATAAACCTCTTTTATTTTGTATGGGTCCGAGTTGGATTTTCAAAATCTTATGTTGCATGATCCTGAGATTATATACCAATAACGCACAGTTTAAAACAAAAATATTTTAGTGGGGGTAGCTTTCAACCAAGGTTTTCTGGCATTATTTATTTAAGTGTACTATATAGGAAAAAGGGTAATAATAATTAGTCCAAGGTTCAAAAAATATTATATCTTCACTAAACATAATCATCAATAAGTTGAATCTTTGTTTATGTAACAATGATCTTCCTTCTAATTTTGTTCTCCTGAAATTCAATCTAGCTTCCAGGAATTGCAACAGCTGTATAAAACTTGTTGTGATAAAAAAAAACATTGAAACGAAAAATTTATTTACAATATCAACCAAATGAATCATGGCGGATAAATGGCTATTTATAACCTTTTTAGATTAAAAATTGCCATATATCACTTTGATTGAACACCTCTTTGTAAAGTATACAAGTACAAATTAAGAGAACTTCCGTCTTTTTATTAAAGATGTGCTTGTGTGTACTTATGGGATGGTTCGAGAACGGTGATGATTGATACTCATGTTCAGCCTCAGCTGAAGATTTAGGCCGTTGCTATTACTTGGACCCATTACGTAGACAAGTATAGCCCACTGGGCCGTTCCAAGCCACCGTTTGTTATTGTAAGGCCTTATTTTCACTCCTGAGTTCATTTTCATTTTGGATTAGACCTTGTTTTAACTGTCTTCTTGAATACTTAATACTTCCAACGGAATTCAGTAGAGAAAATCTTGAGCATTTGAAATTATTAGTTACATTTCTGATTTCTTTTAAGGGTTTCTCTAAGGAAGGGCTTATCTATAGGTTTGTTAAATCTGACTTTGTTCGTTGGGGGCAATAGAATTCCCTTGGTAAGAATACTTCGAAACAGGAATGTAAAAAAATAAATAAACTAGGAGTAGTACTCTTTTACTTTTAAGTTACTTTATTGATTGAAAGCACATATGAACTTGTGCAGGGACGTTCAGCTTGTTAATTGAGATTGTGTTTTGAAAACAGCTGTATCTGACGATACTTGTTGTACATCCATTTAATGGACGGAGGTTACCAATTATCTGTGATGGGATACTTGTTGTTCCAAACTTTGGTACTGGTTGTTGTGTTAAGGTACATTCTCCCTATTAGTTGATTTTCTTACGTTAAAGTTGCGTTATTCTTCTTTTGTAGATCACTCCAGCCCCATTCAGTAAGGTACGTAGTTCCATTCAGTAAGGTACGTAGCTCTGGTTTGACCTTTTGATTTCTCGTTTCATCAGACAAAAAGAGAAGTTGCAGAAGATGGTGAGTGTGTCTGGGTACGAAGAGAACGTCACTGCAAATATTAAAGAAGACAACGCCACAAAACTAGCTAAGATTCTCCAAGAATTCGATTTTCTTTGAAAAGGAAAGTGTTCGTCTCGTTGCAGAGACAGAAAACTCAGGAAATGAACAGCAGAAGAAGTGAGAGACACAAAGTAACAGTTTGTCTGGAAAAATGTTTGATTAGTTGTGGACCAATTTTTTTTTTGTGAAACGTCAAAGTTCACTTTGAATCGTTCTTAATTATGGTTTTTGAGCTTAGGGGGTGATATGAATGAGACGAGTAAGGGGGGTAAATGTAGTTAGAGAAGTTTATGGGTCATGTGTAAACAAAACAAAATATATGGGTCAAAAAGATATTTACGGTCTTAAATCGGGGGGTTCGTATATGATTAAGCACGTGGCTTACATGTCCTCACGACAGACTACAGTTCACCATTTGTCTCACTATACAGTTTCATTGGAGAAAAAAGTACGAGAAAAGGACACTTTTATATCAATTTCTGACAGAATATCTTTAACACCTGTCACTGTTTCAACGGTCAATTTAGATAAAATAATTAAAAAAACGCTGTCCGATTAATGATTACAACACGAACTAAAATGCACGATTGAGTGAAGGGAGTGTTTGTTATCTGAAGAAAAAACTATGGGTTCCGTTGAAGAAGAGCAATCCCTCATCGAACAAGGTTCAATACAGGTTCGAACTCTCCTTGGGATCGTTTTGATGTATTTGTTCTTTTTTTTTCCCCAATGAATATAATGGGTAAAACCTATGTGATGTCTTGTGGATTTTGTACATCAATTCCTTATTAGTGAGCTGATTTTATTCATAATATCGTCTCTCTAATTCTACTTACTCTACCATATTATGACTAAAGTTAGATTAGTCATGTGGGTTAAAAATTCGATTGCATTTCCAAATTTTAATAGGAGGAACTGAAACTATATGCACAAGATGGCTCCATCGACATCAATGGAAACTCACCGTTAAAGCACATAACTGGGAACTGGAAAGCTTGTCCTTTTATTCTAGGTCAAACACTTTTAACTTACTTTTGTTTTATCTTCTTTTTTTTTTTTAAAGTTCTCATCTGTTCAAAATGTGCAGGCAATGAATGTTGTGAGCGGTTGGCTTACTATGGTATTGCTCTCAACCTCATTACTTATCTCACCGCTAAACTCCACCAAGGTAACGTTTCCGCCGCTAGAAACGTCACGACATGGCAAGGAACATGTTACATCACTTCTCTCATTGGAGCCGTCTTAGCTGATGCTTACTGGGGTAGATACTGGACCATTGCTTGCTTCTCCTCTATTTATTTCATCGTAAGTCTTATTTATATACTATATATATATATATATATCACATTCTTGTTTGTGTGTGTGTGTTGAACTCTGTTTTGGTCTTTATTGATGTTCAGGGAATGTCTGCTCTGACTCTCTCTGCTACAGTTCCATATCTGAAACCCTCTGACTGCATCGGAGACTTTTGCCCTTCACCAACTGCACCTCAGTACTTAACGTTCTTTCTCGGGCTTTACCTTATAGCTCTTGGCACCGGGGGAATCAAACCCTGCGTCTCCTCCTTTGGTGCTGATCAGTTTGACGACAAGGACCCGAGTGAACGTGTTAGAAAGTCTTCTTTCTTCAACTGGTTCTACTTCTGCATCAATATCGGTGCGTTTGGATCCTTCCTTCTTGTGTTGGTTCAAGAGAATATCGGCTGGGGGTTAGGTTTCGGGATACCTACTGTGTTCATGGGGTTAGCTATCATCAGTTTCTTCTTTGGCACTCCTCTTTATAGGTTTCAGAAACCTAAAGGGAGTCCCATCACAAGGATTTGTCAAGTTCTTGTCGCTTCATTTCGTAAGACAAATCTCAAAGTCCCTAAAGACACAACACTTCTGTATGAAAATGAAACACAAGACTCGAGTTCAGTGGTCTTTGCAAGTAGGAAACTCGAGCATACAGATGATTACAAGTAATCCTTTTCTCTTCTCACATCATTCATTTGGTTCAGTATGTATAATGCCGGTTTTGGGCATAGCCAAATAAAACATTCGTCTCAGGCTCCTAAATTTTTAAAAACTATTATACATAGTTGCATGGAGTCGAGCGTATATGTATCAAGATCCTTAGAGCATGTTTATTCAGGATCTCTTAGGACGAATCTCTTAGCGGGATTTAAGAGACCCTCAATAAACATGCTCTTAGAGCATGTCCATTGAGGGGTTCTTAGGGAGGGGTTCTTAACGGGATTTAAGAACCGGTTCTTAAATCCCGCTAAGAACCCCTCCCTAAGAACCCTTGATGGAGATGGTCTTAGAGTTATACAATAAAATGAAACATTCACCTTGACTCCTAAATTTTAGAAAAGCTATTATACATAGTTATATTCAAAATCAAAATTGTCGATTTTTTTTAATTAAGATTAACTTAAAAATGTTTATGGTCCTCTAAATCTCATATCCGCTTTGTTATCTTTGTTCAGACATAACTTGGTATACCATGTGGATACAGGTATCTTGACAAAGCTGCTGTTTTATCATTAGAAGAAGCAAACTCCTTAGAGTTTTCCAATCCATGGAGTCTATGCACAGTTACACAGGTCGAAGAAGTCAAGATTCTTATCCGAATGCTTCCCATATGGGCTTCAGGTATCATCTTCTCATCTCTCTACGCTCAAGCAACCACCATGTTTGTCCAACAAGGAAGAGCCATGAACTGCAACATCGGCTCTTTCAAGATTCCACCAGCGACTCTCGGGGTCTTCGACTGCATCACTGTCCTCATTTGGGTCCCACTCTACGACCGGTTCAACGTCCCGCTCGCTAAACTTCTCACAAGAACCCACAATGGTTTCACCGTGCTTCAACGAATGGGAATAGGTCTTTTCATCTCTATCTTCGGTATAGCAGCAGCAGCTATCGTTGAGATGGTTCGGCTCGGTACGGAGGAAACCGGAACCGATGTTTCCTTAACCGTGTTTTGGCAGGTTCCGCAGATTTTTATATTCGGTGCAGCAGAGGTTTTCTACTTTGTAGGACAGATTGAGTTCTTTTATGGTCAGTCACCAGACTCGATGAGGAGTGTGTGCAGTGCGTTGGGACTGTTGGCTAATGCATTGGGGAGTTACTTGAGCTCGTTGATCCTCACGGTGGTGACGTATTTCACGACCAAGGACGGTGGAAATGGATGGATTACGGATGATCTTAACGAGGGACATCTTGATTACTTCTTCTGGTTACTAGCCGGTTTAAGCATTTTGAATGCATTGGTTTATGTTTTCTCTGCTGTTAATTACAAACAGAAGACGACGTCGTAACTGTGACTTTTGTATGTATGCATGGTTTTTCTTTTCTTATTAGAACATAAAAATTATCAAAATCATCTGTAGAAATTCGTCATTGTCATTTGTTGTTTTCTTAATCTTCTGATTTATTATCGAAATTTATCAAAGCAAACCAGTATTAACAATGTTTTCGTACCAAAATCGAGTGGAATGTAAACCGAGCTTAGATTAAGTCCTTTGCCGAAACTAAAAGGTCAAAATTCATTAATATATAACCTGACATATATAAAGTAAAATCTCTATAAATTACTCCTTCCGTTTTATTTTAATTATCGTTCTGAGTTTATGCATATAAATTAATAAAATATTTAATTTTGTTATTTTCAAAATAAAAACATAATTTCCTATACACCTAACCATATTTCGACCAATAGAAAAATAAACTGAAGAATCTTCTTAATAAATTTTATATTAAAATTATAAAACGACATTTATTTTAAAACGAATTTTTTTCTCTAAAATGACAATTAAATTGAAACGGAGAGAGTAGTAAACACAATAAATTCTATTAATAAATGGCTAAGTGATTTTCTACTTGTATCTAGTCCCAATTTTGCAAGGCCTAAAGTATACAATTGCCTTATTTCATTTCCTATCATACCATATTTTCTTCCTTTTGATTTATGTTCTTATTCTGGAACATTTGATCTGGTTTCAATAACTTGAATAAGCATTATTGGACCCACGATTGCTTTTCCGTAGCCTTTTCATTTCTTCAGAGTGTTATCTAACATTTTGTCTCGGTTTCATTCTTTGATGTAATGATACTCTTTCTGATAACTCTTTGCATATTTCTTTATGCCCATTATTCTCCCTTACCGCTTTTCCCTGGAACATTAGGTAAGTGTCTGATTTTCTCTTTGTTGAGATCATTTGTTTGGTAAAAGGTTATTATTATTAGGCTGGTCAGGACTTCCAAGTTGGCTATGTATGCATATTCTCATACCTTTATATAGATTTCTAAACACTTTTTGTGTCTAACAAATCATGTAATGCAAATATATAGAACCAGAGCAGATAGATACTCTCTTTTACGGTCTATAATACATCTAAAAGAATCTGTGGTTTTGGGCATCAAATCTGTAGAAACACGTTTTGATATGCTTTTATCTACGTTTGAAATAAATGATATGGCTAAATGTTGTAAGTTTTGGGCAGGGGCTAAATAAACACTAGACAGCCTAAATACTCTGCATAGATATTGTATAGAAGAATCTGCAAAAAAATGCAATTATGGATTGGTGGATAAGAGAACTTATATACAAAGCCTGTAAAGGGAGAATTATTCTCTTTATGTCCCTCTCCTTCTTCCTCTTCTGACCTGCCATATTACAATCTAGACAATCAAACTTGTGTTATTCTTCAATTATCTCTGTTGCTATGATTACAACCATGTGTGCTGCCTCTTGAAAACTTAGAGCTTCTCTCGAATTTTCAACGTGTTATGATTTCCCTTTATTTGAGTTATCTCATACTTTGATATACCTGGACAGGAAGGTCTCAGCTTATGCTCCCAGAATGCTATGTCATCAAATTCAATTGTATGTTCAAAATTCTCCTTGTGATTTTTTTAAGTGTTGCGTATATTGTTTACATAACCATTTTAGAAGGATTTTCATAGTAAACTTCCAATGTTTTAAGGAAAGAAAAAGTCTAAGGGTTGTTTGGTTTGTTTGGTTTTCATTCCTACTAAATAGTAAATAAATATTCACAACCTAAATCTTATTCACATTACAACATCTATATCATTGTATATATTGAATAGTAATAATAACATATTGTAGATATATTATTTTATATATGGCTTAGTGGTAATAGCATACTCTTTGGCATAAAGTGTTGATGTTAAATTGTTCTAAATATGTTAATTTGGTGGACAGTTTATTCTCAAATCGCACTTTTAAACAAATCCTCTCTAGGTGTTTTTCTCTCTCGGTTGATTACACCTTTTATTATATTTTTCGAATTTTCTATCGCTCGTGCATGTGCTATGATTGAAATCAATTAAAGTGTTATGGGAGTAAAATACGGCAAATAAAATAATACTAATATTGGTCAAGTCTTAATGGTTCGGTAAGAATTTTCCGAATCAAAATAGAATTTAGCCGTTGTGATAATCCAAAACCATTTTTTCAAGGGCAATTCTCTTAAATAGCCATTTTTAAGTTTTTGTCACAAAAATAGTCCTTAAAAAATAAAATGACCAAAATAGACTTTTTTTTTTTTGAAATTTTGATTTTTTTAATTTTTTTTTTGAAATTTGAAACCCTAACCCCAAACCCACCCCTTTACTCTAAACCCTAAAGTCCAAATTAGTTAACCCTAGGGGTATAAATGCATATAAATGAATTTTTTAGCTTCTAAAAAAAACATTTTGGTCATTTTCTTCCTTAAAAGCTATTTTTGTGACAAACAACCTAAAAAAGGCTATCTAAGAGAATTTCTCTTTTTTCAACCGTCTATATTGTCAAGCACTAAGGCTCAATGTATATACATATCCAAACACAAAATATAATATCAATCGAAGAATTTATTGAATGTTGGATTGTAGCAAAATGCTAAAAGCCATGAATCATGGACTTGCAGTCAATTTCACATTAAATTTCTTTTGGAGTTATTTGAGAATTCATTGCATGTTTGTTTTTTTCGTTTTCATAGATTTCAGAGAGCAAAACCAATGTGCGACATGTAGCCACAAAAACAAATTTTTCGTAACAACTTAGTATGTGATAAATTGCTCTACGTAAGTTCAATAAGTGTACAAACTTAACCAATCAATAGCATTATATGTTATAAGTCTTTATCTTGAAGGTCAATAACATCACCTTGACATATTCTAGTAATGAGGTTCCGTGATTCATATGAGGTAAAAAGGTCCACTTTGTACGTAACCTCAGATTGATTTTAGTATCACGGCTTGGTTTGATTTTTTTTTAGAATGTTGTACATACAGTTTTCTCATCTTGGTCGGTTTTGTTGGAATTCTTGCATATGTAGTTTTATTGATATATGAATGATACATTCTTACGAAACGGTGTAAAATAAGTTCGACTTGAGAAAACGCAATGATTATAAAATTTATCTACATAATTTTGTCTAACTCTAGTTTCATTATTCTACAAAAACATAGAAGAAACCCAAGGCCAGGAAAAAAAAACTGATATAATAAATAAATAAATAAATAATCAAGAGATCAAAAAATTGGGGTTATGGTCAAGGAAATGACTGTGTACTACTTATATACTCATTTGGCCATTTCGTCAGCGACGACATTTACGTCCCACCTTCCCACATTAAGCAACCTCCTACGTTTTTTCTCTTCCTCCTCCTCTTCTTCTTTTTATTATATTTTGAATTTAATTTATCTGTAACAATGACGGAATCACTTACATCAATGGCTAAGAGACAATAT
The DNA here is from genome assembly GCA_012274485.2 of Sinapis alba. Classification (NCBI taxonomy): domain Eukaryota; kingdom Viridiplantae; phylum Streptophyta; class Magnoliopsida; order Brassicales; family Brassicaceae; genus Sinapis; species Sinapis alba. The sequence goes on along the minus strand of MU105797.1, from coordinate 147,953 downwards.
GCTAATGGTCTTCGAGCGGTAATGGCTGATACCCTATGCTTATGGTCTTCGAATGCGGACTGATAATTAATCTTTTAAAGGAAATTAAGAGTTTAATACTTTTAACTTAAGAGTTTTGCGGAAGCATTGCAATTTTATTTGCTGGTTTAGTACTTTTACATGTTTAGACATCATCCGTTGTTGTTTAGGGGCCCGACCTTGTTCTTTAATGCATTAGGATGGATGCAAACACTACATTTATGTAAAATATGAATACTAACTTTGTGTGTTACAAAAAAAAAGAGAGAATATGAACTTCGCATTAAAAATTTAAGGGAAAAAAATCAAGAAATCCTTTAAACAAAAAAGACGAAAAAAAAACGGGAATTTCAAACCAGTGATTTTAATGTGCTACCACCACATAGGGGGAATCATTTTGATTTGTTTTCAATATGCAGGAAGAGATCAGATAAAAAGTAAAAGGACAAACTAGAAAGAAGTAGGCATAGGGGCATGTGTAATAAAATCATTACATTTTTATTTTTAAAATTGCGTGCATAGCTACACTATAGAGAAGAAGAAGAAAAAAAAAAAGAATAAACTGGAAATAGACGAAAATGAAAAATAGGGGAATGAAAGAAAATAAGTCAAAAGGTTGGTTAGATACGTACGAAGGACCATTAATATAACTTTTAGGGGAAGTGAATATTAAACAACACGAAATCCGAGAAAGAAAATAAAAAAACTTAAAAACAAGGGAATGATGATCCTAAGGTCAAAGCTTAGCAGTTGGCCTATTTTCATTTTTTGTTTCTATTTATTTTAATTTGGTCTAAAAAATGAAAATAAAGTTAAACTTCTTCATTTGGGTAAACTCCCAAATACCAATATGGCAATTCTTTTAAGCTATTAGGAGACTGGACAAAACAAAAGCAATTATTTTGTTCTAATACATGGTGCTGGACTACTGGTTAATACTGCAATGTTTTTTTTTGGCATCAAACAAACCATTCCATTATTATTCTGTAACCGCTAGGATAGCTTGAGGCTAGTTAACTTGGTGCAAGAACGTTTACGAAAATCTAAACTAACTTCACATGATCTGTGGTACCTTTTGCAAGATTGTCCGCACAGATATTTAAAGATCTTAGCATAAAAGATACCGAGAAAAAATATACTCATTCGGAGAGAATTTTTATTTGGTCGAGCTCCATGCCAATCTTTTTCTTTTTGAATTAGCTTCACCAGTTGCTCACTGTCCAATTTGAAATGTATCTCTCTGCTTCCATGTTTCAGCATCTCCTGCATCGGCCCACATCAATTCTTCAGCTTCTGCATGTTATTATTGCAGTGGTTGTTTAGGATTTTTTTTTTAATGAGTACTATAATTAAGAAACTTGTATACTACTCCTTTGGAAACCATTTCTCTGGTTAGTACTACTTAATAACTTCGAAAACAACATTCTCCAACGGGAGTGGTCCATGGATTATATCATCCAAAATTCAAAAGATATTTTAAAAGCTATTTTCTACTACTGCATGCAAAGTCAAATGTATCATAAATTTGTGTTGAATGTATTATATTCTGTTAGGTCAAAAACACATGTCACCTCAAACCATATAAAAGTATGACAACATTCCAGCTGGTTACTAATTATAAAAATATATATCCCATCCTTCCCTTTCTTTCTATTTGGTCGACTAGAGATTACTTTTTTTTTAATCAAAAAAATATATTTTCTTTAGCCTTTGTACATATACATATTCACATCATACAACTACATATACATACATATAAGCACGAGTTCTTCCAAAAAGAGACAAAACGGACTAGAAGGAAAATAGAAACCTTTATCTTTTATAAAAACAGAAAAGTTTTGTCCTTGTTAAATCTTTAGCCTTACTTCACTCGGAGAAGATCATAATTTCCTCTTAGGATTCTTGTTCTTCACCAGCTCTCTCTTCTTCTGGTTCTTCTTTTCTCAAGAAAATAATAAAATATATAGTTCAGAGAGATCCAAAGCAAAAGGATTAGGGTTTTCGTGGGTTCATATCCAAATGGGTAAGTTGGGAAGGAGCAGCGACGGAGGGATTAGTGGAGTTAGGCCGTACGTACGGTCTCCGGTTCCTCGCCTGAGATGGACGCCGGAGCTTCACCGGAGCTTTGTTCATGCCGTTGATTTGCTCGGTGGTCAATACAGTCAGTCTCATCAAACCAACTTATAACTTTTTTTGCTATTTTATTTTCGAAATATTTTAAGTTCGGTTTTTTAACGTTTAATTTAGAAAGTTTGGATATTTTGTTTGCAGTATATAGTTATCTTATCCATATTGATTATTGTCTTATCATCTTGAAGATTTTATGTTTGTGTTTTTTTTTTGGGTTTATCTTATCCATATTGATTATTGTCATATCATCTTGAAGATTTAATGTTTGTGTTTTGTTTTTTTGAATGAAACAGAAGCAACTCCAAAACTTGTTCTTAAGATAATGGATGTGAAGGGACTGACTATTTCACACGTCAAGAGCCATCTCCAGGTCAAACCAATTGATATAACATTTCAGTTTTTGTTTCTGTCTTCTACTGCTTTACACCGTCACGCTGCTTTCTTCACCTTAACTTTCAATAATTTGATTTGTTTTGTTAAATTTTATAGTTATCTGAATATTTAAAACGTTTCTTCTTTGTTTTTATCATACCGCAGATGTATAGAGGATCCAGACCCACTCTTCTTGGAAGACTAGGTAATAATTTTTACATATGTTTTGGTTAGAATAAGACAGCATATTAGACTTTAATGTCTAAATTTCAACTATAGTCTATACACATTAGGTGCACACAAAAAAAGAAGTCTATACACATTAAAACTCTTTTTGGGGTCAACACAAACATCAAAACTCAAAATTTAATTACGTCTTACTAGACCATTGTCATAAATAAACATATGCTGGTGAAATGTTTAAGTTTTTTTTTTTAATGTAGTCCTAGCCTATATAAATGATTGATGTTTTAGATTTTTTTCTTGTATGCAAAAGATTGATATTGTAGCTTTAATTAATGCATTTGCTTTAAAACTGAAACATAAACTAAAATCTAAAAATATGAATGGTGGAATTTTATTGATGGAATTTTATTAAGAGTTAAATAAAACCAACAAAAACTAATAAATCAAAGTATGTATTTACTTTGTATTAATATGTGTTTAAAACCTTAAATCTTAAAACATCAATTATCTAAATCGAGAGGGAGTATAAAAACAAGGAAAGCGAATTTAGCTATACAGTTCTTCTCGAATTCCCACCATTCACATCAAAACTGTAATCGTAATGCATAAATGCAAGTATCACTAGACGGGTGTCATAAATATATAAATACTGGGGAAATATTTATTAAAACAAGGAAAAAGAATTTGGCTATGACCTTTTAGGTAAATAGCTGCTTCTTTAATTTAATGGAAATAAAACGATAGGGTGAAGAGAATATTCATCATGGTCATATTAATAATGTTTTTATTATATATTTTTGGGGGACAGAAGAGAGTTCTTCATCATCTTCAAGAAGAAGAAGAAGACAGGACAATGGCGATCAGCTTCATGACAACTTGTCTGAACACGCAAGGAATGATTGTCTTTTGGGTTTTCACTTTTTTAACTTCAGGTAATTTTATTCTATATATTTCTTTTTACTTTTGGAAGAAATGGAAAGAGAATATTAATTTAGGTCTGACAAGTGTTTTAATTTTATTCAAGAAAATAGGTGTGCTATCATACAGTTTTGTTTGAACATGAATTGTCGAATTTCTATAAATTTTATTTTCTCTTTTCTTTTTCTTTGTTTGGGGGAGAAGAGAGCAGACTTCAGGGACTCATAATGATGACGATAACTTTCTTAACATCATGAACATGGCGAGAACGAAGACATTTGCAGGCAATGGCGAGTCCATCAAATTTCAGCCTCATCACTTTCTCGAGGTATTGAATATATTTAATTTTGATGTTTCATAAATGAGTATAAATAGCCGTTACGAAAGGTAACATCATTAGTAATTTAAGGCTCAAAATAAACCATTGAACATTGGCATGGGTCAACACTAGGGTAGGCATGGGGCTGAGTACTGATTTTTTCAAAAAGATATATGCTCAATTACCGAAAAATTATTTAGTAGCAATCACTAATTGTTCAATTCTTTATTAATAAACCATTGTAAATCATGATCTTATAGAATAATAAAATCATCAGATATTAGAAGCATTGGATCATGTTAGGCTAGTTCATTGATTTTGGAATCCTAGACATGTCTAAGATTTTACCTTTGTAATGTTGATTCATGTTTCACATTCTCAAATATTTTTTCAAATAGACATTGCCAACTTAATACTTTTTTCTTGTTACACAAATAGTATTATTTTAAAAATGTAATGCAAATTTAAGTTTAATATAATTAAAAATACATTAGTTTTTAATAAATTTATTTTTCTCAAATACTATTGATTGAATAGTTATAATTAATAAGAATATAAATATATTTTAATCATTTTCTTAATCTATTTTAAAAATATTAAAATGACATTTTTTGCTAAATGGCCTTTTATTTATTTATTAATGCTCGAAAATTAAAATAAAAATAAAACTTGGCCCATTTTCTGATGTTTTGATAGATATATTTATTATGCTCCATCAACAGTCAGTCAGTACGCGACGGTCCTGCGTTAATCAATGTAGATTTTAGAACTCAACTGTAATATTTTCCGATTTTATGACCTACCTAGAGTATCTCTAATAAATATGACACATTTTAAAGTTTCGATTTTAAGAAATGTAATTACTAACAAATAAAAACTAACACTTAGCAGAAACTAAGAACTTACATCTTTTGGAACTGATTAGGCTCAGAGCATGAAGAGCAACAACATGGAAAACGAACGCGAAGAAGAAGAACTATCGCTGTCTCTGTCGTTGAATCATCCTCCTAATCATCAACAACGTTGGAGAAGCAATGCATCATCGTCACTTAGTGAAGCAAGTGAAGCAGTCTCATCCCCTTTCACCTCCAGAGATTGTTTTGCTTCTTCGAAGATTGATCTTAACCTTAATCTCTCTTTTCCTTCTCTACTCCGTAGCTGAAGCTTTGTTCTTATGTTTTATAATAATATTAGTTGGAGTTTACCATTCAAATTTGTTTGAAAACCTTTTAAATTAGGGAACGTAATCTTTTAGCTAGATTTCTCTTGTGGTCGTGGTTAGATTTTTTTAGGGTGTCTACTACAAAGTCACGGTCCTCGGATTACATTTGTTCTTGTATGAATTAAAGTTAACGTTTCATTCGGTGATTAGTATGTGCGCGCCAAAAAAACGGTTGACCGAATCGTTTTGATCCTAAAACGCATCGTTTTAGTAGCACGCGTGTGAATTATGAAACGCATTATTTTCTGTAACCGTTTCTTTTGCGGTCGAAAATGATTATTTATAAATTACAATAATAATGATAAGTTGATCGTTATAGGACGATGGTCGGCGGTGATGAATGTTGATTTTTTTTTTTTTTGATAAATTTTATCGTCCGGTCGGCTTCGAGAGGAACATACTTAGTGCTACAGAGTGCACTAGTCCAAAATCATAACTACATTGTCTGATACGAGTTCGGAATATCTTCCGACTAATACTAGGGGATGGATCGATCATCTGTTACGGTCTACCATGTAGACTATTTGGGCCAAAGCCCAAACCCGGACTAGCCAAGTAATGATAATTTAGTTTCTAAAGGGAATCGAACCCAGAACTAATGTACATACACACCAAACTCCAAGAGATTACCACTAAACTACCATCACTTGGTTGTGAATGTTGATTTAATACGATCCTTGCTAGCATCGCTCTAAGCCTCTGATCTACTCGTTTACTTTGGGGGGCAATGCATCCAAATAGTGTGTTTGGTTTTATTACAGGAAGAATTCACTATCCCATCACTGATCTGGACGATCAATCTGTGGATGATGAAGAGAGCGATCCACCAGAGGAATCTCAAGATTGAAAAGTGTGTGTGTGAGACCTTTTTTTGAAAGTATATTCTTGATGGACCACTTGGGAATGCATTTGCATAGAAATAGAATCCAGTAATTTTAAAGGCCCAAATTTAATGTCATAGCCTTTTATTTATATTTATTTAGTCATGCTAATTTTTGTGTATATTAAGGGATCAGATCTGGCTCATAACTTGCATTTGTAAAGTGGGATATGTAATTTATAATGAATCTTTCAAAAAATTTATTCATTTGTTAAGTGAGATCTTTTTTTTCTTTCAAATACTGTATATAACTTTTTCTGCTAAGTTTAAACTAATTCACATGATACATATGACTGAATATGGTAATAGATTATATATGTATATAATGTTGCAGTCATGGAACTATATTAAAATTCATGATATCTTAAGAAGACCAAACAATATAGTTACTTTCCAATATAAATATATAACTAAAGGAAATTGACTCAACAGGCTGAAGAAACCAAATTTTACCAAAGGAACTTTGGTTTTTTTTTTTTTTTTTTTTTTTTTTTTGAAACACAAGGAATTCTGGTTCAAGATTCCCATTACATCATTAAAAACAACTTAAATAAATACTTATAGATATTCTTTTTTTTTTTTACTTTACTTATAGATAGTTATCCACTTCAATAGTTGAAAACGATAAACGAAAAGGCTTAAATATAAAATCTCCAAGGAACCCAGCAAGATAATAGGAGGAGGTGCATGTATGATCTTCTCAAACATTTCCGAATGGATTATTTGGATCTGGAAACTTCATGTCAACGTCCAAAGGAGGTCCACCACGACCATTAACGCCAAGAAAGTCCAAAGTCTGCCTAGCACTAGTGCCTCCCATGCTTAGATTGTTACCGAAACGTTGGTCGAAAATGCTGCTACCGGGTCGGCCTTGATGATCAGTACTTGTCGCAGCTTGAGAGTTCATTTGACCTTGAAAGTTCCCATTATCACTGCCTCCAAAGTTGTTAGCGGTCACACTTAAAGAAGCTGACCCTCTAAACAGAGCAGAAGGAACGTTGTTGTGAGCATTGTTGAAAAGAGAAGGAACACCAGAGAGGTTCTTAGTGTTGTTGTCTTGAAAGTATCCGGGATTGAACAAGTTGTTATTGTTGTTGCTGTTGATCAGACCGTTCTGGTTCATGAGATTCTGGTCGTTCCGTGCCAACAGTCCTTGGTTCGAAGGGTATTGCATGGGGAAATTGGTAGGACCATGGTTAGGGTTTGTGGACTGACGAACAAAGTCTTCAAACTTTTCGGCCGATGAACGGTTCAGATTGTAACCAGCAGCTAGAGGGGCAAAACCAGTGTTTGAGTTGTTACCAAAATGGTTTTGAGGAAGAGCAGAAGAAGCACCGCCGTAAAAGCCATGTCTGCCACCACCTCCACCAGCCGCTGCTGCCATTTCCGTGAAGCTCACGGTAGGGTTTCTTGCGGGCTCCTCTGACATTGGCTCACAGAATGCCCTATGCATGTCGTAACTGTCCCTTCTACAATGACGAATATTAATTATAATAAGGTCAATATTATCAATTCACCGTAAAAAATATTTCAATTTGGAATAACAAATGTTAATGGCTATAGACTATAACATATTATAAACATGTTGGATTAACCAACACGTTTTTAATGTTTATATGATTAAAAAATAAGATATATATAGTTTACCTAGAGAATTTGTTACCACAACTACATCGATACTCTTTTTTACCACAAATCTTAGAGTGGGCTTTGTAATCAGATTCAACAGCGTAAGACTTTGAGCATTTCTCGCATTTAAACTTCTTCTCACAGTGCTTCCGGTAATAATGCTTCTTGATTCCTGTGAGGTCTCCGAGAGCACGCGACGGATCATGGTAGACGCACGTGGGCTCCGGACAAACATACACCTTCCTCCTTATTACTTCTTCCTCAGACTTTTGTTTCAGGATATATGGAAGGTTGTGTCCTCTCCTGTGAAGCTGGAGATTCTGTTCTCTTTGAAATCCTTTTTCGCATACTTCACAGAGAAACTTGTTCGTCGCCGTTATCTCCTCTGGAGACAAGGCTATCACTTCAGCATCTGGGCCTAATGAATTACCACAACAAAGCCCATTAGCAAATAGACAATGATATACATTATAACATTTTTAAATTAATACTTTATGAATTAATATATACTAAAAATCTCTATAAAATAATATAATTTTATAGTTTTAAATTGAATTTTTGGTTCAATTAGTATATCGATAAATTAATAATTTATATAAATTAATAAAAAAATATTATAATTTTAGTGTAGTCCCAACATTATTAATTTATAGACTAATCTTTTTGTAAAAAAAAATTGAATAGAGCAGAATAAAATTCGACAATATAAAATATAATCAGGTTGAATGATGATAATCTTAATATTTTGATTATAACAACATATGCTAATAAGGTACTTGGGTTTCCTGGTTTGTTTCTTAGTCTCCTGGGTGGTGGAGACACGGAGTTGCGTTGTTGATTCATTGTCATCGCCATCTCTTCACTGTTAAAGTTGTTTGCTCCGGTGGCTAAGAGGGGGAAAGACAGAATGGAAGATGATGGAATTGAGTTGTTGTACGATGAAGACATCTTCTCAGAGTTTGCTTTTGCTTATTCTACAAAGATCCATTTGTAAAATTAAAAAAAAAAAAGAAGGTAGAAATGAAAAATGATTCAGAAGAACAGGAACAAGCCACATAGATTGACTACATGAAAAGGAAAAAAAAGGCACTAGATGACATTTTCGAGTAGAACGAATATAAATCCAAAGAGTTAGATTTCCTTTGTAACTTTTTGAAAGAAGACATATAATAAGTTGTTTTCTATATATATAAAAAAGTTGTTTTCTATTGTACTACGTACTATATACTCATGCGATGCAAAGAAAGAAACCAAGACGAAAAGGTCAGTAGATAGCTAAAGCTCAGAGACAAAGAACGAAAACCAAGTAGATGATGGTGATAATGTTTGAGGGTGAAGAAAAAGAAGCCTTAGGCAAATTATATTTATAAGTATACAAATACACACCTCAAACAATCCTATCTCTCTCTCTTTCTCTGTTGCTCTGCTCTTTAATAATTGAAGTGAGCCTTTAATATCTCAATATATATAGCCATAGTCCATTTCCTCTTTTCCTAAAAAGATTTTTTTGTTATATTAATTAATTTTTGATACGTTTCAACTCTGTAACCGTCCGGTGATTAATTATTAAAATTAGTTTTAGATATTGAACCCACGAGTCAAACTTATCTATTATAATTTTGACCATTATTAATTAGTTATTGTACGTATATCACATAATAAAATAATAATATTTTATTTTTAAAACTATTCAAATTTTACGTATTTAATTTTTTATAATAATATAGAGAGAGTTTAAATTATCATAAAATCGTATGAAAATTCACTTCATTTTCTATTGAAGTACAAGAATGAGCAATTTTTTAATTTTTTTATAAAATTTAAAATTTCGGTTTGAATATTAGGTTAATTATAACCCTTTAAAATTTATTGTATAATTTTTTTAAAAAGAAAAATTTCTTTCACTTTATCTAAATCATATCTTTTTGTTTTTAAACAACCAAAACATTCACTATTTTATATTTTTTCTACCTTGAAGGTTATACTTTAGATAAGTAAATATTACCAATTTTGTTCAATCATATAATTTAGTGTTACAGTTTAACTATTCAACATGTATGATTTGATATAATTTGTTAAAGATGATTAAAAGTGTGAGATATATATTTTAAATACTGCACAAATTGTTTAATTGGCTTAACTAAATTTTGAATATTATTTGGCATCTAGAAATGATATTTAATAAGAAAAAAACAAAACAAACCAGTTTGACCAAAAGTTGTATACCATAAATAAACATAATTCTTAACCTTTTTAAAACAAAATACCAAAAATTTCATTAAATACAATTAAACTTAGTTGTACAAGTGTGCTCCAGTTTGTGATGGTAATAAAAGATATCAATTCAATTATTACTATCTATGACTCTTTTCATTAAGAAGTGAAAACTATTAATATCCTATTGATTACAATACATTGTTTATATAGATAATGTATTAATAAAATTTATAGTCTTATTTAACATGTAAATATATATATATTGGATATAAATAATGATTTTCATTAAAATAATTATATTCTTCATCTTACATATACATAGATGTGTTCTTCAGTACTATTACTGGATAACTTCAAAGTTAATATTTTGACTTTTTATTAAAAACATTATTCTAAGATACATTATACGCTAACAGGGCGGTGAAGTACCATATAATGTCTAGATGTATATACGCAGGGTATATACGGTAATTTTTTACAAAGAAAAAAGAATATTTAGTAATTAAATTGATAAATTTAAATTTTTATCATAAATTTATAGAGTTCTTATTATTTTCGGGAAAACAATCATTTTATACCCAATATATCGCGGTATGTTCATTTCATATCCGACTTATATCACTATGCAAAAATATACATGAACTTCAAAAATTTCAATAAATAACATACTTGTTGTTTATCTTTTTGATGAAATCATACACTAGTCACTACACCACCTAATTTTGATAATGTGGATGTTATGTCAGCTAATTTTGCTGATGATACTATATGTACAGTTAAAAAAAGTCGTTTTATAAAATATTTTTTTATAGAAAATGTTAAATTTTATAAATTTATATTATTTAGTAAAATTAATTAAATAAGAAATTTTAGTTTTATATAATAGATATATTTATGAGTCTTATATAATAACTTTACATCATAAATTATTTAAATGTAGCGTTCGGGTTCCCGTTGGGTTCGAGTCAGATTTTTTTTGGATTTTACTCTATTTTGTAACACATCCTAGGATACATACTGATATTATTGTAAGTATGATCACGATCGGATATAATACATTAGGTTAGAGTCTGCATTCTAAAACTTATAAAGTAACCATATATCGTTTAAATTTGGGGTAGATCGGATCAATTCGGATAACTTGACGTTAAATCTAAAATTTAAAAGAAAATCATAAAACATATACTTATGAAGCAATACTAACACTGAATTTGAATCATTACAATACATATATAACTTTTATATGGATTGTATTGTGATATGGTTTACGAATATATTTCTTATATGAGATTAAAATTTTATTATTCAACTATTTTTTTGTTAATTTTACTAAATAATATAAATTTATAAAATGTTCCATTTTTAAAAACTTATTTTATAAAACGATTATTTTGTTTTTTTTTTAAATTATACACGAGACATTTTTGTTAAAAAAATTAGCTGACATAACATCCACATCAACAAAATTAGATGATATGACACCTGATATGACGATTGGTATATATATGATTCTGCCAAATAGATAAATAATATATATGTTATTTGAAATTTTCAAAAATTTATATATATTTTTGTACGATGATATAAGTTATATATGAATATATAAATAGTAGCATTCTGAATATACTAAGATGATTTTTCTTTGTAAAAACCAGATGTGAAACAAAGTATTACATTACAAGTTTAAATATTTTGGACATTGTTACAAAAAAAAAAAAAAAATATTTTGGACAATAAAATACAACAATTACTTCGAGAAAAATGAAACCGAACCACAAAATTCGGTACGTCATGCTTCCGTACAACAACGTATAGATGGCGTTTTGACGGCCGCATTATGCGTATCTTAGAACAGTGATTAGAACTTAATTAATATCATAATAAATATTTATTGCTAATTCATTTATAATTTTGTTATTTTATCAACTAACTAATTTGATATATCTTGTATATTTTATTATAATTTTCCTACTAATATATATATATATATATATATATATATATATTATTTCTATATATTATTTATATTAAAGTAATCAAAATTTCAAGGTTGCAAGTGTGCTTTATTGTATAACACTAGCATTTTATTTACGATAACTAAAAGCTTAATCATATACATTTATTATAGTGTGTATTAATTCAAAACCCAATTTTTGACTCTTGAGTAACAAAATGAAAGGAAATTGACCTTTTGTCTTTCTTTTTTCTTGTGTAAAAATCCTTTAACTAAAGTAAATAGATTTAAATGATTATTGAATCTAACAAAAGCATCATAGTGACCAGTTTAATCAAAAAAATAGTTAACCCAACAAAGTTAATAGATGACTGAATCTTATCTAAACATCATATTTAGTAGAAACACATTAATCCAATTAAATTAATTGAGATTTTGATAATATAAAATTCCAATACCATAACCCAGAAATTTTAAGCCTGCAATAATCAGATGAAAGATATATTTTTTTCCAATTCGTAGCAAATAAAATATCACAAATAAAATTTTCAATTCTTCAGAAGGTCATAATCTTAAAAGAACTAATCTAATAAAACCTTAAAACACAGCATCATAGGATAAGTTTAACAGAGATATGATTCGTCATTCCCATGTAGCAGAGATCATGGAATTGGCAACACCAGATTGCTCCAAGGTTAAGTTAGATTCATACTCCAACGTCTTTGATTCACCTGGAATCGCCTGTGTTAGCTTCAGTGGCTTCTTCCTCTCTGATTCCTCAAGCTGAGAATAGCAGAACGACCAGAGAAGCTACAAATGAAGAAGACAGCAACACAGATCTCAGACAAATCTCAAGACAAATGAACAGAACACAAAAAAGTCAAATGTAAGGATTTGCAGACCTGAATTGAGTCGGTTTTGAGGAAGTTCCTCTGGAGTCTCTGTCCGTTTGGTAGACGTATCCCGACTCTGCACTGAACGCTGCGGTCGCCTCCCTTTGGTTCTTCCGGCAGAGGTGGGAATGTTGGCAGCACCGATGCTGTAACTGCTTCAACGGCTACTTCTTCCGGCAGAGGTGAAGACTCTTTCATGTCGTTGTCTTCCAAGGAAGCAGCCAATGCACGTTGCAGTTCCTCTTCTTCTTCATCTTTTGCAACAACCTCTAAAGAAACAAGTCAGATCAAAAAGATCAAATAATCAGTATTTTGAAGTTGCTGAAAAGTTTTTAAAAACTAAACCTTTGGGTTTGGAATGAGGAGCCAATGAGAAGCTGCCTCTTGGACGTTTCTTTGAGAGAGAAGCAAAGTGTTCACGAGGACCACCGTCCATGAACGGAACTAAATCCTCTAGCAAAGTCTCAGGTTCGACCATTCCAGACCACATTCTCATCTTTTGACCAGTTGTGGGATCAATTACAAGCACCACAGGAATGGATTCGAGCTTGTAGTATGTGCAAACCTTCCTTCCTTCCGTGGTATCATCATAGACCTTTAGTACCGGAAAAAAGGCAGGAGGGATCTTAACCAATTCTGTAAAGATCAGTTTCGGTTTAAGCACAAGGGAAGTTCTATAGTACTATACCTGCCAGAAGATAAAGTTGGCCTTGATAGTTTGAGAAACAGCTTCATTTGCCCAAGTATCTCGATTTAACTTTGAGAAAGAAACAAAAAAACTGGATGTGAGTGATTGAGTTTGCTGTTAACTTATCCAAAACGATTCAGTTTCATATAGAGAGTAACCACCATATGAGAGCTGAACTCCGTGGTAGATTGGAGGTTGACGAGAAGCCATTTATCCTCAGAACAAGACGTAGCTTTTGCCTGAACCAAAAAAAAGAGGCATAAATAGAGGTCTAAGCAGAGAAGCAATTAGCAAAAACAAGAAAATTTGTAGAGAACCTGTTCAAACGAGCCATGTAACATAAGATGAAAAGGAGGACGGTACAACGAGGCCAAGCTATCACGAGGAGCTGATGCTGTCTCTGGTGCAGAAGCTGAGCCAGAGGCAGAGGCAGAGGAAGCACCCTCATCTGGCTCCCAAATTCCCGGGCTTTTGGGCTCTTCACTGAAGTTACGGAAAGCAATCAATGAAGCTGGTTCACGCTGAGAGTTTCCCACCCTCGCAGCCCTAATCACATATGCAAGTTAATTACAACTTAGAAGAGAGTAAACCATCACAGCATAAACGGGTACATTAAGCAACGGAACTAGCAGGAAGACAACTCTTTTGACTAGACAGAGCCCTGGAATCCTAACCTGGTTTTGCAGTATTAACTAACTTAATCTAAGATATTAATCATGACCAGAGCTAACAGAAACAAAAGTTAATCTGAAAACTGCATCATTTAGTAGTTAAGATCCTAAGTAATGAGTGTTGGAAAAAAAGAGACTAACCCGTAATACATAGAGTCACCATAAAGAGTCTCCCTCACAACAGGTAAAGGAGCACGCACTTCATCTACATCGTTCTGCATCCTTTCATTCCCTGTCTCAGCCCCCCTATAAAAACATAACATCAGGTTCAACAAATAAAAAAAGAACAATACTTTATTAAAATAAATAGAATTATAACAACATTAAAATTCATACCCCCAAGACTGTGCAGCCATGGGATCGTCCACCGTTGGCTGAGTGTTTGTACCAGAAGGAAGAACACCACCTTCTCCTCCAACGTAGAAAAGCTGAATAGCTTCGTCAAGTTTCCAGCTTGTTGCCTTTGACAGAACAAAAAATCATTACTAATGTTAGTAGAGAGCAAAACAAACAATCAACAGGATGCAGATCGTAACACCACACAGAGATCCTATTACACGAAAAAGCCAGATCAGCCGAACTATGTCACAGAAGCTGCATCCAATCTAGGGTTTCAATTAGACATCCCAAAGTGTCAATCTTTCGATATTTATCTAAAGCCCTAAGCTGAAATCAAGGATAAGCTCACTACAGACCAATCACATCAGTTTGACTACAGACAAATCTACCGAACCTCTAAGAACTGGCGAGCAGTTTCAGATGTCTGTCCGACAGCGATCTCAAGGAAAGAAGAGATTAATCTCTGCTGCTCATTGGAAGAGAGCATTCCCTCCATTGCTGCTCAACTCCGACCAAACAAACAAACCCTGAAGAAAGATAAAAACATCTAAATATGTGAAAAACTAAAAAAAAAAGACAAAACTTTTTTCGAATGATCTGTAGAAAATAACAAAAAAAAACCATGAATCTATAAACCAAAGAATCGGACTTTCTAATGAAGATGAATCTGTAGAGTCGAATCCTGCCGAAGGAGGAGGAAGGAGTTCCACGGTGATGATACTTTTATCTCACTGCCACAATATTTACACGCATATATATCTCTCTATATCTCGGATTTGTCACAAGAAAAAGACGATTGTAACCCTACAAAGTCAAGTTTGTTATTGACGGTAAGTTGGGGTTGTTTATGACATTTCCCAAACGCATGTGAAATTGGTCCATCCCATCATTAAATGTAACTATCAAGTTTATTTTAAGACATTGTCCCACATTATTAGTTTCAAGCATCATTAACTCTCTTTTTATTTTGGTAAAATGTTAAATAAGCATCATTAACTTGTAGTATACTAATACCTCGACTACTTCTTACGTCCTAGTTAAAAATTTCATACTCCCCTTCCTTTCACAAAGACGCATCTTTAGTCAATTTTGAATGATTAGATTATAAATTTCAAAAAAAGATAAAATTTAGTCAATTTTATTAGCTTGAATTTATGAAAAATAGTTGATCAAGTTTTATGTATTTATAGTTAAAACTTAATATTTATTTACTATGAATTAAAACTCTAAAGCATCCGTTATTTTTAAATGGAAAGAGTATAAGCGAAGAGAAGTGAAATATTTTTAATTGGCTGCACAACATATAAATCAAACCTTTTTGAATATATGTGTGTTTGATTACAAATTTATAAACTTTTGCTTCATTCATCCAAAGAATATTATCACTACAAAGGAAAAAAAGTAAGGGGCCAATTTGCCTGAGAAAGTAAATAAAAAACTGTATTATCTTTTGTGTCCTGTTCTAAGAGTGTACCATTGAACGAAGCCCTTATGCTGGTTTTGATCTCTCTCGTGGAGGGATTCGCAACCATGACTTCATTGACTCATACACCGCGAATCCTATTGCAACCGATGGAACAATCTAACAAACACAAATACAAATCAATGGAAACAGATTAAGATTCTTTTTTGGAGTTAATTCTCTTAAAACACTTTGAAGGTTGAAAACTTTTATACCGAAATTACCTTAATGTAGTTGATGCTTAAACCAGCAAACAACTGTCTCCAACCCTGACTTCGAACAATCGTGCTAAGCCCATCAAATGTGTTCTTGTAACGTTTGTTGCTGCCATCACTCGTCATAGGCTGCAGATTCTCCACCTGTTGGCACACGAAACCAAATACATTTTGTAGTTTGAAATTGTAGTCATGTTTCTAGTTTGATCTATTTTGTTTTTACCTGCATTTGTCTCCTGACAACATCTAATGGGTAAGTCAAGGTCTGGCCAAATAAACCAGCTAAAGCTCCACAAGGTAGATGCATTCGAACAGAGTTTTGATGCTCTTCAGGAACATGTCTTTTCAATTCTTCATATATGTAAAACTTAAGCCCCGCGTACGGAAGGATGCCGATCAACGTTGGCCCTGCGACAACACACACAGGAAAAAGCCTCAACCTTTATATAATCATCTTCAAATCCAAATTATAGAATATTATATTACAATGCACACACACATAAAGAACAAGTGTATGAGTCTGTTTGTTCAGCTAAATCAACCAAGTTTAGACTAAGCTAATCATTGATCCTTATCGAGTTGGTATTGCGTTGATCCGAACGGTTAATAACTATGAAGAAAATGGTTTCCTTTGTCAACTTGAAACATAAATGCAAGCAACTTCTGCGAGAGCTTTACCTATGCCTCGATATAGCCCACGTGGTCCTCCTTCTTTATAAGCCATTGTAAGCACCTCTTTTATGCCTGAATATGCAGGCTGCCGGTAAAAGCCATTGGCACCACCTCGGAAACTCTGTCCTGAGTCAGAAACCTTTATATATACAATAATAACAAACAGCATCAGAAGAGAAACGAAAAGATACTCGCCACCATTCTCAGTAAACCAACAGCAAAAGAAGCAAGATAATGAAATTCAGTGGCACCTGGTAAGCTAGCTTAGTACGAGCTAAATCGAGGGGATATGTGCACAAAACTGCAGTGCCACCAGCAGCTGAACCAGCCACAAGATCAACAACGGGACCAGAACCTAAAGGAAGGTCGTTTTCCAGAATCCAGTCACGGTACACTTCATAAGTCATGTAATGAAGGGCGGCATAAGGGATAATCCGAATAACACTCGCCCCGTTTCCTCTGCAGAGCACAAGAGATTTAGTAAAGTGGACGAAAACACAAAGAGTTATAAAACAAGTAAAGGTACTAACTTATAGAAACCGAGAGGACCGTCGCATTGTAAGACCTTCTTAAGTGAGTGGGAGACACCAAGGGTACTAAAGTCGTTTGTTCTAGTCTGGTGTTGAAAGATGATCATTAGATGGTGAAAACTCAATTCATATGTAATTAGAGAGACATTGAAACATAAGAGGAACCTGCAATAGAATTTTGATTCTTTCCAAGGGAGCAACAGCAGTCTTAGCAACTGCCCCAGCAGCTCCACCAGCGATAAGGGTTTTTGCAAGAAGAGGCAATGTATCCACAAGGCTTATCACGTCAGCCGAGAGTGTGGAGCCTTGTGACGGACCCATCTCTCAGTTTCCGAAGGCAAACCAGAAAACACACAAAGAAGCTTCAGGTATTCTCTCCTTATCCCATCTAAATCTAGGGTTTATGTTGGAGGCAGGTTTCTTCTCAAAACTCAAACTTTTAAAGCTGAGAGATTTCAGAAACGAATACGGAAAACTCGTAAGCAGATTCTCCTCCTCTGTTACAGCAATATTCATTAACAGGGACACTCTGCGACGATCGAACCACACCAGAAGATCAAATCTTTCAGATAGTCCAAATCGCATAAGATCCAGATAACGCACGCTCTCATAAGCCGAACCCACGAACAATCTCGTTCGAGCAAGTACCCCCTTGAACACCAATATCTCTTCAGATCCAAATGAACCAATCAACGCGGGGGAGGGGGAACAAAAGGAAACCCTATTGCAAATTCACGAAGAAGAAGAAGAAACAAAAGTATCGGAAGATATCACGTAGTAGTTATCGGAGAAGATTCAGGGGGATTTATTGGGTGATGAAGAGAGCGATTGAAGGCTCGCCGTAGATTTCTAAGGGATGAAATAAAGGTTTTTCAAACTTCGTCTCTGCTCTGTTTTACTTATTGGTCGCGCATTCTCAATTCTCATAGGCTTCTTCAAGAAACAGAGAGATACTTTTTTTTGTTTACGAGGTAAAGTAAAAAGTATTCCATGTGCACCGAAAACGACGTTATCCATAACGTGACACACCCTCTTTTTATTAAGACCATACAGATACAGTTTTTGGGCCCAATACCCAAAAGGCCCAGTTTTTTACTTGAATCGAATATCCTCAATGTGTCCCAAAGTATCGAATTTGGTATAACTAGACAAATACAACAACAAATAATCAAAACAATAATACGTTTTTTCTGATAAAATGAATTGCATTTGCATCATTGCATGCATTGTTACACAAGCTTTCAAGCCTTTGTGTTAATTAACAAAACGATATATATATATATATATATATATATACTAATCTTAACAAAACGTTATTCGGGGGTATTCGTCGCTCATGAGAAATGGCGGTTCTAATGGATGATTGGATCCTAGACAAAGCGTTTTAATTTTGGACAAGATATTTGATCTTAGAATGTTGGAAACAGTTGCGTTTGACAGATCGAGAATACTAGGATGGTGCTCAACAGTCATCACTCATCATCAGCAGCACGACCCTTAGAGAAAATCGCATCATACTATCCGATCGTTCTCTCTCTATTCCGTACGTAAAGCAGAAGAGTGGATTTTCTTCTTTCTTTTTCTGATAATATATAAAACTTATTATATTTTCTTGCTAGGGTATAATATTGATCAAGAATGACATTTGAGAAGTTTGATGTTGAGTATTACAAGCCGTAAGAGGTTTCATCTCCACAATCCAAACTTGGGTTACTTTTGTATTTCGGTCAGTTGTCAACTTGTTAACTTATAAAACGAAAATATGTAAGAAAACTGAGGAAGGAATAAAATAAAAGAGAACATCATTAATAAGTAAGCACGATTAGTTTAATCTTATAATAATGTAGCTAGGTTGAAGTTTGGATCTGAAGACCTCTAACCAGCAATTATTTAGTGCAATTAGTTTGAAAGGAATAATTGACTACAAGAAAATTCAAAGTCAAATTTTGAAGAACACTATATAAAATAATGATCAGAAGTTTTTAATTAGAAAAAAAACAGAATTAAGTTCATAGCCATGATAACAAAATAAGCCTCACCGACGAATGATTATTCGATAACAAGACGTTCTGAGTTTGATTGGTGGAAATTTTTATCAACGTGATAATTTTTATATAGCAAATTAATATAATTGGGATTGATGTAAAACTATTGTGTGGTTAATGATGTGAGATGTCAATCTAAGTCTCACATCGGAAAAGTTTAGACAAGAAGTGTCTAATATATAAAGAGATGTCTAACTCTAATTAGTACGAGACCTTTTGGGAATGAACCTAAAAGTAAATCCATGCGGACTTGTTAATTATGCCCAAAGTGGACAATATCGTACTAATCGGGCAATAAAGAGTTGGACATGAGATTTCACAATCCCAACAATTGGTATCAAAACGGTTGATGAGAAATCTGCAAGAAGACCAAAATACTCTTTCGAGATATGAATGAGACCCTTCAAGAGATGAATGGGAGGTATGTGGCAGAGATCAAGTCAAAAGATCCTGGAAGTCAGTTGTAGGACACAAGATGAATGTGGTTCTTAGTTTGAGGGGGAGAATGTGAGATGTCAATCTAAGTCCCACATCGAAAGTTTAGACAAGAAGTGTCTAATATATAAAGAGATGTCCAACTCTAATTAGTACTAGGTCTTTTGGGAATGAATCCAAAAGTAAATCCATGCGGGCTTGTCAATTAGGTCCAAAGTGGACAATATCGTATTAATCGGATAATAAAAAGTTGGTGAAATCCCAACAAATGAGACTTGCGACGCCCTAAGCTGTCAATTTGTAGTGCTGTAACTAGCAAGACAAGGTCAACTGCGTTAAACAGATCATGTAGCTATATATGCACTGTCTGTCTCTATCCATATCGAGTTTTTGTTTTCTGGGATAAAACTAACTATTACAATTTACAATTCGCACCCATCATTATAAGATACAACATTCCCTGATCATTATACCCATTTTATGCGTAATCAAAACTTTATTCATCGATCAGTAATTTTTTTTTTTTATCGCTAATATGTGTATGGACAACGGTAGACAGAGATCAAGCATATAACATCACAATATTTGTATTCAAATGAAAGTGTCTTTTAATAATTTAAGGGGTTTCGATTAATAATGTTATTCTTGTTTTATAAACATCAAGAATTAAAACTTTGATGATACGTTAAAGAATTTATACATGTAGACTCTAAATTCTTTGTGTTATACATGATTTTATTTTTCTTTTGGTTATTTCTTAAAATTTCATTAGAATTTATCTCAAAACATCTGAATGTAGAAAAAACTGTAAAAAGGATAAAAACGAGATATCCTGTCAGAGTGGAAATGTAGAACTATAGATGCATGTATACGTAGTACAATATGAATGTATTTGTCTCGAACTTTCATTATTAATTGTTTTTATGAAAAGGTCAATTCAATTATGTTCGTCTAGTAAGCTCCAAATGTCTTCCCAGAAGAGGAAGGCAAAGAAGAACAAGTTAAAGAGTTAAGAAGCAAATCTCGTCACTACATGTGGTTACGGTATGGACAATTCTTCATAACACTAGCCTATCAAAGATGCTCTCCCTACTTTTTCAAAGTCAAAAAGTCATTTTCAAAATTACGCGTACCATATAACTATATATATATTAAACTTTATATATATGGCGAGGTCAACTCAGGCCATTCTCCGTAATCTAAACCTAATTCGGATACTTAATCAGTCTTTTGATTAAAATATTAAGTGATTAAAGAGTAGAAAATGTAGAGGCTATAATTGAATACCCCGAATGTACATGACTCTTCTCTTAAAAAAAAAAAATCTAAATCATAAAAATTTAATCTAAGTTTAAAGTGTTGTATAAAAAAACAAGTATTCATCGTAAAAATAATTATAATTTCAAATTGTTTAATCTTAAGAAAATAATATAATCATGTTTGTTTGTTTCAGTATCAAGCAAAATAATAAAAACTATATGTAAAATAAAAGGAAACGTATTTGAAAAGGTCAGAAGGGTACTNAGGTACTTCCACGCGCTCCCGCAGCTAAAACGGACTGCACTTGATGAATTCGCTTGTATATATATCGACAGATAGTTCCTCTCATCTCCACATCTTCAGTTCATCCACCTACCAATTAGCTCTTTACATAATTTGTTTATTACTTCGGAAAGTGATATATAAAGCTTCTTGTTATAACAATACTATGGCGATCTTCAAGATTCTTGTGTTGTTGTTAAGCTTGGCTTGTTTCTGTCAAGCACAACTCTCCTCCACTTTCTACGACCAAAGTTGCCCAAACGCTTTATCAACCATCCGATCCTCAATCCGAACCGCCATCAGCCGTGAACGTAGAATGGCTGCTTCTCTCATCCGTCTCCATTTCCACGATTGCTTCGTTAATGTATGTATATATATATATATTAACATATGATCTAACATGTTGTGTACGTATCCACTATGTAACCGGGCAGCGCTAAAAATTATGTTTTTTTTGGTAGGGTTGTGATGCATCGGTTATGCTCGTTGCAACTCCAACCATGGAGAGTGAGAGAGATTCAGTGGCAAACTTTCAGTCAGCAAGAGGATTTGAAGTTATCGATCAAGCTAAATCTGCTGTTGAGAGAGTGTGTCCTGGTGTCGTTTCTTGCGCTGACATCATTGCCGTTGCCGCTAGAGACGCTTCTGAATACGTAAGTATATAGTATTTATAGACAAATAATTACATTATCAAACATATATTCTTGGTATAATAATATGTAAACGCTAAAGGTTGTTACATTGTTTAATTTAAGGAGAACATACTAGTATAACAGCTAAACGTCAAGGCAGAAAAGAAACAATTGCATTATACCATTTTTTAATTTGATTTCTCGTAGTTATAACTAATTCTTACATATGTAAACTTTGGTATCATCAATAGGTAGGAGGTCCTAGGTATGCAGTGAAGGTTGGTCGAAGAGATTCCACCGCTGCGTTTAGAGCTATTGCAGACAGTGGAGATCTCCCCAGCTTCAGGGCAAGTCTCGACGACCTCTCTGACCTCTTCCTTCGAAAAGGTCTCAACACTAGAGACCTCGTCGCTCTCTCAGGTCAGTCCCAATATTAAAGAAAAAAAAACATTTTAAGTCGCTTATTTGTTATCAGTTTCTCTCTTTAAGAGCTTGCTTTTGACACACGCAAACCTTATTTACAGGAGCTCATACCTTAGGGCAAGCTCAATGCGTAACGTTCAAGGAAAGGCTATACGACAACTCTAGTGACATTGACGCAGGATTCTCCAGCACACGCAAACGTCGTTGTCCGGTCAACGGTGGGGATACGAATCTAGCACCACTAGATCAAGTGACACCCAATTCGTTCGACAATAACAACTACAGAAACTTGATGCAGAAGAAAGGACTTTTGGCGAGTGATCAGGTTTTGTTCGGAACCGGGGCTTCTACGGATAGTATTGTGTCGGAATATAGCAGAAACCCTTCTAGATTTGCGTCTGATTTTGGAGATGCAATGATAAAGATGGGAGATATTCAGACACTCACCGGCTCAGCTGGACAAATCCGAAGGATATGCACTGCTGTTAATTAATACTTTTCTCCCATAAAATTTGGAGACTTATATTCATGTTATTATTTTTTACATTTACCCATTTAATTTGTTTCATTGTTGTAATTGTATGTAATTCTGCATTGATTCGTTTGTCATTTGAATATTATTTAAATAATAATATATGTTTTTTTTGTATTTACATGGTTTTTAATATATTTATATAACTAAACCGAATTATACATAAAAAATAAAATGATTTTAATTTTTTTAAAATCGATAGATACAAATCTGAAAATAAACTTATAATTAAATGAGAACTCCCAACCCACTTCTATATATATATATATATTTTTTTTCTGTCAACCACTTCTATATTTTTATTATAGTGGAATTTAAAGAAAAATTATTTCAACTTCTTTATTACTTTTCTAAAATAGATATTGATATTTTATTTTATATTTAGAAAAAAAGAAATAGTATTTCTGTATATTTAAAATAAACTATAAAAATAATTTTATAAAAAATATATTAAACTTTACATAGAGAACAAAAAAAACACTCCTAATTTTGATATGGTTAAGGTTAACTACAGTACTCACAAATTCTAAAGACTTCTATTTCCAGCTAACATTAGCTTTCCACGTATGCGTACACGTGGAGCAATGATAACAACGTCGCGTGTCGGTCACCACAACTTTTCCTCTTGTAAAGTCACCGGCTACTTCCAGTTACTTTATCAATCTGCTCTTCTATTGCTTCCACGTCATCCTCTGTATTTCCCTTTCACGGTCGTTCTCAATCTTATTTCTGGGAACACTATAAAAACCTTTTAAGAAAAAAAAATCGAAAAACAAAACGAAAAAGGAAAAAGGAAAAAGGAAGGAGAAGGAGAGAGGAGAAGTGATTCGATCGATTCTCTTTTCGTTGATCGAAACAAAGATCAAAGCTTAATCCATTAACGATTCCAAATACATTGATTCCTCTGAGATGAGAACCGGCGGCTTGTTTCCAATGCACTCTTTATCGTCTTCTTCGGCGGCATCGCTCGTAGCGCTTAACCTCAAGGAGACTACGAACTGGTGGTCTGACGTCAACGAATCTCCGTTCTGGCAAGACCGTATCTTCCACATCCTCGCTGTTCTGTACGGAATCGTTTCCGTCATTGCTGTGGTAAGATTAAAGTCCCATTCTTTTTTTTTTAACTATAGAGAGGTTATGGGCTCGAAGATATTGACCCTAAATTGATGAAAGTTCCATTCTTTTTACAGATTCAATTAGTAAGAATACAATTGAGAGTTCCAGAATACGGATGGACGACGCAGAAAGTCTTCCACTTTCTCAATTTTCTCGTGAACGGAGGTGGGTAGCTGCAAAAAAAATGTGACTTTGTTGTCTTTGTGTATTGATTGTTCTGTCTTCTTCCTTTGTAGTTCGAGCTTTAGTGTTTGTCTTTAGGCGTGATGCACAGAACATGCAGCCAGAGGTTTGGTCTCTTCATTGACTTATTTGTGATTATTAACCTCGTTGATGGTCTAATTTCAGTTGGTGTTGGTTGTAGATTCTACAACATATCTTGCTTGACATTCCAAGTCTTGCTTTCTTCACTACGTATGCGCTTCTTGTCCTCTTTTGGGCTGAAATTTACTACCAGGTAGAGTCTCTGATTTTTTAATTAGTGTTTGTGGTGCGTTTGTTTGTTGATGTTTAATCTTGTCCTCAACAGGCACGTGCTGTATCAACTGATGGACTGAGGCCAAGTTTTTTCACTATTAATGCCGGTGTATATGTAGTTCAGGTGAAACCAACTTTCTGTGTGGCCTTTGTAATAACTGTGAAATTTGATGAGAGTGAGCTTGTTTTTAGTTCGCCTCGTGTGTGATTGATGTGGCTTCCCCAGCTTTAATCTTTCATGTGAATGCGTTCATTTCAGATTGTGCTTTGGTTGGTATTGTGGTGGAAGCCTGTTCACGTTGTGATAATCATTTCCAAGATGTTCTTTGCAGGTAATAGCATGAAGTGTTTGTTGTTCATCCTTGCAGATAGATTGTTTGGATTCGGTTTCTGTAATCTACATCTCACCTCTTCTTGTGAATTTATATTGCAGGTGTGTCATTGTTTGCGGCCCTTGGATTTTTATTATATGGAGGAAGGTAATAAGTCCTTTCTCGCTTGCATATGCTACATCATGACTGTAGCTTCGTTTATAATCTTGTTATCTGCTGCCGCCTTTTCTCCTGCCACAACTGAGTGTGATGTTTGATATCATTTTTGCTGATGAAAACTATCTCCTCGCAGGCTTTTCCTAATGCTGCAACGGTTTCCAGTAGAATCCAAAGGGAGGCGCAAGAAGCTGCAAGAGGTGAAACTTGAATTTAAAACTACAAAAGTTAGCAGATCAAGTTTCATATTTGCTATTGCGTTTCTTGGAACTTTACCCACTGTATCTGTTGTTATGTGTATGACAGGTCGGTTACGTGACAACCATATGCTTTACGTGTTTCCTCATCAGGTGTATCATGGTAAGAACCACATAGACATCACAATAGTGATATCACTGGATTGTTCCTTGTTGCTTGAATATTTTTTTTGCTAGTGGTCTAATATTGAAGCTAACACTAACCAGAGCTTTTATTTCATCTTTTATTGATGGTGTAGATGTGCTTTAATGCGTTCGATGATGCAGCAGATCTTGATGTCTTGGATCACCCCATCCTAAACTTCATATATTACCTGGTAAGAGCTCTCTAGTTAGCCTATTAAACAGCCAAAGATATGCACATATATACACAGTGGATCATGGATGTAAAAATATAAGTGTAAAACTTCTTCTGGGAATCTCTAACAGAAGTCGTGTTATCTGGTTTAATTACAGTTGGTGGAGATATTGCCTTCTACTCTGGTCCTCTTTATCCTAAGAAAGCTTCCACCAAAACGTGGTATCACACAGTACCATCAGATTCAGTGAACTGAGATTGTACCCCATTGAGATGGATGCAAACAAACGAAACACCGAGGTAGTACAATAATAGAGAAAAACATGTTAAACAGCTGAAAATGGTGGAAGTTAATCTCTTTTTAAAGCAGGAGTTAATCGTGTAGGTAAATCATGGGGGTTCTTGCAATCGTGTAGGTAAATCATGTGGGGGTGGGGGGGGGGGGGGGTTNGGGGGGGGGGGGGGGGGGGGGGGGGGTGGTTCTTGCTTCTCATAATAGATATAATTGTACATGTAAAGGATTGAAGAATGATCAGTTCTGATTTCTTCTTAAACTAATTAAATATAGTTTAACTAGTAGTATAGTCTCTCTTGTTGTTAACTATTCAAAGTAGTTTGGTCTCAGAATGATAAGAGCTCATACCTTTGAATGGTTTAATTGGCTGGTCATCTTGCTACCATTCTTTTTTTTTGGTAGGATCTTGCTACCATTCTTTTCCTATCTATTCACCTTATTGAGCTTAGGTGAAATTTTGACGTACAAATAACAAATTGTTCTGCCTTGGCTTGATTCTGATTCCAAATAGTTTGAAGTCTCTTTATTTATTTTCAGAGACTTGTTTTACGATTTTGGTGACCAGTCAGAAGCCTTGTAAATATAAAACTCAAGAAATAAGGGATAGAGCTGTTAAGTTATTAAATTTGAAGAGTTATCATTCATGATTCTAAACATTTTATAAATTTATCATTTGGTCAACTTGATCAAAAATCGATATTTCATAAAACTTTTATAATCAAACTAGTTATTACAAGATTGATTAAAACCATTAAGAGACAAAGGAAGACGCAACCAGTATACACCGTATATTTTTTGGTTACGTAGTGCTAAGATTAGTAAGTACGCATGCAATCGAGACTTCTTCCTCTTTTAAATTTTTTTGTCTGTATAAGCACCGTCGTCTGATCAATAAGAAAACAAAACTTACCGATCCAAGGACTCATCATAAGAAATAGCCTCCATCGCGTTTCCCAAGAAAAGGATAGGACAAGGACAAGGACTATCTCTTAAAGACAAGAGAAACGCCACGTCATG
This sequence comes from Sinapis alba, assembly GCA_012274485.2. NCBI lineage: Eukaryota > Viridiplantae > Streptophyta > Magnoliopsida > Brassicales > Brassicaceae > Sinapis > Sinapis alba. Next base: position 121,081 of record MU105797.1, on the reverse strand, counting down.
TGGAACCTACCGAGTTAGCTTCTTCTTCTTTTTCCTGCTGATCTTACGTTAAATTGACGTGGTTCTCATTCAGCAATCTTTTAAAAATTTTACGGCTCACCTTCGACACACATGGCACATGTGACATGTAGTATACTGTTGTTTTACCAAAAGATTTTAAAACAAAAGACAAATAATCAGAAGATACTCATTCGTTTCATTTTATAAAGAAACTTTTATGATTAACATCTACTTAATTTATTAAGCTAAGATTACAGAATCACAGAACAGTTTAGTTATCGCTATGTTTTATGATTTGGTTTAATAACCTATAAATCAAAGTAGTTTGTAAACTTCTAAAAACTGAGGAAAGACGAATTTTAAAGTAGTTAAAAAGCAACAATATATTAAAAAAAAGAAAAATTAGGAGTCTTACCAACAAAATGCGTGGTATTTAGGCATATCTATTCTATTAAAACAGAAACATTCTTTACTTTTGCCATATTGATAAATGATTAGTCCAACTGTTTTTCCCACATTGACTACTTACGAATTATATATATATTCGATTACGCGGTTATGCCGTAGTGTAACCGTCCATTTTGACCAAAAAAGTTATAACCATCAAAATGTTAAAAGTATTAAGTTTACATTATAATTGAGATGTGTATGCATTTAACACTGCCTATTAGTAGTATTAAACTATATTTAAAACGTGATAAATATATACTTTGTTTGATGTAACAATATGTCATACAACAATCATCACCACCGTGATAAATATTTGATGAATATATATAATCGTTACAACTTAATATAGTTAATCAAATTGTGAAAAATGACTTGAAATCATAAAAAATAAATTATGCTATTACGAAACAGTGTCTAATGACCAAAACAGTGTTTAAATGCATATAAATAAAAAATTTAGTTTCTAAAAAAAATTTAAAAAACTATTATGCTATTTATAATTATTTTTAAAAAAATCAAAGTTTAAACTCGGTGATTACATAATCAACTAAATATATACCCGCCCTTTGAAAGGGCGGGTCAAAACCTAGTACCAATTAAAAGAAAAGTGATACTGTTTCGTTAGTAATAAGATACTGATATTCTTATTATGAAAACCTCTATTCTTCCGTCTCGTGTAGATTATATAACCCAAATCTTTCGTTTTGACAATATTTCTTTGTTTTTCACCTAATTAGCTCTGAAAACAAATACATACATATATAAAAAATAAAAGTTTGTTAATAAATCAGTGAGAGCTGACAAATTGCACAAAGAAATCACTAAAAATACACTTAATCACGCACCAAGTCACTGTCTTATAACTCATCTCCACTTTTAGTACAGCTGTTTCTTTTAGTTTGTTTTGTCTGCATGAACACTAAACCTAATAAAGAGGAAGAGTTTGAACTTATTGCCGTTGAAGGACTCTTTACGAGTCCTGATTCTGAAAACATGGCGAAGGCCTCACTTCCTCCTTTATTCACACTTCAGGACTCACTTCATCTCCTATATAAACCATCATCCTCTTCTTTTCGCCGTTATCACCATCAAACCCTAGCTAGTAGCTTCGTCTCTCCTCCTCATCCTTTGGTTTCTCGATCTCCATGACGATTCTCATCGATTACCACTCTGACCACAATGGTTCGTAACTCTTTTTACTTCTCTAGTCTTGAAATGATCTGCTACTAAGATTTTCAGCTTATATTTATCTTTTGTGGGTTATGTTTTGGGATCTTAGATCTACTTTGATGATTGAATTTTCGTTTATGAAGATTCAGGAGATGATATTGTAGAGAAGAACAAGGAGAGTGTAACAGAGGAAGAAACAGAGTTGGTGCTAGATGGAGGTTTTGTGGCTCCTCACACCAACTCTTTTGGTCACACCTTCAGGTAATTTCTCTCTTTAGCTCCATATATTGCGAGATCGAGACTTTAATCAATATTTGCTTGTTGTCATATATAAAAAAGGGATTATGATGCTCAAAGTGAGAGGAGAAGAAGCGTGGAGGAGTTCTACAAAACCAATCATATTGGTCAAACCGTTGACTTCGTTAGGAGGATGAGAGATGAATACGGGAAGCTAAACCGTACTGAGATGAGCATTTGGGAATGCTGTGAGCTACTAAATGAGTTTGTCGACGAGAGTGATCCTGACTTGGATGAGCCTCAGATAGAACATTTGCTTCAGACGGCTGAAGCCATCAGAAAAGATTACCCTGATGAAGACTGGCTCCATCTGACCGGTCTTATCCATGGTATATTCTATTGATAGTATATTAAACCATTTGTGTAACGTTTTGTAATGATTTTGTTTTTGGTGTGTGTATGTGAATCAGATCTTGGAAAAGTTCTTCTCCACCCTTCATTTGGTGAGCTTCCTCAATGGGCTGTTGTTGGTGATACATATCCAGTGGGATGTGCTTTTGATGAGTCTATTGTTCACCACAAGGTATATGAGAGATTCTCTTAATACACTTTGAAAACTTTTAAAACATTTGAACATTGATTCAATGTTTCTTGATGCAGTACTTCAAGGAGAATCCAGACTTCAATAACCCGAGTTACAACACTAAGTACGGGATATACACGGAAGGCTGTGGACTCGACAACGTGTTCATGTCTTGGGGACATGATGATTACATGTACCTTGTAAGCAAACTACAACCTCAACACTTGTTTAACATAAGAATCTTTGTTTGATGCGGTTACTCTGTTTCACAGGTTGCCAAGGAGAACAAAACTACATTACCATCGGCTGGTCTTTTCATTATCAGATACCACTCGTTCTACGGTATATGGAATTTACTAGGGTCTGATTTTCTCAAATCTACTGATAACTATCAAACTATATGTTCTTATTCATGGTACTGTTTTGGGTTCGTAGCGCTTCACAAATCAGAAGCATACAAGCATTTGATGAACGAGGAAGACAGAGAGAACATGAAGTGGCTGAAAGTGTTCAACAAGTTTGATCTCTACAGCAAAAGCAAAGTCCGTATAAACGTGGAGGAAGTCAAACCATACTATCTCTCCCTTATCAACAAGGTATATATAAATATTTATTATACAAAATGTAAAAATACAAGTTTCACCGCTACAATTTGAAGCAAACTTTGGTTTTTCTTGTGATCTAACCGGCCGGTAATAATCTGTAATAATCGGTGTTTATTTTGGCAGTACTTTCCGGCAAAGTTGAAGTGGTGAAAGTCACAAGTAGGAGGAGACAAGTGGATGTGATGATAATGTGACTTCAAATATGTATTTAACATAAAAAAGCAGATATGCTTCGATGAATAAAACAGAGTGTTGTTTCATCTGTGCTTAATTTCATTTCCAATGGTACATTCCGGTTGAAAATTAATAAAGTCTTTGTCACTCATTATAACAGTTCTGACTATGCTAACATAATAGAGTTTAAGATTTGTAGTATTAGAGAACTAATACCAGAGGTCATCAAAACCTTAATCTTCCCTCTAAGAAAATATAATTATATGATATAATTACTGACCAATCAAACAAAAGACTATGAGATGGTTCTTACTCTGACTCAGATTTCAGGTTGGAAACCTCTTAGTCAACATTTATTATTTATATATCCAATATTATTTTGTTTAAAATTTAATAATATTACTAACTTATAGTATTAAAAAACTACTAATATTAAACTGTTGACTGTTGTTCAGAAATTTTTTTAACTGTTGACTTAAAATAAAGGAAAAATAGGAAATGAACTTTAATTTTTTTTTTGTCAACTGAACTTTAATTAAATACTGGAATATAGAACTAGTCAGGTAGACTAAAACGAAACACAAATAGTAGTATATTTAATTTATTTTAATTTATACTATTAAATTAATTAAATATACATGTTGTGTACAAAAAAAAAATGAAAAGATTAAATCTGATCAAACATAGCGCCCCCGAATAGTCTTTCCTTTTTCGTTTCTAGGGTTCTCTCTCCTCTTGTCAATATATAATCTCTCTCCCTCTCTCCGAATCCAAAATACAGAGTTTCCCTGAAAGAGAGGGAAAAAAATAAAAAGCCGATCTTTTTGGTTTCTTTCTCCATACATTCTCGCCGCAACTCGATTCGAGGAGTACCCATCACCGCCGGTGATTGCGAGCATATGGAAGGACGCGCTGCGGAAGATGTGTTTAAGGACTTTAGGGGTCGAAGAGCTGGTCTCATCAAGGCTCTCACTACTGGTTCTTCCCATCTCTCTCTCTCTAGAATCTTTGTTTCTTTTTCTTCGAATCCAAAGCTTATTCCTTTCTCAAGAGATTAAGCATTGACCACCTTGTGACCATATAGTTTTGCGAGTTCTTATGCTTATGCCCACTTTGTTCCATTGGGTTTTCTTCATTCCTGATCATAAAGTTAACACCTTTCGTCTTCTTGGTTTCTCTTTTGCTGGGATTTGACCGATTCATGCTTTTCTTTTCTGTGGGTGCAGATGTACGCAAGTTTTACGAGGCGTGTAACCCTGGTGAGTTTTATCGTCACTTCCGCATTGATTCTTCTCTGCTTGATTTCACCAAGTGTTTATCTTTCAAGTAGTTGTCATCAGTGGAAGAATCGCCCTCCTGGTCTTGATTTAGGGATTTGTTTGTGATGATGGTAAATGTATCTTTGCTTTGTTCACTGGTCTCTTTGTTTTTTATCTACAGTTGTTGTTGTTGTCAGCGTTTTACTTCTTATCTGGTGTAGATCTTTCATTATCTTCCTCTTCGGAGTAGTTTTGGTTTGTGAGTTTCTTCAGATGAAGTTAAGTGCTCTGCGTTGGTTTCTTTTCTAAGGGTAATTCTGGCTTTTTTGACGTGTGCAGCCAATGAAAACTTGTGTCTTTATGGACTTCCAAATGGGTCATGGGAGGTTAATCTTCCTGTAGACGAGGTCCCTCCTGAGCTTCCTGAACCAGCTCTTGGCATCAACTTCGCAAGGGACGGAATGCCTGAAAATAACTGGGTCGCTTTGGTTGCTGTTCACTCCGACTCATGGCTTATGGCTGTTGCCTTTTACTTTGGCGCACGTTTCTCTTTTGATAAAAATGAGAGGTAAGCTTCCTTCTCTTCCCACTGTTCTATGTTCTTGTTACACTTGTTTGGTAAAAGTTGTCTTGCCTCTGAGTTTATTAAATTTGTTTCAGGATGAGGCTCTTCCGGATGATAAATGATCTCCCAACCATTTACGAGGTTGTAACTGGCAATGCAAAGCAATCCAAGGATCAATCTGCGAACCACAACGGTAGCAGAAGCAAGTCTAGTGGTGGCAAGGTATAGACTTAGTAGCTTCTGTTTAATCCTCAGTCTATCTATCTAACTACCTCTCTTAACGTTCTCCTGATCATGCAGGCTCGCCAATCTGAATCTCAGACTAAGGCTTCAAAGATACCCCCACCACCACCAAGAGAAGAAAATGAGAACGTAAATAATGATGCGGAGGAAGATGAGGAGCAAGCAGAGTTTTGTGGTGTGTGTGGAGAAAGCGATGATGGAGAAGAGGAGTTCTGGATATGGTGTGATACTTGTGAGAGATGGTTCCATGGAAAATGCGTGAAGATCACACCTGCAAGAGCGGAGCACATCAAACATTACAAATGCCCAAGTTGCTGCAATACCAACAAGAAACACAAAGCTTGAAAAGCAACTTTTTTACAGTTGAACCAAACGACAGAACTTTGATTGTGTAGTCTTTATGTGATTGAGACAGCTTTACAGTTAGTAATGTCTCTTTTCTTCTTGTTGATCTTTGCTGTTATTGTCAAAATGCTGTGACTAATTGTCTTGTGTTTCTTAGAAAATTCTGTCTTTAAGGAAGTCTAATAGTCAATTAGTTATTTCTCTTATGGTATGAGGCTTTTTTACAATGTTGGCTCTTTATGCCTGACTAGAATGGTAGACCCGATTAGCTTTCTCCTTGTGGTTATTATTCCCAGAGGCATCTCTGTGTTCACAAGTGTTACGAATATTCGAGTTACTGTGTAGCCTTCAGATGGCTCAGTGCTTCAGGGCTATGAAAATTTCCATCAAGAGAGATACAGAGGAGAGAGCAGGTACAAGTCGAAGAAGGCTGTGCAGATAAACAACAACACAGGAAAGAGCAGGTGCGTGGAGCGGAGTGTTGACAAATGGCACTGCATCGATGTTATCAACAATGTAACACATATTGAACGCATTTACACCTCAAATAAATTAAAAAAACATATTGAACGCATTAACGACCCATGTGTAATATATTTAGAGAAAAAACAACACTTTCTGGTCATATTATACTCCCTGTGTTCAATATATTATAGTTTGAAGGTTTTTATTTGTTTTGAAATGTAATTTGTTTTCAAAATTCAATGCAAAAAAATAATATTTAAATAAAAAAATTAAAAATAATGTTAGAAGTATGATTTGTTATTGTTCTTTTCTCTTTTAAATTAAATGCTAAAGCCATAAATATATTTTTGTAAGTATTTGTGAACTTTAGGCAAAACTATTTATAATTTGAAACATTGAGTATAAATTAAAAAATACCACTTCCCATTAAAGAGACAACGACTAGTCTTTGTACACTATTACCAACAAACTCTGCATCTTCTTCCTCTTTTACTTTTCACCATTTAACCACAAATAAAAAAAATTACAAAAGGTAAAAAGGAAACATTGGACCTCCAAGTTCCCTCAACACCAACACGCTCCCTCCTCCTCCTCCACCTTCACCGCCGCCGCATCAATGGAAGCAGTCCAGCGTCAGCGTCCACGTGGCAGACCTCAAGGTTCAAAAAACAAACCAAAACCACCAGTCTTCCTCACCTTGGAGCCTCCTATGAGTCCATACATCCTCCAAGTCCCCTCCGGAAACGACGTCGTCGCCTCCATCTCCCGCTTCTGCCGCGAAAGAGGCATCGCCCTCTGCGTCCTCAGCGGCTCCGGCTCCGTTGCTGACGTCACGCTGCGTCAGCCTTCCCCTGCAGCTCCTGGCTCCACCATCACTTTCCACGGCAAGTTCGATCTCCTCTCCGTCTCCGCCACTTTCCTCCCTCCTCCCGTCTCCAACTTCTTCACCGTCTCGCTCGCCGGACCTCAGGGACAGATCATCGGTGGACTCGTCTCCGGTCCACTTATCTCCGCCGGACCCGTCTACGTAGTCGCTGCCAGTTTGAACAACCCTTCGTATCACCGGTTACCCGCGGAGGAAAAGCAAGAAAACTCCTCGAAGGAAGGGAAGGGACAATCTCCGCCGGTGTCTGGAGGAGGAGGTGGAGAGTCTTGCCATGTTGATGGGTGTGATGTTGTCTGGACCTCCGCCACACTAACCAATCCTTCCCTTTAAAGTTTCTGCTTTTCATAATCATCATCAAGAATGGACTCACTCCTCTCATGCTTCTCACTCCTCTCATGCTTCTCACTCCTCTCATGCTTCTCACTCCTCTCATGCTTCTCACTCTTTCAGTTTGAAGTTTGACATTAGTTTGCTTTGACTTATATTAATATTATATGATTTTCATTGTCTTCTAGAGATTATTTTTAAAAAATTGTCTCTAATGATTGTTTTTTTTTAAATTTCTATAACCTTATTGCATTGTTTATTATTGGATGTCTGGTTGTTTGGCTGTATAGTTATGGTTTTATTCGTTTCTCCAACAGAAGACATCCTATGTTCTAGTGGTCTGATTATTAAGTCACACATATCGAAGATTAAACTAATTAGTAATGAGTAAATGACCGAGAAAGTCTCATCAGCTTGAAAAAAAAGAGAAACCTTTTGCCTAAGCTGCTTCATGTTCTGTTTTATTCTTCTCTGTATTTCCACCATTCAGGCAAAACTCTACAATTACAAACGCTTTTATGAACCAGCACAACTAATTGTATATGCTACACAATGTTTCTGAGAAATGGTTCCATGCACAATGCGTGAAGATCACACACCTGCAAAAGCTGAGCACATCAAACAGTACATATCCCCCGAGCTGCAGCAGCAACAACAAAACAAAAAGCTTGAAGAGTGTTATAATAACATCAGAGACTTGTAAAAGAGGACATATACCATACTAAAAGGTGAATATTTTAACATGCATGGAATCATTACATATACCATATTTATTATTCTACTACGTACATATATCTGTAGTATGTAAAGCCAATTCATTACAAACTGAACAGTATTGCAATTTAAAAAAATCAGGGACATGGCATATGTTTGAGTGTTGCGTCTTTTACCTTCTCAGGATCCTCTGTTCTCCTGTAGTCTGTAGTAAAAGCCACACATGTTGTATCAAACTTTCCAAAACCAGCTCAATATGGGATCAGGAGCTACTGTCTGATAGCTCCGCCATTGCCTCAGGAAAACTTCCATCAAAACATACAGAGGAAAAAGCAGGTACAAGGCAAAGCACGCGGTAAGAAACACTAAAGGCTGTGGTGAGATTACAGCCATTGCTAACGCGTAAGAAACGCACAGAGACGCTCCTATATAGAAGAACCACAGCGTCAACAAACCTCTAGCTGGTAAGAGAGAATAGGTGTAGAATAAAGCGCAGCAAAAGCCTATGGTGTTAGAAACCCATAAGACGATGAAGAATGTCTGTTTCATCACCGCATGACCGTCTGATTGGTTTACACCTCCTGGAGGCTGGAGGGAGGTCTGGTAAGTGGCTGTGATTAGCAAAGTGCATATGATTAAGAAGACTCCACGAGCTTCATCTGACGTGTCAGAACTTATGCGTCTTGTATGCGTGGAGCAGTAAGCCCAAAACGTGATTGGTGATTTGAAGAAATCATACATTTTCATCAGTTTTGGCAGAGCAGCTGCTTCCTTGCATCCGGTTTTCAGAGCAGCTTGTTCCAAGTCTTGTCCCTGTGTTCTTAAGATATCAAGGCATGTTAAACCATCACCATTTACTTCGTTCCGTTGAACCATTCGACATTCTAGTAACAGTCTCACCATCTGTGCATAAAATGACCAATCATTCACAGCTTGAAAAATCTTAGGCGACTCACAGCTTTGAAAATATTGTTAAATATTTGGCTTCTTTCTCTTGTGAAAATTAGAATATAAATGCATACCTGATGATCATTCTTATATGCTGCAAGGTGCAAAGGCGTGTTGCGGGTTAAATCCATCTTATTAAGAACAGAATACTCAATAGATCGAGCATTTTTCTGACTCATTCTCTGGATCCATCCCGTGAGGACCTGCAGAACTTCAAATCTTTCATTCATCACAGCAAGATGCAGAGCATTTTGGCCAGTCACGGTCACATCTCGAATACATTCAGGAGAAGTTATGAGGCACTCTACCACAAGATCGACGTTCCCTCTTAACACAAAGAGATGGAACAGCGTGATGCCTTCTCTACCTTTAACGCCAGCAAGGCTGGGATCAATCCTGAGCAGCCAGGTGACGAGTTCTTGTTGACCCTTTTCCACAGCAAGGTGCAACGGACTGCACCCGTTTGTATTCAGTTTTCTTGCAAAAGACGGCTTAAGATTCAGCATCTCCACGGCAAACGATATTTTTCCAGAAGCTGCAGCTATGTGAAGGGGAGTGTTCACAAATGGCATGGCATCGATGTTCTCCAGTATGCATGGATTCTCATCAATCAATGCATAAAGGTCACTGATGCTACCTGATTCAGCAGCCTGTTGAAGTCTTCGATCCATACAGAGATTCTGGCACTCAGTAAGAATACTACAGTAAAAGTATGAGAATAGCAGAAGTAGGCAGAAACTCTTATCTTTTGTAAATTTTTTTCTATCCTATTGTGGCTACCAGGAAGTTTCAAAGCAAGAACCATTCAAACTTGTCGTAGTCACAGATGGTTTATTTCTGTATTTACACGAGGTGGGTCCTAAAGAGTTTCCTACCACACGAGGTGGGCAAGCTCATCCATGTCAACAGAAGCTCTTGAATGACTTGTCCCATTACCAGAAAAAAAACAGGTACTTCTGATATTACTCATCTTTCTGGACACTTCTCAGAACACACCTTTTGCTTGCTGCGTCATGTTTTTTCTCCATTCTCTATATTTTCCACAACCAGACAGCTGCATATATGTTTTGAGAACCAAATTAGGTTCCATTCATAATTGGAGATGAGTTTAAATAGTTTATCAGCGGCAATTCTCAACAAATACAACAACAAAGCTTTCATGAATCAGCCCAACAAATCATTCATAGAAGAGAAGCCCCTTGTTCTTATGGCTCCACATTATAAGAGAAGCACAGAGATTATAAACACATTCCCTAGTGGTAAGAGACAGAAAAGTGTAGAAGAGAAGGGAGCTGAAGCCTCTACAGTGTTGGCAACCTAAATAAGGATGAAAAGTATCTTCTTCATCACCACGGAACCTGCATTGCCATGATTGGATTGGTGTAGGCCTCCGAGAGAGGCTAGAGTACAGTCTGATAAGTGGTTGTTATTTTTAAAGTGCAGACAATCAGAAACACTCCACGAGCTTCATTTTAATGAAGTGTTTGGCGTTTGGAGTCTCAGCAGTATGTCCAGAAAGTGACTGGCGATTTAAGAAGATCAGACCTATGCCTCTGGTTTGGATTTTGATTTTGGCATAGAAGCCGCCTGCCTCTTTACACCTTGTTTTTACAACGAAGTTCAAGTCCTCTCGACCCCCGGTTCTTAATATGCAAGACATGTTAAAACCATCACCATTTAATTTGTTTTCACGACACAGACCAGCGTTCTAGTAACTCTGATCTCGGTGGAGTTTCTTTTGATTTTTTGCTGGATGCAACCGGTGAGGACTTGGACAACTTCATATCAGTCATTCATCACAGCAAGGTGCGGTGCAGAGCATTTTGGCCATTCACGCTCACATCTTGGATACATTCAGCAAAGATGGTGTAGAAGCTCTGTGAAGCAGGAGTCCTTTTCTAGGTGATAAAGTGTGAGCAAGAGGGAACAAGAAGCAAAGATGGTGTCGAGCTTAGAAGCAAAATATCAGTGAATGTTTCACATGCATGAAATCATTCCTTACATTTATTTTAAACAACATACATAGCATAGTATACATAAAATTCAATAAAATACAAAACTGAACATTATTGCAATAAAAGAAAAGACTAAACAAGGGCCATGGCATATGTTTTGACGGTTGCGTCTTTTATCTTCTCAAAATCCTCTCTTCTCCTTTAATAGAAGTGACACATGTTGTATCAATCCTTCCAAAACCAGCTCAATCGGGGCTTAGGGCCCATAGTCTGATGCTTCCGCCACTGTTTTATGAAAGTTTCGAGCAAGATATAGAGAGCAATGAGCAGGAAGAAGGCGAAGGTTGCAGAGAGAAACACTAGAGGGTGCGGTGAGATTACTGCCATGGCTAGAGCATAAGAAATGCACAGAGATGTCCCAATCCAAAAGAACCAGTTTACAAACAAACCACGAAGTGGTATGAGACAAAAGGTGTAGAGTATAGCGCAGCAGAAGCCTATGGTGTTGGAAACCCAAAGAAGGATGAAGAATGCCTGTTTCATCACCACGGAACCCGCATTCGAATCCTCGGATTGGTGTACACCTCCGGGAGGCTGGAGGGCAGTCTGGTAAGTGGCTGTTATTATCAAAGTGCATACAATCAGGAACACTCCACGAGCTTCGTCTGATGTGTCAGTCCTTAGGCGTCTCATGAGCGTGGAGAAGAAAGTCCAGAAAGTTAATGGTGATTTAAAAATCTCAATCCTTCCCTTGGGTCTTGGCAGGGAAGCCGCCTCTTTACACCCGGTTTTTGCCGCAACTTGTTCCAAATCCAAGTCTGTTCCTACGACTCCCGGTCCCTGGCTTCTTAAGTCTCCACTTGAGTCTCTCCGTCCTTGTTTTTTCAAGATATCAAGGAAAGTTAAACCATCACCATTTACTTCGTTCCGCTGAACCAACCGACATTCCAACAAGATTCTAACCATCTGCCCATGAAGAGATAATCTTAATGTATAGGAATCACACAGTTCACCCATTCATTGTTACTTAGTTTTGAGATGGAAGCATATCCACTTCACATGGTAGAACTTGTTTTATATCTATAGTTTTAAATAAGAATTGAAGAGGAAAAGAAAACATGCCTGATGATCATTCTTAGATGCTGCAAGGTGCAAAGGCGTGTTGTAGTTAAGATCCCATCCATTCAGAACACCATATTCAATGGAGTCAGCATTTATTTGGCTCATTCTCTGGATCCATCCAGTGAGGACTTGGAGAACTTCAAATCTATCATGTATCACAGCAAGATGCAGAGCATTCTGGCTATCTACAGTCTCATCTTGGATACATTCAGGGGAATTAAGGAGGCATTCTGCCACCAGATCTGCGTTTCCTCTTAACACCACTGAAAGAAACGGTGTGATGCCATTTCTCCCTTTGACGCGGACAAGGCCTTTATCAAGCCAGACCATACTGAAGACAAACTCAGGGTGATCGTTGTTTGCAGCGAGATGCAATGGACTGTACCCGCTTGTGTTCAGCTTTCTGGCAAAAGAGGGCTTAAGATTCAGCATCTCAATGGCAAATTGTATATTCCCGGAAGTTGCAGCTACGTGGAGGGGTGTGCTAACAAATGGCACCGCATCCATGTTCTCAAGTACGTATGGATTCTCATCAATAAGAGCATACAGCTCATCAATGCTTCCAGATTCAGCTGCTTGTTGAAGTCTTGGATCCATGGAAAGAAAGTTTTACGTTTATAATAGAACTCTGCAAGAGTGATGAAGTTGAGTGAGGGGACTTTTATTTTCTATTGTGGCCTCGTTACCTACAATTCAGATCTATATACACTCTTAAACAAAGGAAAGTGTCGACCTTGAGCGTGTTAGGAGGGAGCTTCGGAGCAAATTCAGTGAGTGAACTTCCACGCGGAATGAGTTGACGAAAAGGTAAAATTTACACTGTAAGAGAAAAAATAAAGAAAGACCTCTCACCAACCACTTTTAGAGAGAGAGATTAAATGGCTACCTTTGGGGAGGGGGTATTACCAGGAAGCTTCAAAGCAAGAGCCATGAACCTTGTAATCATGGATGGTTTATTTCCGTATGTACATTAGGTGGGTTCTAAAGCGTTTCCTACCACACGCCATTAGAATCAAAATGAATTAGAAAAAAATGGGGGATCATCTGTTGTGAGCAAATCCAGCTATCGAGTTGCAAAAAAAAAAATCCGCATAGGCATTGTATCAAAAAGTAATGTCTTGCTGAGTAGTGAACAAAAATAACCGATTCTAGTATATCCAGAAATCATAGCATTCCAAGCGACAAGATTACTCTGCGGATCCAACTCGTTGTAAATTCTCCTAGCAGATAGAATATCTCGGTACTTCGCAAATATTTCAAAAATAAGAGAAGTAATTACCGGAGATTACGCGGAAGCTTGGTTCAACCAGTACACAAATCTCCAAGCAAGACACAGATGAGGGTTTACGTACTCAGAACTGAAGTCAGCATAAACCTCAAGAAAGGAAGACACACATCGAATGGCCAAAGAGATCTGTAGAAAACGTAAAGACGAGGCAGATCAAGATGCTAAACCATTTATACAGTAAATTCTAGAGTCATATCAGATATCCACACAAACGCATTATTCTGAAAATAATTTCGCGTGTTAGAAAATGACCCATATACAATCTTCTTATATAAACTACATTTAAAGTGAAAAATGGAGGTTGTCACTGCCTTCACAAAGTCTTTCTCTGTTTCAGTAAAGTGGCAAATGTTCAACCTGGGACTGGGATGAAGCCGCTCCTGCTTACGGCTCCACATTAGGCCTATGAAAAATAATCCTGAAGGTCCATCCATGTTGCTTATCTCCATTACTCTGTTTGCCTAATTATGCAACTCACCCAATAAACCATCTAAACAAGAATAGTGATCCGCCGATGAATTTCTTATTGATTCGAATATTCTCTGGCCTTCTTCTCGTAATCCTGAACGGCTGCAAGCAGTCAAGACACCAGTGTAAGTCACACGGTCTGGCTCTATATATGCCTTCTTCTTTCATCTTTGATGATAAATTCAGCGTTTCAGTTCCGTCATTATTAGCTGAAAAAGCTGAGATTAACGTATTATAAGAGACAGGATCTCTTTTCATTCACTTCCTCCAAGACCCGTTTTGCTTCCCTCAGGTTTCCACACCTTGCATGCCTGAAGATCAAAGACCTGTATCCAGAAAGGCTAAGGTTGATCTGGTTCTTAGCAATGTAATCCACAATCCAATCACCTAATTCTATATTTCCCACATGTCCACAAGCCGAGAGAGCACTAATCATTGTCACTTCATCCGGTTTGAAACCTCCAGAGTCAATCATCTCTTTGAAAAACTCAATGGCTAGTGCAGGTTGTCCGTTATGAGCAAAACCAGCTATCATCGAGTTCCAAGAAACAACACTCCGCTCAGGCATTGCATCAAAAAGCTGCATAGTCGAACTCAAATCTCCCATTCTAGCATATCCAGAAATCATAGCGTTCCAAGTGACAAGATTCCTCTCCGCGCCTAGCTCATTGAAAATCCTCCTAGCAGATAGAATATCTTTGCACTTAGCTTGCATTTCAAGCAACGCCGTCTTCACATAGCAATTCAAACGAACTCTCTTCTCACCAATCAGTTTCACCAGTGAATGAGCCAGGGAAAGATCACCACGGGAAGAACACGCTGAGATAACAGTGACCCATGTGGGGTCTCATTTGGCCTCACTCCAAGTCTCAACATATCGTTAAACAGCCTCAGAGCCTTCTCGGTAAACCCATTCTGTGCATAACCTGAAAGCATCGCATTCCAACTCACAAGCACTCTTCTCCGGCATCCTATCAAAATACCATCTTGCACTTTTCAAATCCTTAAGCTTCGCGAAACAAGTAATCATAACCGTCCAAGAAACAACGTCAATTTCATTCTCAGGAATCATATCAAACATTTTACAAGCTTCCTCCTTGTTTCCACATCTCCAATACCCAGAAACCATCACATTCCAATCAGAAACCTTTCTCTGAGTAATTTCATCGAACAGTTTACGTGCAATATCCACTGACTCATACTTCACATACATATCCATCACCACATTCCGTACATAAGGGTCCATCAACAATCCCAACTTCTCTACAAGAGCATGAAACAAAAAAAACGAATTTCCAAGCCGATTTGATCACCACGGGGTAAGAAAAAGCGTCAGGCATAATCCCGCAGCGAGATCTTCGCTCGTAGAGACGAAGAGCATCATTCGGCAAATCCATCTGCGAAAAATATCTAAACATCGAATTGACGACGAATACATTGGGGAACGCCACTGAAAGGAAAACGAGCCGCGCGTAGTGAGGCGGCGCACGGAGGCGCGTGCAGTAGGCGATGAGACGCGAGGCCCAGTAGCTTTGTCGATGGAGGGAGTTGAGAACGACGAGCTGAGCATGGAGTTGGTTTAATTGAGTGAATGTTAGTTCTTGTGAAGCTTTGGCGGCAAGAGATACATTGATCTCTCGCATGTATATAAGCTTAGCTTCCCGCTGTTTTCGGCTCTTTCGTATCTATTTCAAATTCAGGGGAGAAGTTAACTTATATATCAACTTTGAAAGCCTGATAAGGCCCATTACTTGGACAATAGGCCCATCTGTTTTAAAACAAATATGTAATCCACTAAATTTATATTTTATTTTCTAATTTTGTAAGGGAGAAAGCAAATCAATTACAGATATATAACATGTCATTGATTAATTTAGCTAGACAAGTTCTTCACTTTATAATATTATAATTTCATCTTTATCAAATTATTTCTTTATAAGTAAACAAAAATTCACCTGGTAGATGAATTAATATGTAACATGATGGAACTTTCAAGATTTCTACAAAATTGGATAGTTTAGAGTGTGAAGCATATACTGTATGAGCATTAAGCAATATTAATCATTAAAGAAAACATTTACGGGCATTGATTATGATTGTAGATGCATGCATATTCAGAAAGAACAGTCTAGGCCGACCAGATTAATCAGTCACTTGTCTTCATTCTTCCTTGTGTATTGACTAAGGTTTTGTCTAACATGTTATCAACATAGAGACAACGTTTGCTAGTTGTTCTTTTCTTCTAGGATTTACTAATTAATTTAGAAGCGAAGACTAATAAATTTAATTTGAGAGGCCATGAAAAAACCTTCGAAAACAGACAAAATAGCGGCATGTGCATTTCGTCGTTAATTTGTTTATTGCTTATATGAATGGTTACAATGCATTATTCAAAGAACACAAAGTATAAGCAGCCAAGAGCTTGGTCATATGCGTAATATTGATAGAACATACATCTTTGTGAGTATATATTAACGTGCCCATATAAGAAAAAAAAATCAATGTCTCTTGGAAAATAACACTGGTCTATCTAAAAAATAAAAATATTAGCATATATATTTTTAATATTAATTTACATTTTCTCATGAATATGTCCAATTTTAAAATATTTGACATTTTATACAGGTATGCATATAAGAAGAGGATCACTTTAGTTTTATACGTATATATGTTTGAGAAAATTTAAACTTCAGATTCCGAATTGTTAGGTAAACTCAATGAATATATGTGATCCTTGTATAGTGTTTTGTGGTTGTAAAGACCATATAATTAAGGGGTGTAATAATTTGTTACGTACGTATTTGGCGTTTCATGGTGTCCAAATGATGATGGGTTGGCACATGAGATAACATTTACTCCAATTATTTGAACACGATTAGTTGGAATGAGTTAAAGAATAATTACATTAAGATCACTTACAATTGAAAACAAAAGAAATATTATAAGAAAAACAATGGCATCCAATAAAAATAGGCATGCATGTGATGTTTTTAGTCTTTTTCGTTCAACATTGTCAAACGTACCAAAGGATAACACAGCAAAGACATGATAGATTTAAAGGTGAAGTTATTTGTCACCGAATTGAATAGTATTTAATTAGATCATTATATGACAAGACGGAAATAAAGATATGTTTCGTATAATCACAATTCGCAACATATAAAGTCGTTTAGAATTTTTATTTCAAAATAAGTGTCGTTTTCGGTTTTCAATGCAAAATTTATTGGTAATATAATCTATTCTATTTTTCTATTGGTTGATATATGGTTAGGTGTATTGGTAATAATGTTTTTATTTTGAAAATATGTAAAATTAAATGTTTTTTTAATTTGTGTGAATAAACCTAGAACGACAACTAATATGAAACGGAGGGAATATCATTTAAAATAATAATGGTCTGATGTTTTTTTTCTTTGTTAAATTAATGGTCTGAGGTTAATAGACATGTAATGTCAGGAATCTGTAACATATTACTACAATAATCTAAAAATAGTTTTAGATAAATTTATTTTGCTGATTTGGCTTGATATGTAACCAAAAAAACACACACCAAAAATGGATTAAATAAAAAAAAAGGGGGTCAAAGAAGACAGAGAAGAAACGTGAGGAGTGAATTGGATCTGACAAGAAGAGGCCCAGTAAAGGAGGAATCCCGAGCGTCACCGCTCCTTCCGACCCAACTTTCACTTTTTCACATTTCTTTTCGTGTCCTTTTTCTATTTTCATTTAATTCTTCTAAAAATAAATAATTAAATCATCACCAGTCATCACTCATCACCGTGATTTTTATTTTTTTTGAATTTCTCAACAATCGCTTTCTTCATCAATCGTTCTCAACAGACAGTCCTCAGTAGTTTCTTAACAGAGATTCTGTCTTCTTCTTCTCTTTCTTTTTCAAACTTGAAGAAGTTGAAAGAGTTAGCTGTAAGAATGTCGGGTCTAAAGATATCGGATTCGAGCAAATTGCATCTCAAGAGGGAGCTGACTCAAATCAGGAAAGTTTCCAAGTGTTTACGCGATCCTGGAACCTCTTCTTCCTGGAAATCTCCTCTTACTTCCTCCAGATCCGTCCCACTGGAAGAGCTTCCTGCAAGCAACAAGAATGTCGAGCTTCTTCTCACCAACAACAATCAGTTGGATTCACAGTTTCTTCCCACTCGAGCTGAGAGTAGTCGGAAGAAGAAGGTGTTCTTGTATAACTGGAAGTCTCAGAAAACTTCTAGCGACAAGAATAGTGAAGGTGAAGATTTAACTTCGTGGATCCATGACGATGTTGACGATGATGACGTGAGTGATGCTAGGAACGGTGGAGATTCTGTGATGTTCAGGTCCAGAAACAGCGGTTTTACCAAGAAGAAGCGTAAGTTCTTGTCTCGATATCATCATCAACCCAAAGAAGCAACAACATCAGGTGATTTGTCAGAAGAAACAGAGGATTTTAGCAATTCAGATAATCTTCCCAAGATCACTCAAATGTTGAAGCTTAAGCACAAGAACTGGTCACACTCTTCTTCTTACAAGTTCTTGAAAGCTACAAGCAAGAGAGATGACTCTTCTTATACCTGTAACAGCACACCTGCATTGTCCACTAGCTCATACAACAACATGTACGCTATCCGTAATCCCAGCACAACGGGATCTTTGGATGATGATGATAACTTGGATGTTACAGGGAGACAAGGCTGTGGGATTCCTTTTTACAGAACCAAAAGGAATCTAAAACATAGAGGTGGATGTAGGAGCTGTTGTTCACCTTCTTTTTCTGATACTCTTAGAAGGAAAGGAAGTAGCATCCTATGTGGGAGTCAATACCGTAGGCATATGCATAGACATTCTTCTGGGAGATGTAATAAGCTGAGTGTTGTACCTTTGCTTAAATATGGTGGTGATAGTAGAGGAGGTTCATCTTTAGGGATTGAGTGTAGTGCTGATGATGATGATCTTTCTACTGATTTTGGAGAGCTTGATTTAGAGTCTCAAAGTAGATTAGATGGGAGAAGATTGTCTACTAGTTGTAGGAGTCAGGGCAGTACACCGGAAAATATGCAGAGGTTAAGCAGAAAGTACAAACCAATGTTCTTTGATGAACTCGTTGGGCAGAGTACAGTTGTTCAGTCGTTAATAAACGCTTTGAAGAAGGGTAGAATAGCTAATGTGTATTTATTCCAAGGTCCTAGAGGAACTGGGAAGACATCTACTGCGAGAATCTTCTCCGCCGCCTTGAACTGTGATATGGTGACTGAAGAAATGAAGCCTTGTGGGTACTGCAAAGAATGCAGCGACTTCATGGCAGGGAAGAGTAGGGATTTGTTGGAACTTGATGCTGCTAAGGAGAATGGAGCTGAGAGAGTTAGGTACGTTTTGAAAAAGCTGCTGACATTGGCTCCACAGAGTTCACCAAGATACAAGGTTTTTGTGATTGATGAGTGTCACTTGCTGCCATCTAAGACTTGGCTATTGTTACTCAAGTTTCTTGAGAAGCCTCTGCAGAAAGTCGTCTTCATATGTGTAACGACTGAACTTGGTGGCAATGTTCCTCGGACCATTCAGTCAAGGTGCCAGAAGCACCTCTTCAGCAAACTCAAGGATGGTGACATTGTTTTGAGACTAAGGAAGATTGCTTCAGATGAAAATCTCGATGTGGAATCACAGGCGTTGAACCTGATTGCTTTAAATGCTGATGGTTCACTTCGAGATGCTGAAACCATGTTGGATCAGCTGAGTCTGATGGGAAAAAGAATCACTGTTGATCTTGTAAATGAGCTAGTAAGTTTTGGTGTTTTCTCTAATGTTTCCTCTCTTTTGCATTGGGTAGCATGAAACTCAATCTGACTGTTGAGTGTTTGTGCAGGTGGGTGTTGTTTCTGATGATAAGTTGCTTGAACTCTTGGAGTTAGCGTTATCTTCTGACACGGCAGAGACCGTGAAGAAAGCTAGAGAGTTACTGGACTTAGGAGCTGACCCAATTCTCATGATGTCTCAACTAGCCAGCCTTATCATGGATGTCATTGCTGGCGCATATAAAGCCTTGGACGAAAAATACAGTGACGCCTTCCTTGATGGACGGAACTGTGAGTTTTCTAATGAAACTGCACAAAGAATGGTTTTATACAATTTTATAAGCTTACTGATACCTTTTTGGTCCAATCTTGTTCTCTCTTTTTTTTTCTATAGTGAGTGAAGCGGAAATGGAGAGGCTAAAGCATGCTTTGAAGATTCTTTCTGAGGCTGAGAAGCAGCTTCGAGTTACTTCTGATCGTTCAACATGGTTCATAGCTACCTTGCTGCAGCTTGGTTTGGTGATGCCTTCTCCTGGAACCATACACACTAGTAGCAGTAGAAGGCAAAGCTCTATAGCAACTGAAGAAAACCAGTCAAGCATTTCAAGAGAAGTTATTGCTTACAAACATAGATCAAGCCTTCAATGTAGTAACTCAGCATCCCCAACTTCAATCAGAAAGGGTGAAACTACCGTTCATGAAGTGACATCTTTCTCCTCATCCAGCGAAGTTTTAGAGAATGACGCTTCCATTTCAGAGAAACTAAATGATATCTGGATGAAGTGTGTAGATAAATGCCATTCAAAGACATTGAAGCAGCTGCTATATTCTCATGGGAAGTTATTATCTATCAGTGAAGTTGAAGGTAAGCCTAAAAACTGCTCTTAATACGATAAAGCCAAGCACTTGTAATAATGTACTGATAGGATCATGTTTGCAGGTATTCTAGTTGCTTATATTGCATTTGGAGACAGAGAGATTAAACTGAGAGCTGAAGGGTTCGTAAGAAGTATCACAAATATGATTGAGACTGTACTAAGGAGAAACGTAGAGGTGAGAATGATCCTCTTGTCTGAAACTGAGTTACTCAGCTCCAAGCAGACAAGAAAAGCAGCAGTGGCAGCCAGTTCAGATACTGAAAGTGGACATGAGGTTCCAATGAAAAGGATTGAAACGATCATCCAAGAACAGAGATTAGAGACTGAACGGCTACAGAAGACTCCTGGTTCACAAGGACGGTTAAAACCCGAGAGGGATCAAGTTTCACCTCAAGAAGACACCAGCTATCATCATCTCCAACCAAACATTGGTTCTGCAGTTTCTTTTGGACTAAACAATGAAGTTTTGAAGATTTGCAAAATGGATGAGGCTCAGGAGAATCAGACCGATAAAAGAATGGAGCATTGTCCTGTCTCCCCGAGTTTACTCCACGATAGTAACTTCACAACCAACAAAGACAATCTGTAAGTAAATCTTGAATCAGTAAAAGTAAAAGAAGATGTGATCTTCATAACAAACAACTGTTTGATTGGTTTGTGTAGAGGATATGAGTCAGGATCAGGAAGAGGAGTTTGTAGTTTGCTTTTCTGTTGGAAAACACAGAAGTCTCCAAGAAGAAACAAGGTGAGTTCATCGATAAGATGTTACTTTAGTGGTTAAATAAAAGGAAACAGTCTTATCTTTTTATGTTTGCTTGACGTTATTGAATGTTTGATTATAGATCAAAGGGACTTCTGTGCGTTCACGAAGAAGTCAGAAGAGAAGATTCTTGTTGTTCAGTGGATGTGCTAAGACAAGGAAGTGAGAAAGGTTACCGTGGAAGAAAAAATATTCAAGAACCAATAAAATGTCACCTCTCAAAGTTGGATTATTCACAAAAACCACCCTGGTTTAATTCGTTTTATTTTAATTGTATTATAATTATTACTTTTAGTGAAAATAATAGAAAATTACAGTAATGTTAAAATTGAAAATAACGAAAAACTATAAGATATGTAATTTTAAAAGGAACTATGTAAGAAGATTTTAAGATTTAAACATTGAATACCATCAAAGCTTAGTTTTAACTTCTTTTTTTCGTTTGTAACACGATTAGTTTTAACTTCTTCAGGAGAATCTTTAAATAAAAATATCCAATTATAGATTCAATAAGAGCAATTCTCTTAAATAGTTTTTTTTTTTAAGTTTTTGTCACAAAAATAGTTCTCAAAAAATAAAATGACCAAAATAAACTTTTTTTTTGAAATTTTGATTTTTTTAATTTATTTTTTTGAAATTTGAAACCCTAACCCCAAACCCACCCCTTAACTCTAAACCCTAAAATGCAAATTAGTTAACCCTAGGAGTATAAATACATAGAAATGATTTTTTTAGCTTCTAAAAAAACATTTTGGTCATTTTCTTCCTTAAAAACTATTTTTGTGACAAACAAACTAAAATGAGATATCTAAGGGAATTTCTCATTCAATAATGTATTATTAATTAACAAACGAAAAAAATGAAAAAATAATCATTTCAATTGATTAAATTTAGTATATTCATCTTTTAATTTTGCTTTCTTAATATGTAGAAAAATAATCACATTTTTGTCTCGTGTGCTTTATCTCCACCTATTTCGACTGACATCAACTGATCATTGGCTTACATATACAATACAAGTCCTCTGCTAAGCTCATCATCATTTTAAGAAACATACACAACAACATGAAGTTCTCTGCAATAACAATGAAGATTGCTCTATTTCTTCTTTGTTTAATAGCCGTCCAGACAATATTGGCCGAACCGTTCGAAGACAAAACTGGTGAAATCCCACCAATTCCATCGGATCCTACACTAGATCCTCCTCCAAGTCCATCCTCTAACAGCGAGAACGTCAACAGTTTGTTCGATGACATCACTATGCTATTGTCCCCTGAACCAGAAACCTAAGCTAGAAAGATTATAAAAATGTTATTATGAGTTATCATTATGCACTTATCTTATTAGCTCATATCAATTCAATATGGAACTTTATCATTTAAATAATCTCTTTAAATCAGTAAAGAACATTTCTTCAGTTATTACTATTTCGACTGTCTCTTCGAACAAATTATTCATCAAAACGAACATATGTTCATTAATAAAATAAGGTGCGAAACAAAAAAAGCCCAATAAGGACTAATTTTCTATAAAGCCTCTTAATGGTCCAAGAACAAGGCCCAAACATTAAAAGGAAGCCCATGATTTGTCGATACAAGAGTAGTAGTTGAGAAAAAAGAACGTACGGTCGCAGCAGATTCCAATCGAATACCGGAGAAAATGGCGAAGCCTTTAGGTACCACCGGCGAGTTTTTCAGGCGAAGAGATGAATGGAGGAAGCATCCGATGCTATCTAACCAAATGAGACACGCTCTTCCTGGGCTTGGCATCGGCGTCGCCGCTTTCTGCGTGTACCTCGTGGGTGAGCAGATCTACAGCAAAGCTTTGGCTCCTTCCAAATCATCATCTCACCAGAATCAGAAACAGCCTGCTCCGTCTCACTGAAGAGATTTGATCATCTTCGATCAGGTAAATATTTGTCGATTGATTGATTCATCTTCAATGCTGATTTTGTAATTTTGTAGAATTGATAGCAAATGTTGAGCAAGATCGTATCTTTGAGGAACCATATACTTAGCAAATGTTGGTTTCATGTAATAGCATCTGCAATAGGTTTCGATCATACATGTTTTTGTTGTGTTATAATATATATGTGAGTCATTATCTTCTCTGCTTCTGTTCTTAGAGTGTAGTTTGTGTCAGATCTCTTTCACGAAAAAAGTTCTTGTCTGATTTGCAGATGAACGCGCAAGGCTTCTTCTCCGTTTACTGGCTTTTCTTGGCTTTGTCTTAATAATCTGTTTGGCTGTGTTGGACACAACAATTCTAACTCTCTGTTGAACTTTAAATCTTGTTGGGTTAAACATTCTCTTTGTCTCCCACAAGTTATGTTTTTCTTCTAACCTGACTTTGAAGATTGCTTTGCTACTTGTTGCGAGTAGACACTCAGCTAAAACTGTGTCGTTTTGGGGATGGTTGCTTTCAGGTTTATGCATACGCAAGTTTTAGTAGTAGTAGTAGAGAATCCGTGGCCTGTTTTGTTTTCAAAATGGGCCTGCACGTCAAACAAATGGGCCAGTATGTTTAGCAATGTTGTCACATTTTTCAATTGTTTTACTAAGCGCTGTACATTACCAAAATTGATAAGGCTAATATTCTGGTACTTGTTCTAGTTTAAATAGTTCATGTGCATTCAAAAAACCTTACATATAATTTATATATATGATTCCTCGACCAGGTTAGTATTCATTCAAATTTTTTTTTTTTCACATTTTGGAATCAGTAATTCCAAAGTAAGGGGCGTGATAGATATGTCGTTGCAGTATGGTCAGAAAAATAATAATGTAATTAATTCCAATTGTTATAATGTCTTAACTTTGTCCTTTATATTATAACTTTGTGTATTCTTACACGCTACGTCCATTTCATCTGCCATATAACTGTTCATTGAGAAAAAAAAAAAAAAACTGTTCATTGAGAATATTTACTTACAAACAGAAAAGTGAATCAAACATATAATAATGCATGTTGTAGGAGAAATCAGATGTCAGTAAACTGATTGCACGTAAAACCCATAATAGTGTTAGAAAAATCCAGGACTCCTGCGTTTGCTTTGTTAGAACGTTTGTCTATAGTAAGGGACAATTATTTTCTGAAAACGAAAACCACTAACCAGAACAAAATTCAGAATGTTTTTTTTTCTTTTACATGTAAATTCTCTCATATAGTGTTATCAGATTATATAATAACTGAACATTTATGTTTATATATAATATTAGCTATATAGTATTCTTTAGAAAATAGTTTGCTGAAAATCACCATTTATGTTCTTTTTCGATAAACAAAATCACCATTATCTTACGTAAATTATTTTTTTGTACATTTTATATAAATTGATTTTATAAAACTGAAATAATATAATCTGTTAATATGATTACTGGTCTTGATTCTATCGATCCATACATATACAACATATGCTGTTTTGTTATTTACAACAAATGTTGAGCTAAACTAAACATTTTAGTTTACGGCTAAATTTGACCCAAAAAAAGGTTTATGACTAAATTTAATTCTATTTTAAATAATAATATAATTTTGCTGCACTATAAGTTTCAAAGTTTATAGGGTTTAAATAAATAAAAACAAAGTTGATGGTTTTCTGTATACTATACAGTGATGAATCTACATTGAGTGTGGAAGGAACATTTGCCTAGCATGATTTTGTAATTTTAGTGTCGTTTTATACAGACTTTTAAATGTGCCCTTTAAAAAAATTCAAATTTATAGTATTAACTAATGTTTTGTAAACAAAAATTCAGATAAAATTTGTTTTTAGATCCGCCACCGATAATATTAAAATATAACTTGAAAGTTCAAAGTTCATATAAACCTATTATAGGCAGTCCAACAACTCGAGAGAATGAAATAAAAAAAAATAGTGAACGTTATTTTACTTTTTTGGATTGAAGTGGGGTGGGGCTTTTGAATCTCATGCCAAAAGGAATTAGTAAAAGAAAAAGAACAACAACAAAGAAAATAAAGATCATACAACAGTTAAAGCGATATAATAATACGAAAAAGTATAGTAAACCATAAAATTAGATCCAACATGTGCTTCCAGACTTTGAGATAAATCAAAATGGTGTGTGAGAAAAGCAAGGACAGTACACATGCAAAAACTGAGGAAGAGTATGAGTAAAATTTCAAATTTAAGAATCATTTCTTGTTGCTTTCAAGTTAAATGCTTGTTGCGATATACAAAATGATGGAACTTACAACAATTGATGCATTATGATCAAGGCATATAAGAAAAACGAAGAGATTGTATTACAAAGAACATGTAATAAGCACGTACAATGTAGAAATTTTGTTTTATAGTGGTTTCATATGCAAAGTGCAAACCATAGCAAATATGATAACTAATGCCTGAGATAATGAAATCTAACAATCATAAATTGCGAGGTATAATCAATACCTTTTTAATCTAATAAAATATAGCAAATGATGTCGTTTATCATAATTTTATCCTAACCAACTCTAAAATGAACTCATCATTATATTATTTGTCACTGTGATTGTGACTTGGATCTTTATTTTGATTAGCTAACATAAAATGATTGAGATTGTGATTATACATAAGATCATCTAAATTTTATTCTATTTTCGTGATAAAGATTGTTAAAAGAAAGTTGGCATCTTAAAAGAAGTTATTATTATTTTTAAGGGTACAAGCTTTGGTTGGCCAAAATTTGATGGTTCAATCTAATAAAGAAATCAACCGGCTGCTTTTGCACGCTTGTCACTTGAAAGAGGTTTAAAGTTTTTTTTTTAATGAACATTAGCATTACTAGAATACGAGAGTGTTGTGATTGTATAGTCTTTTTTAGTTTACATGTGGGTATTTCGTGTCTACAAAAGGATTCAAACTAATTCTCAGCCGGAAATGTAGCATACAAGTATATTTTCCTTTCCAATTATTTAAATGAATTGTAAATAATTGGTCTATATCCGCACAAAAGTTCTCAACTAAAGCATAGGCTTTGAACCCTATTTTTAGAAGCTTCCATTTTCTAAAATTTTGTTATAACTTTTCATAATTTTGAATTTCATTGTTTTGTAAAGTAAAAAGAGAATATATCAATATCAAAATGAATCAAAGTCAGCCAGTTATTAATATGTTAGTGAAAAAACATTATTTGATCAAAAAAATAAAAATAAAATAGATTTATAATTAGATAGATTCCCAAATGCCCTTCTATCCACATAGTCATATAATAAAATATAATATAGTGCATTCAAATCTATGTTGCTTAGCAACCTAGAGCTTGCATGCCACCAAACTAATATGACGTGGTTATATGACGTGGTTTTGGATTATCTATTTTAGTAAATGTTTAATTTATTTACACTACCAAGTAGTTATACAGTTTCATTTATAAATTAATCAAGTCTATTAATGAAATATAAATAGATATTTAGATACTAATATAATATTTTTCTATTTTTAATATATGACATCTTAGAACAAATTATTTGTTTCAAAATATATAATTTTTTCAATTAATGATATTTTTATTTAAAAAATATAAAATTGTCTATTTTTTAATTTGGGTGCATAATCGTAAATCATCATTTATTAAAAAATGAGAAATTATATAAAATAAAAAGTATATAGTAAATGAGTTTTAAAAGGAATATTGAGATTATCTTATAAGATTTACGAAAATTCAGCCGTCGTTTTAAGGAAGAAATTTGTGTAGGCCTAAAATATACTCCATCTAGAATCTAATTTTATTTCTTTTTACTAAATACTGATAAATATAAAACTTAGAGATACACATATTAAAGTGTCGTAATATTAAAGGGGAGCGAGTAAATACGAACATCTTGAAAATTGTGAACAACTTTGGACCATCGACCTAACATCATTTATTCATGTGGACCCTTTTATTTTGTTACATGCGTAAATACATAAAATATGGAAAAGGAATAATTATATTAAAACGAATTTATTAACCTATCTATAAATGCTCTAATTATCCAACTCGAAAAACGATTTACATAATTTATTATAAGAAAAGACAAAAACAAAAACCAAAATATTAAATAAAAGATAACGCATCTCAAGTATGTCAATGTACTAAAGAACAAGGAACATAGATAGGGTATTTAGGGATAGATGATGAACAATGTGATTGATAACATTAATAAAATATTGGTTTCAAAGTTCAAACTGATGTGGCTAGCCATTACATGATTACTACTGCTAAGAGCAGTATGTCTGAAGTGTTAAGCAAGATTCTCCATTTTACCACGACTTCCTATTTTCAGGCAAACGAACGCTTAACTTTCGATATTTATTATATTACAACATGGTTTTAATAAATACTTCCTATTTACCTAATATAATTTTTTTTTTATAATTGATTAAACACATGTCGACTACTAATTCCGGGTTCCATATTGTATTATGGAGACTATACATAATACTACACTTTACAATAATTACGCGAAAACATTTTTTAAGTATAAAATAAATAAATACGCGAAATATTGTAGGGCCATATAATTAATAGTAACTTCTGGTTAATTATTTAATTCACATGCATGACATGACAAACTCGAGAGTCCAAGTCTTATAACTGGTAAAAAAGATAGTCCAAAGATGAATTATACATTACTCTTATGTGATTATAGGTAAATAAAACGTGTAATTTCAATAGATGTATAATATAATCACTCCCCAAATTCCAATTGAAGTTTACTGACGAAACGAGTAACAAAGGTTTTGAATCTTTTTATACGAGTACTACAGAGGTTTCTAATATATACTAGCATGCATATACAAGCACATTTTGTTTTACATGTTGCTTACTAATTTAAAACTGTTCTTTTTGTTTTTTTTTTTTCTTGATCAAAAAAACAAAAAAAAACTGTTCTTTTTGTTTTTTCGTAAACAGCTTTGTAAATCCATGAAAGTTAATTTATTTGATTTATTATTACTTTTATGCTTGTCTCACTGCTTCAGTACTCTCCCCACCACTCTCTGACACATTTTATCTCTCTAAAAATTGTGTAAATTTGATGTCTGATAGTGCAAGCAAAGCAATCACCCATGACCTTTAATTTTCTTCCTTTCTCCCCTTCTCTTAACAATATTTGTTTTAGGGTATTTTAATTCTTCATCCTACATAATTATAGTTAGGTTATGTAATATAGCTTATGAGAGATTTTCAAAACACCGACTATATTTTATAGTATAACTAGTACGAAATAGAAACAAAGCTACCATAATTAAATGCTATAGAGAAATATGGGAGGGAAGGAGAGAGTGAAAATGTTGAAAATATTTAGTTTTGTATTTGCACAAAAATATAATTTGTTTTCTCTTTCTCTCTTGCTTTATTAGTCTTGAGGCTTTCACTATTAATACCCTAAGTCTTCTTAGTTTAAGACATTGCCTTCACATCCAAAACCAAATACAAATCCTTGTCTCCTCTCTTCCTTCAAAGTCTTTCATTAGAAGACCCCAAATATCTAGTTTTTCCTTGGCTGATGCTGGCTATATCTTTAACAGTATTCTGACCTTTTGAAGCATATTAAGATCAAAGTCTACTGCTTTCAGTTGTGTAGGTATGTGTTCTTCTTCACTTCAATCATCAATAACTTCATTCTCTGATTTCTTTCATAGCCAGTCTTTAACTTTTCTCCTCCACTCTATTTAATTTCTCATCAAAGTTTGAGGAGGAAAGGAGATTGATAATCAAAGAAACTGACCAGCATAAATCTCACTTGCATTGAAGTAGAAGCCTTGTTTTGAAGTGCATTTTCAGCTTTTCTTATCGAGCAGGCTTGCAATAATAGTTCTTATCTTCCCTTTTGGGACATTCTTCCGTTTTGTTCTGTAATTTGAGATTTTCTAAACTTTGGGATATTTCTCAGTAAAATCATTTAAAATAGTTTTATTTATAAGGAAAAGTGGTCATTTTCCAAGTAAATTCCTTAAGATTTTATTTAAAAGAAGTATCCACCTTTTATAGTTTATAATCATTTAATTTGTGGTCTTAGTTTAGTTACTAATGAATCTTCTCCAACTGTCTTGTTTACTCCTCTAGCCTCCTTGTCCCCAAATCAACCACAGTTTGCAACACTTTTTCTACAAGACCTAATAATAAAATGGAAATTGCAAGTCAAGAAGATCATGATATGCCCATCCCATTAAGCACTACATTTTTTGGCGGTCATGGTCACATGATTCATCATCATCATGATCGTCATGCTGCTGATTCTGCTCCTCCAACTCACAACAACAACAACAACATTACTACTACTCAACCACCACAAATGCCGTTACATGCTAATGGTCATGGCAACAATAATGATGATGATCATCAAGAACCACATCATGTTGGTTACAACGCAGTAATCAAGAAGCCTATGATAAAGTACAAGGAGTGTCTCAAGAACCATGCAGCAGCAATGGGAGGCAATGCCACTGATGGCTGTGGAGAGTTTATGCCAAGTGGTGAAGATGGCTCCATTGAAGCTCTCACTTGCTCAGCTTGCAATTGCCACAGAAATTTCCATAGAAAAGAAGTTGAAGGTGAAACCGCCGCCACCGCCATTTCTTCTTACCACCAACCGCTTCCACCGCGCAAACTCATGGTCAACCACCACAATATAAGATCAGCCATGCCTCACCAAATGATCATGCCGATAGGAGTTTCTAACTATCGGTACATGCATAACTTGGAGTCCGATGACTTCATGGAACAAGAAGGTGTAACCACCGCGTCTAGACCCCCACCTTACAACCACAAGAAGAGGTTTAGGACTAAGTTCACGCCGGAACAGAAAGAGAAGATGCTGAGTTTTGCTGAGAAGGTTGGTTGGAAGATACAAAGGCAAGAAGATAGCGTTGTTCAGAGATTTTGTGAAGAGATTGGAGTGAAGAGAAGAGTCCTTAAGGTTTGGATGCACAACAACAAGCTCCATTTCTCCAATAAGAACACTAGCAACAATATTAACCTCGAAGGCAACGACAACGATAAGATTAACAACGTTAATAATGTTGATCTGTCCGGTAATAACGACATGATTTAATATTAGTTACGTTATTCTTTTATGATGATTTGATTATGATAAGTTATTATATTATGTTAGTTTTTTTTACAAAAAAAAAAAGTTATTATATTATGTTAGCTATTAGGGTTTGAATCTTATTTTCTAGTGTGCGTGGTTATTTATGCCATTGTTATATATTTTTTCTTGTCTGGTCGATGTAATGTCTTTTTCCTTTTGGAAGTTATATATATATTGAACTTCTTGTAATAAATGTATGACCAGTCGTGTTTGTTCTTCTTCTTCTTTTGGGTATGTAAGAAAATCTACTTTAGTTATATCATTTTGAATCATTGGAGCATCATTATTGTTGATACAATCTCACCAAATATAAGATCAATATTTACTTTATAGCATAGTTATTTAATTAAACTGTTAAGTGATGAAATAAAATAAATTAAATCAACAACAAAGTGATCTCGGTTTTTTGTTAGCCTAGTGGTAGGCAAGTTCTGAGTTGAAAAACAACTTAAACTAGAAGATATCCCAATACATTTCATCATGTGGTTACATATATATTGATCCATTGTTTACGACCTATTTAAAAATCGAGAGAAAAATTATGTTGTAGGTTGTTACTTTTTAATGGATTAGTCTGGATTATTTTATAAATCTAAGATACCACAGGTTAGTCAAAAAAAAAGGTCACACTGTGACGTATAAAGTTGAGTATAAATATGCAGTTGGTTTGTCACAAGCAATCACATTTATTAACCTCTTTTATATGTCTAATAAGTAATTATTTCCACTTTTTATGTGTATTACTTTCTCCATTTTTTATACATTTTAAGATTGCGCATATATAATAAAAAATATTTAATTTTTATATTTTCTAAATAAAAAATAATTAACTTTTATCTAATTACAATTCAATCAATAACAAAATAGAATATATGATTTTATTGATCATATAACATTTTAATAATAATTTTTTTATAGAAAATTAATGAAAACGCGATATAATTTTGAACATTTTTTTTTTTGTAAAAAGGGAGAAAGTAAAACTTATTAGTACTAACTTCATTAATGTGCTATTGGATAAATTAAAGAATTTGTCGTTAAGATGTTTACTTATTTGTTATGTCACATGATTCACTTTCCTTTGGTTTCTGTATAGAATAGTTTCATGCCTTGCATGTGTTATTGTTAAATGCATTAATCAAATTCATTCTTTTATTCTATTTCAACCGATTTTATGAGAATGGCAATCCGATTTTTTCAGGTTTAACTTTAGAGTCTTTTCTGGCCATAAATTTTTAGAAACTGTTAATTGAAGTTTTAGATTATCGGCTCATATTTTCTTTAAAAAAGATTGTATCCGTTAATAACACAAATCTATACTCTCGAACATGGAGTATTATGCTAAATTCATGTTATGGTCTTATGGATATATGATAGACAAGAATCGTGATACCTATAGTTCATTCAATAATACAAAAACAATAATAAAACACTTTACAATCTTGGAGTATAAGGGTATCTCCATCCTGAGAGTAAAAAATGAAGTTTAGATGAAGATGCTCAAAGAACCATAGTTCACACAGTTTTTACGTCAAGTAGTTTTGATATTTAATAACCCACTCATCGTGTTAAAAGAAAGGACAAACTTTGTTGGATGGATGGAGAGTCGTCGCTATTACATTTATTAGGGGTAAATAAATAGGAAAATATGATATTCTGAGCCCTATTTATTATGTTTTGTGAATGAAACTCCATTAATGTAGTTGTATATAAGGTCCCCTCTTCTTCTTACTCTAAAGCTTTGTCAATGTGATCACATTATTTGTTAGATGTAGCCGTGATAACAAGATCGTACGAGTGCCAATTAATATTTGCGTTTGTGTATACATCCATTAGTAGAGAACGACTTATTATTTTCTTCATTTTTTCCCAAACCAAGATTAGTTTCTATTCAGATTTATCAAATACTGTACATTTTTTCCAATGTCTTCTTACCTGAATTGAACGACCATATTTTTTGGTTGAGACATTTTTTCTTGGATACACGCAAACAATTATCAATGTTGCACATGACTGTCTCACAGATTAAACTTTTAAAAGGAGGCTAAGGAGCTTTATGATAATTTGAAAAGTTTTGGTGTAAAGATAACTTTGGTTTTCTTTACATTGGTAAACCAATGAAGCGATCCATGTAGTCGCAAGATTGACTACATTGCTCGAACTGTACTGTAATGAGTGTACGTAGCATATATATATGACTTGATAGGTTGATCATACCAAAAATAATGGAGCTGAAGCAAGTAAAGTAAGGTTATGGATTAACTTTTGAATATCATAATCTCTTAATATATACTCCCTCCGTTTCTTAATATAACTAAGTCGTTTTACACTTAGACACGTAGATTAAAAATATAATTAATTTCTTACATTTTCTAAATAAAAATATCATTAATTATTTATCTAACCACAATTCAATCAATAATAAAATAAAAAAATATATTATCATTGGTCATATAATATTGATTGTTAATAAATTTTGCATAGAAAAAAGAAAACGTCATATAATTTGGAACAATTTTTTTTCTATAAAACGACTTATATTAAAAAACGGAGGGAGTATTGATTCAGTCTTAACAAAATCTCTAAGTTTCCATTATTAACTCTTACTTTCTCCAAAACAAAATGTTTTACAACATTTTCAAAAAAAAAATGAATCTGTAAAAACAAAAAGTCAAACGCAAAGTCCACTGTAAAAAGAAGAACAGCTTTAAAGTTTAACCCAAACAGCCTCACTCGGAATTCCACGGTGAACCACGAACATCATATAATACCCAGGCGGTGCCACGTAGGAGTTAGTTGGTCCATCCACGTCAGCTTTGTATGCGAAAACAGATAACTGAGCGACGCGCCTCACGCGCAAGACCAGCAGCCTCTGGTTCATCGCCGTCGAGTGCGTGCTGAACGGCGGAGCCACGAGCCGCACCGACACTCCTCCGTCGAACATACCAAACGCCGGAATCACGAAGGTTAGCGAAAACAACTTTCCGTATATCATATTGCCGGCGAGCTCCACCGTGAGAATGGACGGCCTCACTCGCGCGTACTGCGGATCGAGGTAACGGGGGAGATAGGCCTCGAGACTGAGCTCCGTCGGGTACGGCCTCGCCGTGAAATTGTAACTCCGATGAGGATTGCTTCCTCCGATTAAGACTCTGCCGTCGGGGAGGAGGAGAGACGCCGAATGGTACATTCTAGGGATTCGAGTTGGCGCGAGAATTTCAAATCTCCGGGTCGGGTCGGGTTCGTTGGGTAAGTATAAAATCGGGTTGAGAACAGCGTTCGTTGCGTCTTCCCAACCAGCGGTTCCATTCGCCGCGCCGTTAATGATCAATACGTCACCGTTTGGCAATAACAGCATATCAGGCATGACACGTGGCGCCGGCATCTGTTCCATGACCCATTTCGGATTCGGGTCGGTCACTTTCAACCTCCCGCACGTGCGAGACGCTCCGACGAAAATTTTAGGGATCGTCCTCGCTGCCTTTGGAAACGCCCCAGGCGGAGCACCGCCGCAAACCAGAATTTCCGCCGATACCTTCGATCGGTTATTTTCTCCGGTGAGAAAGAGAGGGAGGAGGACGGAGGAGCCAGTGCTGGGGTAATTCCGTTTCTCGCCGCCGGGAATCTCCGGAAACTCCTTGACGATTCGGTGATTGACGAAGTCGAACAAAATCGATCTCCGGTTGGCGAAGATGAATAGA
Organism: Sinapis alba; assembly: GCA_012274485.2. NCBI lineage: Eukaryota > Viridiplantae > Streptophyta > Magnoliopsida > Brassicales > Brassicaceae > Sinapis > Sinapis alba. Next base: position 87,077 of record MU105797.1, on the reverse strand, counting down.
TTGCCATCGGGAAGAAGATGAAGAAACGGATAAAGATTGTTCTCTTCGTTAGGATCTCTCGTTTCCGCCAAGAATCTGAGATAGAAAACAGATTTTCCCGGATTCTTGGGGTAAAACTCGTAGGTGAAGGCTCTTCTTCCGCCGACGATGATGATCCGGCCGTCGGGAAGAATCTGATTGGTGGAATACCACCGGCGAGAGGAAAGGTACGCTCTGTTCTCAACCCAATCACAAGAAACGCTTCTGCCGTCGCAAGGAGTGAATATCCGTACCGCTCGTTCGCCGACGCCGTAACCGCCGGTTTGGATCAAAGAGCCTGAGGCGTTCAATGAGCCGGAGGAGCACCACGTGTCGGATTGGAGAGTGAGTGGACGAAATGTGTTCGAAGCGACGTCGTATAGAAGAGAATGAGCAGAGCAGTCGAAAACGGTGGCGTTTTGACAAGTTTGAGAAGGGAGGGAGAGGTTGGAAGGGCCATAGTCCGTACGGTCAAAGATGACGACTTTGTTGTTGTGGAGGAGTTGCATGTGCATGGCAGAGATGCCTATACTAGGCTGCAGGAGATCCCACCTCCCGCCGGTGAGAATCGCTAAAGGTGAACGTGGGAGTAGCAAATCCGACGTGGAACAGAGGAAGAAGAAGAAGAAGAAAGACAAAATGACTGCGTATAGGTTCTTCTTGAATCTTTCTTCTTTCATATTTCGTCTTTTTCTTCTTTTCAGCTCTGAATCTTGTTTAACCGGAGAATGAGATTTAACAGTTAAAGCTTTTTTTGGGTAAGTATTGTCTTTCTTGAAATGGTTAGGAGAAGAAACATTTATGGTGTTTTTTTTCTTTGTTGGTGAAACGTATAATCATTCACAGACTCGTAATGCTACTGTGTAGTATGTACATAATGACCTGTAGATTTATTATCATAAGGGTGAAGAAATGATTTATTGTTTTTGAAATGTAAAACTAAGTTGGTGAATCTGGATCTGTATAAATTGATCACGGACCATCTACACAGAGATAAACAGTATGGCGTTTTTATCAACTTGCTGTGTGAAATATTTATGAGATTTGAGTTTTGCATTTCTTGTTCTGTTGGGGGAACCGAGTGTCCCGCCATTAATAAACTTCCAAGTAGGGCTGAACATTTTATCCGTTAAATTTGATTCGATTCGTTATTCGTTTCGATTCGATCCGAAAATTTCGGATATCCGTAACCTTTCGAAGCAAAGCAAATACTAAAAATCGATATTCGTTAAAATCGAAGCAAATCACAAATATTAAAAATTTGGAAAGCGAATATCCGCTCCGATCCGGCAATCTATAAATACATGTATATCTTGATTATATTTAAAGTTTTAAATGTATAAAATTATATAATTATAATTATTCTACATATGATTTGAAAAATTCTATTTATATTATTACTTATATAAAAGTATTACATAAAAAGAAGAGAAAAAATTTATGAAAATTATAATTTTTTCTTAAGTTTTGTGCTATTATGATTATTAACAAAGTTTAAATTTTTTACAAAATATGTAGATTCACTAATTCTTTTAATTTTTAGTTTATATATTATGCTAAAAAAATACTTTACAAAACAAATTTGTATCGAATTTTTAAGATTATTTATATAAATCAAAACGGATGAGATATCCGTAAGTATTCGTAAATATTCGCAAATATCTATTTATTTTCCGGATATCCGTTTTTCCGGATATCCGTATTTTTCCGAAGTAAAGCAAATCGAAAAATTAGATATTCGTAACATACGAAGCAAATCAAAAATACCTTCAAAAACCCATATATCCGATCCGTGCCCAGCCCTAACAGTACAATTGTAGTTACTTGGATGGCAAGAACGAGGGTTCCCTTAAGACTTATATGGGCCGACTGATACTCTTGTATGACACCAGCTGATTTGACCCATTGGGCTTTTGAGTCTGTACACTTCACCACAGAGTACGGTAATAGAAAGTGTCTTCATTACCGAATCAAATCACAAAATTAGACTGTTAAGGTGTGTACCTCATGTAACTTTATTTTTAGTAAGAGTGTGAAATTAATCCAGTAATGTGTGGTAAAACCAAAAATAGTAAGCTCAAGTTTTATTAATTTATCTATCTCACTAAAAATAATATTAGGAAAAGGTAAAAATAACTCAAAATAACCCACAAAAGAAGGACAAACACAAAGGCAATCTGTAAGATTTAAATCAATGGTCTGATTAATGTTTTAATTCTTAATCCTCCATTGACCGTTTCCATCTCTCTCTCCAGTTCCTTGCTATTAAAGCAATCAGTGATTCAAACATCAAACTTTTAACCCGGCAGCCCGATCTGAAAACCACAAACTCTGATTGTGGTTTTCACCGATTGTGGTTTTCACGGGGAAAATAAAATACCATCGGCTTGTGGATTCACCGGGAAAAATAAATAAATAAATATCATCGTCTTTTATCACCATAATTTGCAAATGGCAGCAAAGATTTTGAATATTGGCGGCTACGTTTTCGTCTTCTTTTTGTTATCATTAGCCACATTGGCCCCACAGGTTCGAGCCAATATTGCCGACTTCGACGACTACTGGATCCAGCGTCAAGGCGATGCGTTGAAACAAACTTTGGCCTCTTTCGATCCTAATCCACTTAACGTCACCAACCACTTGAATTACCATGTCGCTCTGTGAGTTTTTTTTAAAAGTCCAATGTTAACTTAACCAGGACCGGCTTAACCAATTAAGGGTTTTAGGACAAATTTTTTTTTTAACCTTTTAAAAATTATATTTATTTAATATTTTAAAAATAAATCAGTAATATTTTATATATATTGTGATGCAAATAGAGCTATGATACATATAAAATATTTTTGGATCTTTTTCGTTTCTATTAATTATTTTTTTATTTTTTCTATGTAAAAATATGTATTTATAAAAAAAAATTGGATCCTTAACTTCTAATATATGAGAGACACGGGTTTGGACCCTGGGCAGTCGCACTGGACCACTGGTTGTCCCCTACTTAGCCGGCCCTGAACCTAACGTCTTAAACAAGTAACCTAATAAAACAATCTGTTTTTTTTTTCTCAACAGAGCCGTAGAGACCACAGAACCAATCAACAACACAAGAAGAGAGCTTTCACAGGGGAGACGTCGTGGTCGTAAAATGCAAAACAAAAGAGGAAAATGCGTAGCTCATAACCCAATAGACAAATGCTGGAGATGCGACCGTGACTGGGAGAAAAACCGTAAGAAACTAGCGGACTGTGCCCTCGGATTCGGAAGAAGAACCACCGGAGGAAAAGACGGACCTATCTACGTAGTCACCGACGCCTCAGACGACGATCTTATCAACCCTAAGCCAGGTACGTTAAGACACGCTGTGACACGAAACGGACCACTTTGGATCATCTTCGCAAGAAGCATGGTGTTAAACCTAAAACAAGAACTGATGATGACGAGCGATAAAACGATCGATGGAAGAGGAGCTAGAGTTTACATCATGGGAGGTTCTGGATTAACGCTGCAGTTTGTGAATAATGTGATCATACATAATATCTATATCAAGCACGTTGTTCCCGCAAAAGGTGGTTTGATCAGAGACTCTGAGAATCATGTAGGGCTAAGGACAGTTAGTGATGGTGATGGAATCAATTTGTTTGGAGCAACTAATGTTTGGATCGATCATGTCTCGATGACGAGATGTTCTGATGGTATGATTGATGCCATTATTGGCTCCACTGCTGTAACTGTCTCCAACAGCCACTTCACTGACCACCAAGAGGTAACAATGAAATTTTCTTACAAACATTTTTTAAAAAAATTCTTACAAACTTTTTTTTTCTTCAACCTTAATATTATATTAATTTCATCCCGATCAACGAGAATTCAGATCCAAATACAAACTCGATTTGAACAAAATTCTTACAAACTTGGCATAGACAATGATTTATACCTTTTTGTTTGCGGTTGTATTTGCATTTATTTATGGACACAACCGGATAAAATATTAGGTTTAACCGTATAAATTTTAAAGAATTATTATGCATGGTCTCAACTTATCAACTTTTATTAAAATAATTTTAAAATGTTTATAGTCCTCTAAATCGTAGTTTATATTTTTTTCAAAAATTAATCTTGTAAGCTCTAATTTGAATTTGGTTTGTGAGAAAACAGGTGATGCTTTTTGGGGCCAATGACAAACACGAGATCGACAAGAAGATGCAGATAACAGTTGCATTCAACCACTTTGGTAAGAGACTGGAACAGAGAATGCCTCGGGTCAGATTCGGAACGATCCATGTGGTGAACAATGACTACACACATTGGGAAATGTATGCAATAGGTGGAAACATGAACCCTACAATCATTAGTCATGGTAACCGTTTCATTGCTCCTCCTAACGAACAAGCCAAACAGATCACAAAGAGAGAGTACACTCCTTACGTGAATTGGAAACTTTGGAATTGGCAATCAGAAGGAGATTACTTCTTGAATGGAGCTTACTTTGTGCAATCAGGAAAACCTAATGCGTGGAGCCCTAAACCGAAAATCCCTATCCCAAAGAAGTTTTCGATTCGACCTAAACCTGGAACGATGGTCCGTGAACTCACCATGGATGCAGGAGTACTAGGGTGCAAACAGGGTCAAGCCTGCTGAGTGAAATTACCATTTTGTTGCCTTCCAACAAACAAAGCTTGTGCTCTCTGTATTTGCTTGTTGTCCAAGAAAAGAGTGAGAGACAGAGAGAGAGATAGGGGGAAAAAGCAAATGAAAGTGGTTTTTCTATGAATGGGGTTATGTAATATTATTCTTATTAGGATTCAGATTCCTCTAATATACAATTTTCCCCATATTTTTTCACTAGCTCTCGTCTTGTATCTTGTGTTTGCTCGGTGCATTAGTTTTCTTTGGTGTTCATGACAAAATTGCAACGAAATGAAGCTATAGTAAGATTTCTAATGGTTTCAGATTCTCTCGAGGTGATCAAGCTTGAGAGAAAGAGATTGTGTAAAATATCTTCATTAGAGTAAACAAGAAAGAAGAGTTAGCTTAAATACAATTGTAAATCAAGTCAACTAGTAAACCAACTACTAAACCAACTACTTAACCATACTAAACCAGCTATATACACTCTAATAAATGGTTTAGAGAAGTTCACTGGTTGTTGAGATAGTGATGTTGTCCAGGAATTGTATGCCGTTGATGGAACTCTGTCATGTAGATTATAGAACATTATGACATAAGACAGACATTATTAGCCTAATCAACAACATAATAATTGGATTCTTGGGTTGCTTGACTGGCCTTAAGATCCGATTATTAATGTTCGTCTTCTGGTGGTGGTTGCTTCTTTTCCTGCTTGTAGATATGAGCAATAGACGGATAATATACACAAGAGAGTGGATTCAGAAAAAAATAAAAAATAGAGAATTCGAGGAAAATAAATCACAATGGGACTAAAGAACCGTTAAATCGCTCTTTTCACATTACTTGTCTTGTGGACGTGTGACGCTGCATCTTTACTTAACTCGTTTTACTTGTATCGCAAGTTTGTATTGCCTTACTTATCAGCTAGCACGCATTTGCAAACTCCATCATACAAAAACACTCAGACCGGATGAACAATGCTTCGCCCTAACTATGGAGGATACTATGCATGGAATAGATGATGACATAGGCGAAATTATGTAGACTGTAAAGACAGACCATAACACAGGTTCTCTTTACTCTTTAGTGACATCATTTGGTTTGCGTCTAGATTCTGTACGGTTAACGGTTAAGTAGTGGATTAAATCCGGTTAACGGTTCAGTTCGCCGCCCTAAAGGTTTATTCCGGTTAAGGAGCCACTCGCTCGTCCCAAAGGCCAAACCAAAGGCAACACCTTTATGTCAGAGGAGCAAAGATTCCTCGAAGATCTTCACCGCGTACGATAGATATAACCTTGGTTCCAAATCATTCAACTTTTCAATTCCTCTCTTCACACGGTGAGATCGAGAACAGACCCACCTGTTCCTCTGGTCACCGGCGGTCATCGCCGCGTTATATATGTTCGCTTGACGACCTCTTCTCGCCGCGATCTTTGCCTCCTCCTGTGATCGCCGTCTTCTACTCAGCAAACGAGATCTGTTTTTCCACGGTACCCTTTTCATCTTTCCTCGATGTTTGTTTGCTAGATCCGTAAATTTTACTTTCTTCTGAGCTGTTTCTTGTCCTTTATAGCTATTTTTGGTTAATTGATGCAACTTTAAGCTGTTTCTATGTTAAAGTTGGACTTAGTTTTGGATTTGAAGTTCCTTCTTTTAATTGCAGTTGACGTTTGTTTCTGATCTATTTAGCTGTTATAGAGTAAAGGTTCTGTTTTTTTTTTGTGAATTGTTGTGACTCAATGCTGTTACTAGGTTCAATATCTTAGTTGATGCTGCTTCTAAGCTATTTAGCGGCGTTAGGGTCGTAACTTACTATGGCAGGTTCGACTCTGTTACATATTAGTTACTAGTTAGCATACCCAAACAATTGTAAATAAGTTTATATGAACATGTGAAGTCGAAAAATTACAAGATTTTAAGAGGTTTTCAGACGTCAAAATGATGAAATTGTGGGTTTTTATTTTATAGAGTAAAGGAGGATGTCGACTCCAGCAAGGAAGAGGTTGATGAGGGATTTCAAGAGGTTGCAGCAAGACCCCCCTGCGGGTATAAGCGGTGCTCCACAGGACAACAATATCATGCTCTGGAATGCTGTCATATTTGGGTAACTAAACAAGTATCGTTGATACTGGCTTAGTTTCTAAAAAAAAAAATTGGTTGTTTCTGTACTTAACTTTGATCTTCTTGTTTTGTGGATTTTTCAGGCCTGATGACACCCCATGGGATGGAGGTAAGGTTATGTTGTTGTAGTTAGAATCTTGGGATCAGTTAATATAGTAGTTTTCTTATTGCTCTTGCTTGATCTTCGTGGCAGGTACTTTCAAGCTCTCACTGCAGTTCTCTGAAGATTATCCAAATAAACCACCGACAGTTCGCTTTGTGTCACGGATGTTCCATCCAAATAGTAAGTTATAGAGATGCAGCGTTCTATTTTCTTCCTTCCACTCGGTTAATGTTTAGCTTTTTTGGCTCACATTAACTTTCTTCTTCTTCTCCATCTGCTTTGCAGTTTATGCAGATGGGAGTATTTGCTTGGACATTCTACAAAACCAGTGGAGTCCAATATATGATGTTGCTGCTATACTTACCTCCATCCAGGTATTATTGAAATGCCATGAAAGCTTGTGATTACTCTGTTCTTTTCTGATCCATTTTTCCTCTTTTTTTTTTTTTTTTTTTAATTACAGTCATTGCTCTGTGACCCTAATCCGAATTCTCCTGCAAATTCGGAAGCTGCTCGGATGTACAGCGAAAACAAGCGTGAGTACAACAGAAGAGTGCGTGATGTTGTGGAGCAAAGCTGGACTGCTGACTAGTAGTAGTTAGTTGTATGCTGTGTAACTCTCTCAATGTCACCATTAAGCAACAGCTTTCTTTATCTTTTCTCATTCATGTCTTTTCTGTGTGTGTTTCAAAACTCTACTGATTGGATGCTTTGATGGTTCTATAAACCAAACATCCTTTATAAAAACTTTGTACCAAACCTCGCTAGGTATCAGAAACAACTCTGTACCAAAATTGTAAAAAAAAAAAAAATGTTATGATATGAAATATCCATGCCTTTCAATTTACATTGCTTTCTTCGTGAAGCTAATCCAATGTCTCCAACCTAATGTATTATTTATTATGTTTGATTTGTTACAAATTCAGTGCTTCTGTTCTGAACCTTGAACTGAGTACTGACATATGTAGCTTTTGCAGCTCTGCCTCTCTTTTTCTGAGGTTTACATTCATCTTCCTATATGGGTTTTGAATTTTTTCATCAAGCGGTTTCTCTATTTCAATCAGGGATGATGTACTCCTTCTTGCATCTACGTATCACCAACCCCAAGGTTCCCACTGCTTGTCCATCCTTGCTGCACCTGAATTGTGTACTGCAGGTTCCATACAACATCCTCTATAGATGGCCGCTTCCTCTGATCTTCACAAAGACAGTTAATGGCAAACTCGACTGTGGTCCTTAGTGACTCATACGCATATGTTCCTCTCACACTCGGATCTGCTAAGCTACGCAACACCGATGGTTCGTCTCTCAGACCATTCTCCAGCTGAAGCTTCAAGCTTCCCAGCTCTGAAGATGCAGCCGCCATTACTTTGCCCGTGATGATCTGAAGTAGGATCACTCCAAACTGGTACACATCTTCCTTCTCTCCATCTTCATTACTAGTGGTTTCTGCACCAACCTGCAAGATTCCCCCCAAAGATTTATATATGTCATGAGATAGAATGGTAAAGTCTTGTTATACCTTGGATGGTAAAGGAATAGTATAGCCACTGAGTTTAACAGTGAGTGTTTCATCAAGCAGAACATTCTCTATCTCCAAATTGTTCCCAAAGATTCCTGGTGCCACTCCTGTGTGCAAAAACTGTATCCCTCGAGCTACTCCAATCGCTATTGACATTCTCTGAGGCCATTTCAACACCTCTTTTTTTCTCCAATCTACCACAAAAAAACCAAACTATTAGTTTCCTAAACCAAAACTCTTGAAATCCAAAATTTTGATTTAAGGGGTGTTACCAGTGAGGTAGTCCCTCAAAGACCCGTTAGAGATGTATTCTTGGACAATGAAAATGGTGCTCCCGGCGTATGGATGATGATCTTGGTAAGTACCAATGCAGTGTCCAAGAACACTAGCCAAATGCATATGCCTTAGCTTTGATAAAACTTCCATTTGTTGAGCCAAGTTCTGTGTTGATGTTGAACTCTTCTGTTTCAGCTTAATACACCTCACTGTCACTGCTATTCCTTCTCTAAGACAACCTTTGTACAGCTGTTTTTAAATTACATAATATCCATCAATTAGAGAGACTCAAATCGAGTTATGATAATGTTTTATTTTACCTGTTCTCCACAGAGACTTGCTGCATCAAAATTGTTGGTGGCTTCTTCCAGCTCCTCCAAAGAGAAAACACGGTATGGTGATAGTCCAATCACAGCGGATCTCATGGTTTGTGGTACACGTCCTGCATTTGAAATATAACCTAGTTAGGTTAAATGGGTTGTGTCATTGTGTGAATAATTTGATTCAAGATTCTAATGTAATAAGCATTGGCAACACGTGACTAGTCTGGACCACTTCTGTGGGGCCAGAATACCCCTGTATAATTCAAAAAAAAAATGTAATAAGCCTTTTTTATTACTTGGATCTGGTACTGTCTTTGATGTAGTGGACCTTGTGGCTGTGCTACAAACAGAGACCTTATCGACGTTGCTTGCTTCTAAAGGTACTTCTCTTGATCTTGACTTTCTCATTCTAACCATAACCAAACCAGCCAAAACAGCTGAAACGAGGACCACACCTATGATAATGCCAATCACTAATCCAAGTTCTATTCCTTTATCTTCCTCTTCTTTCTCTTGGTGATCCTTAGTGTCAGACTTCACAGCAGAAACCGCTTGCTTTGCTTCGTTTTCGCAGAAGGAAACCGGACGCTGATACTTTGCAGAAGGAGAACCATTTACAGACAAGCAGTTGAATGTGTAGAGCACTGTCTGATTATGGAAAGTCTTGGAAGACAAGCAAGATGGAAGCTTTCCAGTTAGAAGATTCCTGGAAACATCTAAAACCCTAAGCTTGGAGCTGCATAGAGATGGAAGTGATCCACTGAACAAGTTTTGTGCCAAAGTTAGATTCTGAAGCAAAGGAAGCGAGAACAAGAATCTTGGGATTGACCCAACGAACTTGTTGGACGAAAGATCAAGGCTTTGAAGCTTATTCAGCTTCTTGATCTGTTCTGGGAGCTTGGATCCAAAAGAGTTGTTCTTCAATGAAACAGTGATTAGGTTACTTGCGAGTGAAGTAACAACGTCAGGCCCTAGTTTATTACCGTCTAGATTCAGCTCTTGAAGATTGGACATTCCTCTTAGATCAGGAACACTTCCGTTGAACTGATTGTTAGCGAGAACAAGACTTCTCAGGCTCTTCAACGACGAGATCTCTTTGGGGATTTTCCCGGAGATGAAGTTAGAGCTGAGATTCAGAGATTGGAGAGAAGAAGAAGAAAACCTGATGATCTTTGGAGGGAGAGGACCAGAGATGCCAAGAGAGACAAGAGACAAGGTCTTTAAGTTTGAGAGTTTTGTAAGAACAGTGAAGAGAGAGTCGCTGGAGAATGTTTTGGAGAGCTTAACGGTTCTGTTCCCTGTGACGGTTAATTCGGTTACGTGGCCGTTGGAACAGAGGATTTTGAAGGAAGGAGAAGATGGGAGGTAGCAGAAGTTGGTGAAGTTGCTCCATGATCGTAGAATCGGTGGATACTGTAGATGTTTCTGGATTTCTAGTAGAGTTCTTGATTCACTTGACGTGAGCTGTGATTCTGAGAGTGATGTTAGAAGAAGAAGGAGAAGGAAAGTGAGTGAATAGACATTGCTTTTGGAGCAATTCTTCATTTTTTTGGAGGAAAAAGTTACAGAGTGAGGATTAGTTTTGTGGCTAGAGGAAGAGAAGGAAGAAACATGTCAATGTTTTCTGAGAGATTAGTGTGGTTTGATTAATACTAATAGTAAATGCAGGAGAGGTGCTTTTTTTTTTTTGATCAAATCAGGAGAGGTGCTTTATTACATAAATTCTTGAGATTTTTTTATGATGTAAGGCAGCTTTTTCTTGGGAAATTGATAGACAATAAATAAATAAAAAATTGAGTTTTGTTTTTTTTCTTGATTGTTGAATCAGTTGCTGCACATTGACAGACTGTTTAACTGCATGGAAGGAAGTGATAGTAATGTTTTTAAAAAGAGAAAAATTAACTAGATCCTTAAAATACGTAAAATCCACATGAAATATCTGACTATTTAACTACTTTTTGATCGAAAGTTTCCACAATTAGATTTCATTTTGTTTAACTAATTCAACTTGGTTATTAACTAAGTTTTCTCTGTAGTCAGCAAGTAAATAAATATAATTTCTGTACTGGTCAGACCTTTCTTTATAACATCCATTTATTAGAAACATAATAAATGCATATACATACATAAACCCCATAAGAACCTATATACTACTACACACAGCTATATACATATACACACATGTTTGACGAATAAATGTTTGTACTTGTACTTCTCTTGAAAACCGTATATGTCTTCCCCAATGTAATTCTTTCATCCTTACAATTTTTAATATTTCAAGGTGAATGGTAATCTCATTAAGAAGATTAGTTTACATATTAAACTCTGTTTTATCTTACAAAAGACACCTACCTATTTATATGGGAGAGATGTTTCTTCAATGTATACTTAGAGCATATCCACTGAGGAGCTCTTAGAAAGGGGTTCTTAACGGAATTTAAGAACCGGTTCTTAACTTTTTCTTTGTTAAAGTTAAGAACCGGTTCTTAAATCCCGCTAAGAATCTTTCCCTAGAAGCCCCCGATGGAGATGGTCTTAGATCTCATAGGTGTGGTAAAAGTCAATCAGGGAACTTTGTTCTTTGTTACATTTGGATTTGATCACTCAAGTCCCACGCGCGAGACGATGAAAGTCACGTGCTAACTCTCTTGTCAACGTAATGACCGACGTTACTAGTTATATCAGATCATGTTGAGATAGTATGTCATCGTCGCTAAACAAATATTAGCATGTCCTAACCAAAATTATTTATCGAACGTCACTTTACACCCTCTAGTTAATTGATATATGATGGACATCAAATGATCAATACTTGTTTTTAGCTCGTCAATCAAATATCAAACTAATAATACTATAATTTGGACGAAGTATATTGTAATCATCTCTATTATTTGATGATATGTGTTTGGTTATTCGTCGGTGAGATTAAAGAAATGTGTGTTTGTGTTTGTTTCCGTGTGTTTAAAAAGTATAGAGATTCTAACAAATCTTCCGCTGTTTTCTCGTAGGATGATGAACTGTCAATTACTTTTCTCCTTTGTTCTTTTATTCGTTTTACATTATTATGATTATTCGTTCTTTGTTTTACAAGTGGCTTGACTTGTCTCTCTAATGAAGTTAGCTAATTCACAAAAGGAAAACATTTGAAGTCGCTTAAAAGAAGGTTTCAAGTGTAATTGTTTATCATATGCACTAGCTCAAAACATTTATAGAAGAAGCTGCTCATGAAACATTTGAATTTTTTTTTTTTTGGGTCGCAGCTTCCAAGTTTTCTTGAGAACTTGATAAGTAATCATGATTGAACGATTTTAAGAGAAAGGGGTGGGGGGAGCAAATGCGAGTAAGCACATCACATGCATCTGCCTGGTAATAAGCGACACCGCCAAAAGTATTAATTAGTATCATATTTCATATATATTTCTGATTTTTTCATTCTGCTCTTAGTATATTTAGAGCCATTTTTGTTGGGCTTATGGGTTGTAAGAGGATAATGTTTACAACCCAGTACATATCAAACTCATTTAGGCCCAATTTTATCCATCTTTAGGGTCCATATAGTTAGTGATGGGCTTACACATTACAAAAGTAATTTTGTCATTGGTTTATCATTTGTAAAATACAATCAAAATGCAAAATAGTAGTTATTTTCAACAATCATATAAGTTTAATTTTTTAAAATATTTTCATCTATCAAAAACAGGAAAAGATAATTAAAAAATTAAAACGCACATGTTTGAATGGCATAATTCAAAAGCTAACTGATCAGCTCAAAACTTTATATATCAAATCAATTTTTCATATTCGTTTATGGACAGGAAAGACTATCTAATATCTATCTAGTTTGAACTTACATATTAGAATAGACAAGTACATCATTATCAAGAGCGGGTTAAGCATTTAAATAATTGATTCTAAAGTACTAGACGTGTGGATCTAGGGGACTAACCACTTGTATAATGACACCCTTAATTCTCAACTTTTTCTTAAAAAAAAAAAAAAGAGTTTTCACACATCAAATATTATCAACGCTACGATCCAAGAAAAGTGAGGGTATTTCGGTAAATCGAACTCTAGTAACTCCTTTAATTGGGCCCAGAAAGGCCTAGTTTAAACTTTGCCAACACAAAAATTCCAAACGACGTCGTTTTTACATTAATTAGATTCTTTCTCTCTCTTCTTCGTGGCTATAATGGGTATCACTGTCAGTGGAACCGTTGAGGAGTCTAATATCCACTGTGACCTACTCTCTCTGCTTTTAGCCTCTCTGGTCATTGATCTCGTTGGAGACTTTAAAGGACAACATTCGAAGAACAAGAAGAGTTGGTTAGGTGTTTTGTACTGATCGTTCTTCATCTTATGGTTTAAGCTTCATTAAATTACTTTTGAGGTTTTGAAGTTTTAATTTTCTTTCTTACATTGATAAAGTTGTCTGCTTTTGATTTCTACCCAGATCTGGCTATCTCTGATCTCTGTTTCTTTTTATTGTTTTCCTCAGCTCGTTCAAAAGGTTTTGACTTTTTTTTTGCTTTGGTATTTCTATAATTAGAACTTAATGGCTTTTCCTAATTTTGGAGTTAATACATGTTGAATAGGTTTCAGCTTCTACTTCTTCATCTTCATTGGCTTACTGTGCTGTTAATTTTCTGTGTTAGGCTTTGCTTGTGGAAAGTCACCGACTTTGGCTTATTCTCTCTGCAGGTTTCTAGATTTAGCAACTTACTCAGTTCTCTCTTAAAGACATGGGAAAGACACCTGGTAAATGGATCAAGACTTTACTTCTCGGGAAGAAGTCACCAAAGTCTAATCTGGTTGTGTCGGTGAAGGATGATTTTTCAAACTTATCCCTTGATCCTCCTGTGCCTTCATCACAACCGGATACTGCTTCAACTGCTCAAAATGTTGTTGCCCCAAGCAATGGTGATGATCTTGAGTCAAGGAATGAACTCAAGTTTGAACAAGCTGCAAGTAAGATTCAGGCTGTTTTCAGAGCTCGTCAGGTACTTATATTCTTTGCTGCTAAAACTTGGAAATAGTGTAAACATATAAGGAATTAATGATGGTGTGTTGGTAAACTTGTACTCAAAGGCACGTAGAGCAATTCGAACCCTTAAAGGCATCATCAGGCTGCAAGCAGTTATCCGTGGTCACCTGGTCAGAAGACAAGCCGTTGCTACATATTCATGTATATGGGGAATTGTCAAGTTTCAGGCGCTTGTTCGTGGCCGCATAGCTAGATCTTCTTCTTCACATAATGTGATTCACTGTCAGAAACCACATACGGTATTCATCACTCCTTAGTGTTATCTAGTTCAGTCTTGTTTTTAAAACTAACCTGTAACGTTCTTTCTTCTTTTAGGAAGTCAGTGATTCTGAAGCTTTGCAGTTGAGCAAGTGTAGCTGGATGGATAATCCCACAAAATTCATCATTGTTGATAAGGTAATTTTAAACTCTTCCTTTATTAACTTGGAGTTACCAATCCTGCATCACAACATTGGCTATTTGTTTCCTTGCTGTCTTTCAGCTTCTGGCTTCAACACCAACTGTATTGCCGCTGAAGATCCAATATGGTCCTGAGGAACCTAACTCAGCCAAGGTTTGGCTTGAGCGCTGGACACAGTTGCATGTATGGTTTCCTCGTCCACGAGCAGCTAAGATTCTTGTTCCAAAAACAAAGACAAAGAAGCGGAATTATCAAGCAGTGGTTGATTCAGAAAAGGCAAGGCCAAAGCAGCAAGTTGTCAAGAAACAAACCGGCTCAACTAGTGGAAAGGTCTCTAACCGGTCTACAACTGAAAGTGAGAAACCTAAACGAACTGTGAGGAAGGCTTCTCCACTGAGAACTGAGAGTGACAAGGCGAAGCAAAAGTCAAGAAAAAGTAGAAGCGCCTCAAAGGAGGAGGAGGTTAAAGAAGAGAAGCCTAGGCCTAGTCTTAAAAGGTCTTCTCTTTCAAACACGTCGTTGAAAGTCACCCGTAAATCTGCTGAGAAGAAGAAAGATAATGTGGATTCTGTGCAGATAGAGCCTCCTGAAGTGAAGGTTTCAGATATTGTTGAAGTAGGAGACGTTGTTGAGTCTGCTGAAAAGGAGAAAGATACTGCAGATTCTGTGCAGATAGAGCCTGAAGTGAAGGTTTCAGATGTTCCTGAAGGAGGAGGAGACGCTGTTGAGTCAGCTGAAAAGGAGAAAGATAGTGCAGATTCTGCGCAGATAGAGCCTGAAGTGAAGGTTTCAGATGATCTTCAAGGACGAGACGTTGTTGAGTCAGCTGAAAAGGAGAAAGATACTGCAGATTCTGTTCAGATAGAGACTGAAATGAAGGTTTCAGATGATCTTCAAGGAGGACACGGTGCTGAGTCTGCTGAAAAGGAGAAAGATACCACCGATGTAGTTGCCCAGGAGCTTGATGTCGTAGAAAAAGAGAACTCACAAGAAGAAGATGAACTCAGAACCTCAGAGACCAATGATAAAGGTGAAGACCTCAAATGCTCAGATATGAAGGTAAGCTCTGGGAATGGTTATACTGCTTCTGACAACTCAAAGCCAAGTGAAAGACGGGTGTCACTGCACGCAAATGATGACGGGCGTACACATAGCGGGAGGAAAATCCCCAGCTACATGGCCCCGACAGCATCTACATTGCGGCGCCATTCGCTGCCTTCTCCAGCCAATGGTAAGCCGGGTACTACTACTACTACTATGTCTCCAAGGGCTCACAAGCTTCTCCTAGCGTCGGCCAAAGGATCTATGAATGGTGACAAATCTGCTTCTTCTTTGAAGAACAAAAGTGGTATGCAAGACTCACATTTACACAAAATTCTCTTAAAAATTAAAAGTTTTTAATCATATCAATAACCTTTTAACTCATTTTGCTCTTGATTGTTTCAGATAAGTCAAACAAAACCGAGTGGAAAAGGTGAATAAGTTTCAGGGCAAAGAGATTGTTATCTCATTGTCTTACACAATCAAAGCTTATTTACTTAGTGTGCTCTTTCTCTTTCTCTCTGCGTTTTGGTTTGGTTTGGTTTGGTGAGTTTAGAGAGTGTTTAGTCAGAGTTCATGTTCATTTCATCCTTTTCATATGTTGCTTCAGTTTAATCTGATACATGTTTGACGACACATAAAGGTTTGAGTAAATAGTTCTTCTCTGTATAAATCTTTTCTTTCACTCAATCTCCAATTATGAATACACTACACATACACAGCAAAGAGTAAATATAAGCCATTTGACTTTCATCTTACACGCGGAGATTGACTGTAAGAAGGCAAAGGCGATGCACCAGGAGTTACATGCAGCAGAGGCCGATCTTGACTATATCTAACCGGAGATTTCTGCAGTATAGCAGGGGAATGACGAGCTCTTGGAGATTCCATTTGAGTGTGCTTTGTTCCAGGTTTAGCAGCGGCTTCTAGCTCTTCTAATGTGACTAAAACCACTGACATTTTCGGCCTGAGCTTTGACTCGGGGTTTAAGCACTGCAACGCGAGACTAGCAGCTGCATAAGCTCCCTTTTGTGGATATTGCCCGCCTAGTTTGGTGTCCATTATCCGAAAAAGCTTCCGCTTATCGTCAAGGTATGGTCTTGCCCAGTCTACAAGACTATATTCGAGTCCACCATTTGAAGTGTCCATGGCACGTCGGCCTGATAATAGTTCCAGTAGTACCACACCGAAGCTGTACACATCACTCTTTGCCGTCAATCTACCTGTAGGATGATGAAAATGAGCTTTTAGAAAGTGTCTTAAGAAACAAAAAACACTCTAAAGGTCAAATATCTTTGAGTTTAGAGAACAAACCTGTGGCTATATATTCAGGAGCTGCATAGCCCTGAGTACCCATGACATTTGTAGACACATGTGTAGCATCTCCAGTAGGACCTGCTTTCGCCAAACCGAAATCCGAAAGCTTAGCATTGAACTCCTGCATTCAGACACAATCTCAAACGGTTTAAGAGTCAAGAGAATCAATCCCCAATAGTGGTTGTAGAGAGAGACAGAGTCTGGTCTATTACAGCGTCTAGTAGAATGTTAGCAGCTTTAAAGTCTCTATATATAACTTGTGACTTTGCTTCATGTAGAAAAGTAAGCCCTTTAGCTGCACCTACTGCTACTTTCATTCTTATTGCCCATGTTAGTGGCTGCGCACCACCTGCAAGAAACCATTGACCAGACACAGATTATATAGCATATTCAAGAAAACACATACACAAGATTAGTTATATATTACAGCAAAACGCATACGTCTAAAAAGATGATTCTCCAAGCTTCCTTTAGGCATGAACTCATATACAAGAAGCCGGTTTTCGCCTTCAGAGCAGTATCCAATAAGTAATACAAGATTTGGGTGGCTAAGCTGACCAAGATAGTTCACTTCCGTCTGAAAGAAACATAATCTCAACGTCAGCAAGAAAGAAAAAGACACACATGAATCACGGCAAGGGAGAAGATTAACCAGGGGCTTACCAACCACTCTTTATGACCTTGAAAACCTTCAGGCTTAAGCTTCTTAACAGCAACAACGATACCTGAACCAGGTCGTGAAGCAGTGAGAGTTGTTTCATCAATCCATCCTTTGAATACGCAACCAAAACCTCCTTCTCCTAATAGACTATCAGAACGAAAGTTCTTAGTTGCGTTCTTTAGTTCGTTGAAAGAGAAAGCTTTTAGGTTTGGCGATGAAAGTATCTCTCCTTCTGTCCTATGCTGCGTTGGTAATGATCCTAAACTACTGTTTCCCGTGCTGTAAGAACTTGTGCTTAAAGGAACTGTGGAACGGCTTGAGTTGCTCGAAACTTTGGAAGCCGAGGAAGCTATACAAAATGATCGATTAAGCATAAGAAAAATTCATTATGTTTGTTAAGAACAGAGAAACTGGAAATGCTTGAGAGGAAGTATTTACCGGAATTATGGCTGCTGTTATCCACTTTAGCTGATGAATCTAAGCAATTACCCATTTCAGATTAAAAGAAAAACCCAGTTTAGAGAAATAAAACCAGCTTCAAATTCTAAGGCAGACAAAGCTCGTGTTCTTGTGGAACAAGCAAACATATGATCAGGACAAGAAAAGAGTCTTCAAGTAGCAAATACATATAATGAAAATGTCAAACAATAAGAAAAAGGATAGAGGAAGAACCAAGGAAGGTGGATGAAGAAGAAGAACACAAGTATCATAAGCAAAACAAATCAATAATACAAAGTCGCCGTGTCTTTTTGTTTTGTACTAACAATAATTTAGTCAAGTTTCTTATTTTCAAATGTCAGTGAGTCCCAGAATCGTATTATTAATTAATTTATGACGTAGAGCAGCCATGGGACAGGAGACTTTATTAGTTTGAGTTGAACTCGGTTGCCTCATGCTCACGCCATTACATCCACGACCGTTATTAATTGTATGCAGAACTACTTTCCAGTATCTGAGTGATATTTATTGTTACAAGAAAGGAAAGTGGTGGTGGTCTTCGGCAAAAAAGGTATTGTTCCCATCTCATTATCTAGTTATCTTCATTTTGAACCATGTGATGGTTTAATGGCTAGCTATTTTTGGATTGCTAAACAATGTCAGTTCGAATCCGCTCCACTACATAGTCTACATTGATTAAGTGATTGTGGTCTAGTGTAATTAATATATACTAAAAATTGAATTTTTGATATATATATACTAAATTTAAATAAAATTAATAAGCTAAAAACTATTTAAAAATTTATTCATATATTTTCTACTATTTATTTTCGTTTTTATTTGAATTTTTAATATTTTATACTACAAGAGGTTAACTTGACTCGTTAAATCGTGTACTACAATTACATTCTTATGTAAATAGCCTATTGTTCTGTATATGTTTTTCATTAAACCCAACTTATAAGAGTTATGGAATAAACAGAAAACCAAGGTTTTCTTTTTACTTTGTTTTTTATTATTTTTATTTTTACTTTGTTGACTTAAAAAATCTGAATTTGTCAGTTTTGCTTGTTGTTTATTGTTTTTTCAACTGGTCTTCCTTGACAACCAAAATATTATTTTTTATTAGGGGATAATAAAGATGGCGGGCTGCCCATATTGTTGAAACTTTGATGGCTAACTTCTTCTTTTTTTTTAAAAAAAAAGAAAGAAAGTAAAAGAGATGGCTACATTTTTTTTATAATAACTTTGATGGAGATTTTACAATAATACATATTGTTTGAGCCACGATCGATGATCAGTGGGATTCCCCTCTAATAAGTTTTCTTTTAAGTGTTTAATTTTGGAATTATTTGTCCTACATCTTTAGATTTTATGTTTTTAAACAAAACATTAATTATATTCAGAAGTTTGTACGTACATTTTCAAATCATGGAATATCAAAACAATAAGTGGGTTAGACTTTTGTTGCACGTGTCTCATTAAAGTATTGTGCATATGGCACAAAATTATGGTCATTATTCAATACTCCCTCCGTTTTATATTAGTTGTCGTTTTAGGTTTATGCACACAGATTAAAGAAACATTTAATTTTACATATTTTTAAAATAAAAACACTATTATCAATACACCTAACCATATATAAATCAATAGAAAAATAAAATAAAGAATATTACCAATAAATTTTGCATTGAAAACTGAAAACGACACTTATTTTGAAACAAAATTTGTACTCCAGAACAACATCTAATTTGAAACTAAAGGAGTAAAGGAATATGTTAGTTTGAGTAGCAATTTATGAGTATCTCGTAATATAAAGACATATCATCAACACATGAATAACCAAACTCGCAGTTAACGTCTTCCAAAAGTTTTTTTTTTTGTATTTCTTAAATCTTAAATGGGGATATCCATGGCCATGCATTGACCCAAGAAATTAGTCGATCTATTCACATTGCTGTTGACTGGATAATTCAAAGAGATGCATATTGAATATTATTAGGCACATGTGGAGAATCACCAATTTGGCATTTTTTTCAAGAATTCGCTCAGTAGAAGTAACCTTGTAAATTATAATATTACTCCGCCCAACAGAGGTAAACTTATACTATACACGTGTAAAATGAGTAATAACACTCTTTTGACTCTTCAACCAAGGAAGGTTTTCCCAAAGGTAAATTAATTATAATCCCCCTGTACGACTTAGTATATGTTCATTAATTTTATTAGCATTTCTAATATACAAGAATTAAATTACTCAAAATATAATGAAACTTAATTTGAGTATTTACATGATTAATAGAGACTATCAACAATATGGCTGATAGAAAACATATTTAACTGTGGAGTTTCATTAGCCCCCTGGCGAAAAGAACCTAGCTGTAGGAAACTGCGTGATGTTTTCGTAGAAACAAACGTCACGTAGTTCCAGCTTCTATCTCAGACATGGATACCATTGTGTGACCTGGATTTCAGAAATTAATCCACGTCCCGTGGCCAATGAGAGACACCACGTCAGCTTATCCATCCAATAATACAATCACACGTGGAACATCTACGTCTTTCGCGCGCCTTCGACACTTGAGAGTAATAATTTGATCGATAAACTAAACCGAAATTCGAATTGTCGCCGGAGAATAACAGACGATGGAAGCTCACGGTTCCGGTCTCCGGCGAGTTCTGTTGTTGTCATTCTGCGTCGCCGGGATCTGGACTGCCTACATTTACCAAGGCGTTCTTCAGGAAACCTTGTAAGTCACTTCGAATCGATCATCTCGTTAACAGCTCGTCGTTCATTAATCTTTAGCCATAGCTCGATTCTGCTTTACTCGAGATATCGTTTCTATTCTTGGAACCCTTGTTGGGTGGTTATGCGTTTGCGATAAAAATCTGGTTCTTGATCTAAAGGATTCATTTTTAACGTCTGTGATTAGGTCAACGAAGAAATTTGGTGAAGATGGGAAGAGATTTGAGCACCTTGCGTTTCTGAACTTGGCTCAGAATGTAGTCTGCTTGGTTTGGTCTTATATAAGTGAGTTTTCGGATTACTCTTTTTCTTTTGTTGTATTCATTACTAAGAAAGGATGAAGCTTTAATGAGGCAGTGATTAAGCTGTGGTCTAATGGAGGGAGTGGTGGAGCTCCATGGTGGACTTACTGGAGTGCTGGTATTACTAATACTATTGGTCCTGCCATGGGCATTGAAGCTCTCAAGTATATCAGCTACCCAGCTCAGGTTACTTAAGCCTCTCTTTTTTTTTTAATAATTATTCAGCTCAACAGATCTGGTTTTAAATGATATTTGATGGCAATCTTGCTTTCTGCAGGTTCTGGCTAAGTCTTCTAAAATGATTCCAGGTGAGGTGTCTATGTAGAGCGTCAAGATACCATTTAATACTTTAGAATCAGGACTTCTCTGTTTATCTTGTCTATGTTTCCTTTTTCATGTAGTTATGCTTATGGGTGCCTTAGTTTATGGCATAAGATACAGTTTGCCTGAGTATCTTTGCACCTTTCTTGTTGCGGGTGGAGTGTCCATGTTTGCCCTTCTTAAGGTAAACACGTCTATAATCTCAGGAACATTCCGTTATGATTTGTCTCAGGAACATACTAAGCTGTCTTTGAATGGGTTTCAGACAAGCTCAAAGACCATCAGCAAGCTTGCACATCCAAACTCCCCTCTTGGTTACGGACTTTGCTTCTTGAACCTCGCCTTTGACGGATTCACAAACGCCACCCAGGATTCCATTACCGCAAGGTAACTTCACTCAATCAGGACATCAAGCTCTCTTACCGTTTCTTCAACTCAATGTAAACATCGCCGTACATGGATATAGGTACCCCAAAACCAACGCATGGGACATAATGCTGGGAATGAATTTGTGGGGAACCATATACAACATGGTCTACATGTTTGGATTGCCGCACGGGAGCGGGTTCGAAGCTGTGCAGTTCTGCAAGCAACACCCTGAGGCAGCATGGGACATTCTCATGTACTGTCTATGCGGTGCAGTGGGACAAAACTTCATCTTCTTGACGATAAGCAGATTCGGGTCTCTTGCTAACACGACCATTACCACAACCCGGAAGTTTGTAAGCATCGTGGTATCCTCAGTTCTAAGCGGGAATCCATTGTCGTCAAAACAATGGGGATGTGTGTCAATGGTGTTTGGTGGTTTGTCTTACCAAATTTACCTGAAATGGAGGAAGCTGCAGAGAGTGCAGAAGAAGAAAAAGACTTGATGCTGAGGCGCAAAATCTATAATTCTTCAAACAAAAAGTTGTTTTAGTTTTGAGAACTTTTTACTTAAAACATATAACACCAAGAGGTCTGAAACGTAGAGGGAAGAAACGGTTTAGTCAAATTAGCAATATGTAAACTCATAGCAAGCCAAATCAAATCATGTTTATGTCCTTGCAATCACATTTTGGGATGAAACAAGTTTGTACATTCTATGTTCTTCTTCACAGCTGCGAGAAAACAACAACAGAGACAAGCAGGTAACACTCTGAAAGACTTGTTTATATCATATGTTGATAGAGATTATGTACAGAGATGATGAAGAAAACAAATCAAGAAATCATGGGAAATTGCTCAGATGATGTATCTGAGTATGCCCTTAAGAGACAAACCAAAGAATTATTCCTTTTTCTTAGGACAAACTGGTGCCTTCCTTTGTGGATGGCTTCCTTATGTTTATGTAAAAAAAGAAATCTGAATCTGAGTTTATGGCAGATTCGTGAGAGCTTTCTTTGTTGGGGGTTAGAAATGTTACCGTTAACATTCTAAGGAACCAACAAAGAAATATATATATAAAAACCGTTGGAGGAAGGAAGGAATGCAGATCATGGCATGCCCGCTTCACAAAAAAACTTCCAGGCCGATATGGCTGCAAAACCTAAAGCAAAAGTGAGAGAAAAAACTACGTCTTCATGGAGACAAAACCGCGGTTTAGAATGATGATGGAGCAGAGAGAGAGCTCGTTGGTTGGTTGGTTTTACAAGCTATGGAGAAGGACTCTTTTGCAAGGGGGTGGTTGTGAAGGATTAGCACTTGGACATGGAGATGAGGACTCGATCCCAAGTGTCTTTAGCAAGAAGCTTCTCTCCTGCAAAAAGCAATCAGTCTTATAAGATTCAATGTCTGATCAAAGCCTAAAAGTATTCTTTGAATGATGAAGCTTACACTTTCAGAGAACTGTGGACTTGGGATGCCGTCTGCTAGTGATCTGAACAATGGTGTGACCTGAATAGGCGAGCTGAAGTTTTCTTCTTCGCTCGCTATAGTTTTAGGAACATCACAAGTTGAGAGGAAGTCCTCTCCACTTTCCTTATGTTCTGTCTGAGGATCAGGCAATGATGGTTGTGTTCTGTCACTAGACTGGTCCAGCATGATGGTTGATCCTGAACTATACTCAGAGCTAGCTGGTGAGTCATGGAGATCAGGTTGCCTAAAAACAACATCAAAATTTAAAAAGGTTATACAATCAAAACCTTTAAAATGAACATAAACATTCTGTACTGATTGAAAGATATCTTCACCTCCAAGATGGGTCATTGTCTTCGTAACTACTCCTTAAATCCCCTATAAGGTCCCTAAACTCCTCCAGTTGAAAATCTATTTCAGGTAATCCATATCTCAACAAATCATTCTCCTTGCCTTTATTCAGAAAATCCTGAAGGACCTGAACATATATAGACAAGAGTTTTGTTATCAGTAGGAAGCTCAAGTATGTTGAGAAGATGTGTTTCCTTAGTTTTACCTTCCAAGCATTCTCCATGCTTTGTTCTGTGTTGTCTGCATTAACTTTCTGCGCCAAAGAACTTAAAAGTTCAGCTTGTTGCATCAAAGCTGTCACTTTAGGATCATCCTTCTTAAGAAACATCCCTTCACCATCACTCTCCTTCACATTGCTTGTTTGATACTGTTCTTTCAAGCTATCAGTGTCTGTGGCATTGCGCGCCAATACCGAGAATGGAGATCTTTCCTGCTGATTCAGACAAGACTCAACGTTTCCGTAGTTACTCATCTCTGTAAGGTCTAGAATGTGACTTCTCCTGTATAGAGTAGCCAACAAGAACATGAATGTTTGAAAACACTTATGTTTACTACAAGATCAATAAGAAACAAACTTACCTTGTTCTCTTGGCGATAGGGGCTTCATTGTCGGCTTTTCGGGGAGTACTAATACCGTCTAAGAACAACATCCGTTTGTTGTTTGAGTTGTTATCGTTAGCCATCGCTTCATGCTTGGCTCTCTTCTTACAAAGTGTTGTAAACCTGTTCTTCACAGCATTATCCGTTCTACAAACACAGAAGTACAGAACATTAATGAATCACTCTGGTCCTGTAATGATGATGACTTCAAGCACCATTGGAGCGGTTATTCTACCTGCCTGAAACCACTTTTGCTATCTCAGTCCATCTATTCCCAAACACTCTTTGTGCCTAAACAACCAAACACAAGAGCTTAAAGATCAGATATAAACCCAAACACCAAATCTGAAATATTATCCGTGTAAAAATGAAGTTTGTAAGTGAATTGTACCTCACACAAAAGCATATCTTCTTCAGGAGACCAACCTCCTCTCTTGAAATCAGAGTTTAAATATGTATACCATCTACAAACAAAAGATCTTTCAAAAAACACACTCTTGTGTTTTAACACAGGAAACAGATTATGCTAATCATTTTCACCAACCTTCTTCTGCATTGTCTTGTGCTTTTATCCTTAAACTTTGATGCGATGATGGCCCAACTAATATCATCAAACACACACAACAACCCAACATTCTTTTTTTTTAGAATCCCTCTTTTAAAACTTTCTCAGGGAAAATAAAAAAAAACAGAGGAGTCAAATGAAAAAAAGAAGAAAAAAAACTCTCACTTTTCAGTTCCATGAAGGGTAATCTGGTCTCTTAGTATAACATCCTCCTGTAATACCAGAAACCCATTTCAGAAAACAGAGCAAAAAAACAGAGAGATTCACAACACACATGTTTATTATTCATCACACACCTCTGGTGTCCAAGTAACAATATGACGTTCCTTCTTCTTTGAATCTTCGTTACTAATATTCTTCTTCTTTTTCTTCTTCGTCTCTTCCATTTTTCTTCTTCTTCTCTCTCTGTGTAAGTTTAGTGTTTTCTTCGACGCTCCGTTGCCTTTTTATAAAAATCCAAGTCCTCCTATCACACCCACAAAGACTTTTTCCTTAGAAAAAGAAAATAAATAAAAAGGAAAAAAAAACAAAACCTAATGAAAGACAAACTCTGAAAAGGAACTCACTCAAAGACTCTCTACTATATCTTGCTTTATTTATTATTCTCCACTGTGAATCTGTGACTAAACTCCTCTGATGCGAAATGTTTTACAGAGATGGAGCTACTGCACAATGAAAATGGGTTTCTTCCTATATATATAAGAAAACAAAAAAACTCAACACAATGTTTAAAAAAGGTTTTTTTTTTTTTTTTGGAAGTGTGAAGTCATTCACGGTTCATGAACACATGGGTTTTACGTTTTATCAAATTCAAAATGCGAGTAAAAACAAAAATATTAAATTAAAGAAGTCTTTGTTTTAAGATATTTTAAAAGAAAAAAAGACTTAAAATATAAAAAAAGAGATGAAAACCAACGGATGGGTGAGTAAGTGCGCGGGTTTGAAGGGAAGTTTGAAAAAAATGGAACGCTGAAACCCATGTCCTTGTTCTCCATTACTGCCACACCCCTCTTCACCATTTATGTTTCCTTGTCCCTCTTTTGATTAGACTATTTGCTTAGTTTTTTCTTAACAAATACTCCCCTCCCTCCGTTCCTAAATATAAGATGTTTAGAAGAGTTTTTCTGTTTCAATATATAAGATGTTCTCATATTTCTATGTAACTTTAACTTTATATGTGTAACCAATCAACTTTATCAAAAACTGTGTAACCAATCAAATTTAATAGTTTTATTTTGTAATTGGTCTATCGATTTTTAGTTTATATTTTAATGATATCTTTTAGATAAAAAGTAACTTTTTTAATATGTGTGTTTACCTAAAAAAATCTTATATTTAAGAACAGAGGGAGGGGGAGTATTTAAAATTTGTAGGCAGCTATGCAAAATTTTTTTGATGTAATAAAACAAAGAAACACTGGCCATCATGTTACGGTAGTAGTGTCTAGAGTTTTGTGGAGAACATGATTGCTTTTATGGGTTTCCTACATTGAATTATGATGTTATGTGGTTTAATATGATTGATTTTAAATCATAGGTGTAAACAAGATTATGTATACTAGGAATGACATTATTAAAAAAAATAAAAGTATGGTAACGTTCTGTATAAAGGAAAATGTATGATAACGTTTTAGTTTCAAGTACGATTCCATGGAAAGTTAATCTTTAAGTTGTTTGAAGGCCTTTACTCTAATGCTTTCTCGTAAATTTCATGAAATAGCTATCAAAGTATTTGTTTATTCTACATTTTTATTTATAAAAGTTAGATTCCAGTTACTAGAAGTTGACAATAGAAATTAGCCAAGTGAATAGTAAACACGAAATGCTATATATACAGAAAATAGGTTTTTAGTTTAAATTGTGAAAACTATGAGTATGGGTTAGGGGGAAAGAGACTATATAACATGTGAAATAAAAAAATATTTTGGATTTGGAAAAGAAAAATAAATCATGATCGAGATTGGCAACACGTCGTTGGTGTTTTGTTAAAAAGGGGTACATGACAACTTACGTGACTCAACGGCCATTATTCATTTGAATCGATTCTTATAATTTCAAATTTTTAAAAAATTTCAGAATTAATTTCTGTTTAATCTCAATGCATAAAAAGTCATGTACAATGAGCTGTTTCAATTTAATTTAGACCCCAAACAGAAGCGCCCACCAGTCACGACGAATGCAATTAATTTTGGTAACTACTTGCTACTCTCTAGTCTTTGGTCATTTAGTGTGTGTGTATAATTGAAATAAATAAAATAATAATTGAAATGATTATTCTTTCAACTTTCAAGTCACCACTTTCTCCTGGATTTATCATTTTATCTACTCTTACGAGAAAAAAAGTTTTTTTTTTTTTGTTTTAAAGAATGAACATGTTTTCTTAATTTTATTAGTAATACAAAAGTATAAAGGAAACCGATTATCACAGTTTCACTAACTGTTCCAGTGGTACTTTAACGAAGATGATCTCTTCCAGTATTTTTCCGAAAAATCATTTTTTTGACAGAAAACAGTATATTTAATGATTTATGAACTGTCGATCTTTAATTGGAAAATGAGATCCAAGCAACATCGTTGGCGCGTGGTTCCTTGGATTTGAGTCAGACAGCGAAGCATTTCTGACATATCACATTTTATGAACAGTTGCTGTAAGAAAAAATGTATATGTATTTTTTTACTGTTGCTTAAATTCTCTTTTGTCGACACCCTTTGTGTATTTATATTCGCTTTTAGTCGATTCTCTCAACTCTATAGTTTATGGTATCTTCTCAGTGTCTGTTTTGTATTTTACTTTAACAAGTAGTGCAATTAAACGACGTATAGTATTAATGTATTTATCATACAAGATAAAAAGAGGAGACTTCTTAAAAAGGGTTTATCCAAAGTTAAACATTCTCTTTTGCTGTTAATGGAAATCACTTTTTATAAGATTGATGTGGGTTTCTCTTGTCATAATATATACTACAGACGTTTAAATTTGACAAGGGTTATATTCTTTTTCCACTCCACCTGATGTAATTTTTTGGGGGGTTAAAGCAGCTGAAAATATTGATAAATTTTTAAAGGGCTGCTCGTCTTCCTTCCTAGGTGTCTCTGTGTAATCCATGCTGTATATTTAGATGTTTGTCTGTGCATGTATATGTACGAACGTACGTACGCATTGTATCATTCGGCCATGTAAACAGATCAACGTCTACAGAATATAAATATTTCATTGAAATACATGAGAATTAACGTAACTATCTCAACGGGACCTATTTTTATTAATTAGTTGTTTTAAATCACTACATAGGACATATATGTTATTTATTATAGAATATGACTTAGTGAATGATAATGTGTCATATGTGTATTATAGATACTGATGTAACCAATAAATACATATGTCAATTATGTCCATTCTCCAAGATTGAAGTACATGAGCATTTTTCTCGGTAGTTGATAAGTGCATATCAAGGAAAATTCTTAGGTTGAAATTTTAGAAAATAATAAAAATCTGTCTAAAGTTAGCTTATCAAGTTAAAAGAAGTGTTGTTTTAGACTTTTAAAATACTATGATATCCAGATTTGTAGCATATATTTGGAGAAATTACTAATTATTTAACGTCCCGGAGGTCATCATTTCTGAGCTAGACGTCTCCAGTATGTGGGTTATACTTTCATCTGCCTGCTTGCTCTAAAAATTAATTGATTTTGTCAATGGATCATGCAAAATCACTTTGAAAATTTCTCTTATTTTTTCACATGTGTAAATGTTTTTCAAAACATAATGTATTAATCTTAAATTACTTCAAGCCAAATGCAAACACACTTATAACTATGACAGTGATTCATCTTGAAAATCACTTCACTCTAGTGACTCACTGCTTCATCCTGTTCACTCCACCACAATGATAATGACTTAATGTACATGCATCATCCACCACTATTTCTCAATACATAATCATAATCATCATCACCACCATTACGTACCAATCAAACAAAATATGCTATATGTTTACGCGTAAAGGTGGATGACTAGTTAGTTGCATAAAATTGTCAAATATTTTGAAAATGAGGGATACCGATTCTCGAGCAAAACATTGATGCATGTCAACGAATAAACAACGTACCGTACGTATAAATTTGCTCGTGATATCGAGATAACACATTATATATTGTTGAACCCATGCGAAGATGTATAATTTGTTATTATATTTATAGAGATATGATTACCATTTACGTTGCGTACGTAATGCAACTAATTAGGTTACCAATGTTTGTAGAATGTAGTTTGACCAATCCTGTAAAAATCAGCAAAAAAAAAATAGTCTCAAATAAATAAAGTTGTATACATAAATGTTATGGAAAATGGGATGGTGGGTATGAGAATGCACACAAGTACACAAACGATAAGAGTTACAAGAAGCCAGAAAAGGACTAAAGTCTATGATAAATAATGGAACCCTATGCAAAAGCTTTCCTTTCTACTTCACATTTTACACTACGAACCCCTTTCACTTTTTTTTCCTTTATATTAATCCTACAAAGTTTAAGTCTTTATAATATTCGGTGACTTTTTAATCTTCTTTTTACTGTTGATATTTTTGTAACATTTATTTTTCAAAAGACGAAACACATTAATTAATCGGATGCTGATTTTGTATTTGTTTGAATGTGTCTCTAAGGTGTAACGCGTCATTTGTTCTCTCGTGTTTACAGTTTTTTTTTTTGAAGCAGTTTACAAACAGTATTTTTTTCTTTTGTAATAAATATTCTATATCAAATCAAAGTTTATGTGACAACGTTTGACATGATGGAAATAAAAATAATAAGTTAAACCAAGAACTTAACGTTAAACACACAGATGGAGTTTCAGTAATGTAAAACCGAACAAAACAAACTGCATGTATTAAAATAAAAAGTGCTTATACATAAAGAAAATCAAGATAAGCTAGTCATGTTGTAAGTTTATGAGAATTACTCATATAAATGTATATATTATGATGTTAGTAATATGAGTAAAGTCGAGATCAGCTTAAATGCTGTAATTAATGTATACACTATATACCTATTAAGCTTTGATTTGCTTGACTATATTCAAATATATGGGTTTTTTAAAAGGAGATAAAGAAAAAAGTATACCCTCCCTCCACACACACGGGTCGTTCTCAGTTCTTTATGCCATTTTGTGTGGCTTTTTGGATCTATTGTGATTGAGAGTGAACAGACATCTTCCATCAGCATCTACAGTCTTATTGGATCAATACCTAATGATTTTGTGTACCACCTATTATCTCTAATATATATAGCTCAGTGACTCAGTGTTATACCTAAGCTAATGAACCTTTTACCAAATTATCACGTAGCCACAAATATAAATATACATGGGCATCTTCTTTACCTTTTTTATTTTCCTTATTCAATGTTTAATTAATGTACTTAAAATAAAAGTCAGTTATACTTTTTACATCATATATTTATTAGTTCATTTGAAAAGACAAGACAAAGTTTTCAGTGTGGCATGTGTACCGGTCCAGAACCGAATCGGACTTGTCAACACTTCTCTCAACTTTGTAATTTACTTTAAACAATAAACTGCTGAATCATTTCGTTTTATTGCAACAACCCAAAATTTATGTATCTGATTAACAGATATGCCTTAGTATCACGAGCATAAGCATCACTAAGAAGTTAAATTTTAATTTTATATTCTAAACAGGTATATAAGAAAAAAAGAGAGATAACTTTCTAATACATACAAACCTTTAAAGTACATTCAAATAAGTGATTGATCACTTATGGGTCCATTATAGTACAATAACACAATTAAATGAGATAGGAGACATTGAATTTAATAAAATAATATAAACACATTATCGCTTCCAAATTACGGTCGATTATAATTCTCTTTTTTTTAACAGATGACATTTTAAAAGTATGCATATAGATTAAGAAAAATTCTTTCTATTTTTTAGCAAAACATTATTATTTATATATCTATCTATAATTTGACTAATATCAAAATAGATTACATAATATCATTAGTTATATAGTATCAGTTGTTAATAAATTTTATCTTGAAAATTGAAAATATCATCTAATTTGGAATAAAAAAATTTACATCATATATTAAAAAGCATAGGGAGTAATAGATAATATTGAAGATGATGCAACTTACAAGAGTGTGGAAAGGGGTCCAGTTAGAAAAAACGAGATTGAATGAAAGAATTTTTTCAAGGCTATGGCCAACCCTATGCGGACTTTGCAGTATACACATTAGATTCACATATATTATTTAGCTTTGTTTCGAAAGAGTAGTTCCATCCTTATCCCCATCATGAAAGCAACATAACAATGTATGGTCTACTTAGCATGCATCAAAAGAAAAAGAATTGAGCAGTGTTATCTCATTTTCCAAGTTCTTATTAGCTAATAGTTTTGAATATAAATTTGTTTATGTTTGCTTCTTTACATGAATTAGGCCGTTTTGTCTTGGTACCATCAACTTGTTAAGACCGTTTTACTAGCTAGTTTTTTTTTACTAGCTAATCTATTACGTAAACATTTAAACTTAAGTTTGTTTTTTGTCAAACATTGTGTATATTATATACTCCCTCCGTTTCATATTAGTTGTCGTTCTAGGTTTATGCACACATATTAAGGAAACATTTAATTTTACATATTTTCAAAATAAAAACACTATTACCAATACACCTAACCATATATCAACCAATAGAAAAATAGAATAAATAATATTACCAATAAATTTTGCATTGAAAACCGAAAACGACACTTATTTTGAAACAAAAATTCTACTCCAGAACGACATCTAATTTGAAACGGAGGGAGTATATAACGTGAAATTTTCGCTAGCAAATAGGCCACAATATTGGCTTTTTTCACTCGAAGGTTGTGTACACGTTCCTCTTATTAATTACAATTTCGAAATTTAACGGAAAATAGTAAACTATCTTCTATATATTTTCTGTTTTCCCTAAAATAAAATAATTCCTTAATAGAGTTAGAATCTATTCCACATGTTTTTATATATAACTCTACAAAATATTGAGTAAATATAAGAGAAATTGTACTTCTTCTAAATATAGGAAATGGTATTTTCAAAAAAAAAAAAAAATATAGGAAATGGTACGTATAAATGTTTATTTCAGAAAAGAAATAAAGATTGAATGAAGTAGATTTACTTCTAGATGCTATTATAAAGGTAATATAGGGATGAGTTGAAAATTTTCTAAAGGTTAAATTAAATTTCGCTCTCATAAGTTTTTTAGCTTTATATTTTTGGTATTTTTCTTGATTTATAGTTTGTTCTTAATTACTTCTACAAATTTTTCGATTATGTACAAGGATAATGCAATATAGTCAGTGAATATAATGACTACAAATATATCACTAACTCGATTGTGTGGAAAACAATATTAGGGTATATCTTGACTGAAAACACATAATCAAAAGATTAATCCACCATATATTACTAATTTAGAAACAAAACTAAACTAGGTATAAAGTGGGCACTGATGGTGTTAGTTGTTGGAGGGAATGGCCCAAGTTCCCAAACAGATTAATTATACTTCTAATGAGATGAAAACGTTCGTGGGGGCTTTTCTTTTTATGATCTCATCATCATGCCAAGTGGGAGCGACCTCCAAATCACATACCACTACGGTAATAACCTCCACGTGGCTACCAACATATATATACATGTAAAACAAATTTACGAGGAGAAAAATAAAATTATTAAAACTCAGGGAAACCTACTAACTTTTCTACTCGTTCTATCCACTTGATCGAGATGTTTAGTGTGAATTGGTTTAAGCTAAGCAACTTCTAATTCTAAGTAAGCAAACCAATTAACTGTTATTTGAGTGTAAAACAAATGTCATAAACTAGACTTTGTTATTTTTGTCTTGTTTCTGCTTTATACAGCCACTCGTTCAATTTCTATTTATTTAAGTTTGTCCTCATCTTCCCTATATAATAAGGAAAAAAGGCTTTGCTTTAAGCATATAAAAGTATTTCAGCATTTCTATGTGTGGTATTAATTGGTAACTAAGAATATATACAAATGATAACTGGAAATGATAATTCGTACTCTATAGCTAGTATGATAATATGGTTCGATTGTGACGGGTTCTAATATATTGATCTCGAGTTGAAGACTGACATATCGATATAAAATTGTGTCGTAATTGTATAGTAGATAAAAGTGTGAAATTTGATACTAGCTTAAATTTAATGAAGGATAGAAATATTACTTGTTATACTAATATGTCAATGTTAATATCTATATTATTATTTACAAAATAATTTAAATTATGAGTTTTTCACGTTAAAAGTTAAAATAGTCAAAATTGTTGATATTTTTAATAAACAATTAGATTTATTAATTTATGATTATTTATAATATAATATAAATTAGTCACAAAAAAGTTTTTCAATTTACTAGATTAGGTAACTGATTAAAACTTATTATAATAAGTGTTGATAAAAAATAAAAAAATGTTTTTAAAAATAAAAGATAACCTCTATGTATACTTTGTTGTTGTATGAAGAGAAAATATTTCAATTATAAAACATTAAGTAATACAAATATGCATTTAAGTTTAATCAAATAAAAATACATTTTATATAATCTAAAGAGAATATTGAGCAGTTTCAAAGGTTTATTTATTATTAGTGAAAGTGGTGTATAAAAGATTTTCAATATATTTATAGATGTTCAGTTTAAATGTTTTGAGAATATGAAAACAACTTATCATTTTTTGAGCAACTACTTATCATATTGATTTTTTTTATTAATAATGTACACACTAATAAATATTTGTAAAATATTGAACGAAACACCTACTAACTATTACAAAGTAAAACACAGAAATTTGATACTAGCAATATTTGATACAATTACTACAAGGTTCTTAAATTTTTGATACAAGTATTATTGATCTAATTATTACAAGGAGTATTACAAATATTAGTGAGCAGAAATTAGGTCATTATTCTCTACTAACAAATGTTCTAACTTTTGACCAATTCCAAGTCTACAATTAATATTTTAAAATTTAATCTCTAAACACCAGCTTCTATATACTACGATTAGGTCGTGCTCGTGGTATTGGGTATCATGCCGCTCCATTACCATCATTACGTTGCCTTTAATCTTTCACTCGCCACATCGTATGGAACTCATATTTTATTTAGCAAAAGATAACTTAAAAAGAAATCTTACCAAAAAAACTTTTAAAAAATCTCGGTATCAATGTTAACATAAGAAGATGAAGACTTATCGCATACATATTAACGGGACATATCTAGATAACTATCATAAATTTTAGTAATAAATCTATGTGATTTTTTTGGTGGAAGACAAAAATATTATTCCCTCCGTTTCAAAATAATATATATTTTAGAGTTTCCACACTTATTAAAAAAACACGTAAAATTTTGATAATAAAAATATTATTTTTTATATTTAGTTATTTTTTATGATTTTTAACCAATCAAAATTCAGTAAACACAATTAATATTTTCGAAATTTACAATTTACATTTATTATATACATTGAAAATATAAAATCTAAATATTTTTGAAATATTTTTTTTTTAAAATATGAATCATTTTGAAACGGAGAGAATAATGTGTTTTTCTATTTTCATTAATCTGAACTTATATATATCCCCATATGTACATATGATAAATAAATAATAAATTTGCCCCCACGTGTGCAAACAAAAAGCGATTGAGATTTTTTGGGAGGTTTTATTGGGAATTACTGTTAACGATATATAGTTGAAAATATTTACATTTAGCAGAGGTTAGTTGCATGGGATTCCAACAATCGCATGGGGCCTCACTTCAGAAATTTGAACCAGCTTTTCTAGAACCCTAAAACTACTCCTCTTCTTCTTTTAAAGTATTTTATTCATGTGTCTACAAGGCTACAACGAAAAGCTTCAAGGAATCCGATGTCCATTTTAATTCTACTTAGGTCTCCGTAATTTAATTTAATTGTAATTAGGCCTTAATAATAATACTTAAGGTTTCTTATTTTCATATATTACTCTAGTTCCATTGCCTCATAAGTTATCTTTGTTTTTACTGCCATTTATCTCCTTATTTAGCTAAGAGCTAGCATATACGTAGACCGATAGACTTCTGAAATTCGTTAGAGATCTATGAAACCCGCTACATATATCAATTTTTTTTAATTTAAACGGGGAAAATAAACTAAAGAAAACAAGACATTCTTGCACACTTTAAGGATGCCTGTTAGGAAGAGATTTGACCAAAATTCTACCATGCGCCGGCCATTTTCTGTTTACTTTTTCAAAAGACTGACCAATTCAGATTTAGCCACTTTCCTTTTCTGGATAAAGTTTTATTTGTTTTGGGTAAAATCTAACGAGTTATATGTACAATAATTCTGTTTCAAAAAATATATATGTTTTATAATTTATTATATGAATATTTTCATTACCAATACATTATTTTTTAACAAATTATTCCCTATAATTTTTAACCGATAGAATTTTAATAACTATAATCATATTTTTGAAATTTATAACTTATCATTAATTAATACATTAAAATATAAAAAAATATATATAAATTTTTTTTTCTAAAATATGGATCTTTTAGAAACTAATGATATGTTCAACGTAACATGTATAAAGAAAAAAGATACAGATGTGCACGTAAATGTATGTGCAGGTTGTTCTCATGCATGTGAAACAATGCATGTGACTTAAGGCTTGGGAGAGAAAGAGAGGAATCTTGCGTCTTTAGTCTTTACTGAAAGTTGATACAGCCATCTATTTTATAGTATATTCATAATGCAATACACAATTTTCAACTTTTTATAAACTCACATTGCGAACCAGTTTCGAATAATGTTATTGGTATGATGTTCGTATTTGAACTTGAATCTAGCTAGTCAGATTCAAGCATCTCTGCCCATTGTTTGAATGGAGAGTAGGTGAATTTAATCTACTGAAGTTAATCATGATATTAGCAAACACTGAAGCACTTGAAGAAAATAATATGATTCATATTAATTTCAACTGATTACTTGAAATATTTGAATTGCATCCCGTTATTAGACATGAATAATATGTTTCTTATATGTAATATTTCATGGAATATACGTAAAATAATTTATCTTATTACTGAGCTTCACAATATCAATGACACACATAATTAAATATCTCAATGTAAATAGTCATAATTAATGGAGTTACTGAAAACAATGTATATAAAAGTTAACCAATGGGATAAAGTATAAACTATAAACAAGTAATTAAGAAGAAGAATGATATGGTCAAAGTTGGAAATTGTGTAAGACTACCTAAGATTTGATGAGAATGTGTCAGACATGAAAGTGAAGGTAAAGTTCAAACTTATCTCTATCAACCAGCTCATCCACTCACAAACCTATTAGTATAATCCATTTATTTCTCCAATGTAGGAGTATACTTTAAGTACTAACAAATTTAATTGTAATATAATGCAGATAGATAATACATCAATACATATATATGGTCAAAGAGAATATGGTCAATGCAGCATCTGGATTCTCATGTTATGTAAAAAACAATTCGCGTGATACTGACATACAAGGAGCAGCTGGTCCGACTCATCTCGGTAAGTTCCCCAAGATAAATTGATCTGGTTACAGGTGAGAAATGAGAATAAGAATGTACATTCAGATCAGCCAATGGATACACGACTAAAGTGGTATAAAGTTACACGATCTTAATAGTTTCACTAGCTTAACCTATAGTACATCATGCTTGTATTAACTCATAATTAGAGGGGAAAAAGGTTTAAAATTGATCTCTAATGTGAAACCAAAAGAAACTAGTATATATGTAATATTATGATCGGTCTTGGGTTAAACTCCCAAACTTTATTGGGCTTTGTTGTTACTTGATGTGTGTTTGTCACTAATGGGCTAGGCCCACAACATTAAGGCTTTGGCTAAGCCTGTTTTCTTTGTTTTCTCGTGCTTTTAAATAGAAAAATCAGTTGCAAAAAAAGAAAAGGTCAATTCTCTTAAATAGCCATTAAGTTTTTGTCACAAAAATAGCCATCAAAAAATAAAATGACCAAAATAGATTTTTTTTTTTGAAATTTTGATTTTTTTTTAAAAAAAATTTGAAATTTGAAACTCTAACCCCAAACTCACCCCTTAACTCTAAACCCTAAAGTCCAAATTAGTTAATCCTAGGGGTATAAATGCATATAAATGAAATTTTTAGTTTCTAAAAAAAAACATTTTAGTCATTTTCTTCTTTAAAAATTATTTTTGTGACAAACAAACTAAAAGAGACTATCCAAGGGAATTACTCAAAAGAAAACTACCAAACTTTTTGATAGGCTCTCAAATTTGTAGGACGGGCCCTGATGTATACATGCCGTTTCTACTATATAGATTCTTAAAATGCGCGCCACTTGAAAAAGAATTATCCATGCCGTTTCTCTTACCAAATCGAAGGCTAGCTACTCGCTGTTTCAATATAAACCAAGCATCTCGACGTTTCTTCTCGCACAGCTAAAACCGCACCTAGTATTGTAAACACGTAGTCTCTCACATAGATAAGATAGATACAGAGAACATGAAAACGATTCGAATTTTACTGAACAAAAATCACAGAAGATTTAAACTAAGTTTATCATTTTGCCAAGAATTGAGAAACATTTCAGAAGCCTTTGGCACCAGATTCTTTGACAACGGCAGGTTGATCAGCCATGGATAAGCAGTACTTAGCAATCTCTCTGAACTTAGGAACGCTTCTCAGATCCACTTTCGTCCCGTCTCTCAACGTGATGATAATGTCACCCCATTCTCCGATGAACCTCGGCACAATCTGGACGTCCTTAATCACCTTGTACGAGAAATCGCTCCGATCTTCTCCGGTTAGCCCCGATATCACCGTCACGCGGAGGTTAGTGAACCTGTAACGAAGGTTAAAAGCTCGAGACACGGCTGCTAGTGTTAGTGGGAGCCAGATGATAGTTAGGCCTAAGACGAGGTTGGCAAGTAGATCCCCGTAATGAGCTCCGCCGTCGAAATAGACAGTTTCTTTCTTCGCCACCGGTTTAGAGTCGGAAGGAACGGCGGCTGAGGAGGAGGAAGCTAGGAGAAGTCTGTGAATGTTTCTTTGTGGTAACTTAGTGGAAGGAGGCAAGAAAGAAGCGGGAAAGGAGATAGTGGTCGAGAGGAGGAGCGATTTGCGAACGACGGCGGTTGCGGTGGTTGACGGTGGAATTGAAGAAGCAGCCATGATAAGCCTTTGTGAACGTTGTTGAGTGATTGGAGTGAGCGAAAGAGGATGAGTTCTGTGTTTTTGCATCCGATCATTGGCATATATTGTGCCACGTGGCTAAAGCTCTATCGAGAACAGATCTATCCATATATATCCACGTGGCACATACTTTGTCTACATTTCTTTAGAGTATTCGTTTTGATACACAAATTCATAACGAAGCTAGTAAGTTTTATTCACGATCACCTTTGCATCAGTCGAATACGGTTCAGACCAGTTCTATTCACTGCCTTGAGCCGTGGCTACTGAGATCAGACGCAGCCTTAGCCGCCCGCTCTAACGCACCGGACAGCCAAAGAGCTCCGCTGGAGAAGTAACTGCTATTGACAACACTAGTTGCAGCTGCCGCAGCGGTTCTTCCCGTGGCAGAGACGGCTGATTTGGCTTTGTCTGAAACATGGTACTTCTGGTCGGTCAACCTGACAGCTTCAACCCCAGCGAAGATTTTGTCAGCGAGACCGAACCTCTGGTCCAGTTGAGACACTCTAGCCGCTGCCGCAGCTGATACACCGTGGGATTCGTCAAAGGCTTTAGCTTTTGTTAAAGCGTCCTTGCCTAGCACAAACCCTGTAGCCAGCATTGTTTTCACCACTTGTTGAGCTTTTGTCACTGCTTCTCCGGCGTTGAACTCGCCTCCGTGAGGATGAGGAGGCTACATGATTCAAGAACAAAAGAACTTATGAAACGTGATCACAAGCAAGTATCAATCAAACTTCAACATGAAAGAACCGATTTGCAGTCCAGAGAAGAGATTGATTATACATGTGAGTTTGCTTCATCTTCAAAGCTGCGTGGAGTCCCGTTCCAGAAGTCAAACTCCTGGTGATGCTGTCCCCAACGAGTGATGCAAACGCGCTGATCCAATATCGTTGCGCCCTGAGCATCATCATCACAAAAAAAAGTGAGTGAGACTCTCAAGAGATTCCCAAAAAAAAAGTGAAAGAAATCCAAAACAACACTCACACTGAGTAGAACAGCAGTTTCTTGAGAATAAGAATCCTTGAACATCACATAAGCACTGCACGCTTGCTCACCAGACCTTATAACACAACAGAGATTCATCATTCTGAATCAAGAAAAGAAAAATATCAAATTTGACTCACTTGACAATATCAATATGTTCAATTGCACCAGAGAAGGAGAAGAAGTCCACGAGATCTTTCTCACTAACAGCTGGAGATAAACCAGTAACTTCCACACCGTATCCATTTTGATGATCCATCTTCTTCTTCTTCACTATCCTCTGCAAAAACTTACCAACTTCATCTCTCATCAACAACCAAAATCCCTAAAAAATCTCAGCATAACCTAGATTTATCATCGCTATACGAAATCGAAACTCGTGAAATACCACCACATAACAACGATTTAGC
Source organism: Sinapis alba (assembly GCA_012274485.2). Classification (NCBI taxonomy): domain Eukaryota; kingdom Viridiplantae; phylum Streptophyta; class Magnoliopsida; order Brassicales; family Brassicaceae; genus Sinapis; species Sinapis alba. The sequence continues at coordinate 47,778 of MU105797.1, read as the reverse complement.
TTTTACATGATTTGAAATTTCAGTTCTGGATTGAAAAGTTGCATCAAATCGTTGATTCGCACATCGTATTACTATAGATCTAGAGAAGAACTACGAACTTACCTGTTGTTTGACCAACTCGCTTCCCACACAGAGAGACGACGATAGTGATGAGCTAAGAGCATCTTTAACGCAGTATTTAAGTGGGTCTCTTAGGTTATTAGGTAATTAAAATTAAATAAAAAACCTCAATTAACCTAAGCAACGCCTCATATTTAGGAGGAAGAAGAAACGTTTCTTCTGGACACGTGTCACGTTTTAGGTAAACCTCTGCTCTAGCATCTCTTCATTTTCTACACCTTCGTCGAATCCAATTAACTCCGGCGAATAAGCGGATCCCCCGCTTCTTTTCCGTCCAACAATGGCAAACAGCACGGATCCTTTAGCGAAGAACATAAGAGGAACAAATCCGCTAAACCTTGTGGAGAAAACCGTGCGTACGAAAATCCACAACCACACTTTCTGGAAGGAGCAGTGCTTCGGTTTCACGGCGGAGACGCTCATCGACAAATCTATGGAGTTTGATCACGTCGGTGGAACCTTCGGCGGTAACCGAAAGCCCACTCCTTTCCTTTGCCTTGTGCTGAAGGTGCTGCAAATCCAGCATGAGAAAGAGATCGCCATGGAGTTCATCAAGAAGGATGATTACAAGTATGGCTTTTTTGTCCTTATTAACGTTTTTTGGGTGTCATAGAGGTTGATTTTGGGGTTTTCTTATGTTCTGTGTTGTTCTTTTGTCCAACACCTTGGCACGAGATAATGGTGATTCTGATATGAACTCTACTACGTCTGTTCACATTGTTACTCTTAGACAAGTACTACTCTTCAAGTTTTCCAACAAGAAAAATCAGTGAAAAGAATCAGGGATAAAAACCACCAAGGATCTAAACATGGAGACACTTCAAAGTTTACTAGACCAAAACTCCAACCAAGGTAATCGAATTTTGCTATGAAATCTTGAAAATTCAGGTTTTGGTTAATGAATCTATCTCACAGTTAGAAAGAGTTCAATTTTAGGTGCATGCATTTTATGATTCTCTTCAACATAATACTTTTGACCGCATTTATAAAAGGCTCACTCTTTTGGTGTGTCAAAATCTTGTTGTATTTATTTTGGTTCTCTTGTTATAGAAACATGTCAAAGTCACGTTATTGGAGGTCAAGGAGATCATCAATTGCTCAAGCTCATGACTCTTTGCTGAGAGATCCACTGAAGGGAGATAAGTACATAAAGCTTTATAGCTTCCATTATCTCATCAATGGCTTTGATGTCTTTACTCTACAATAGTTTTTGTTTCTGTTTCTGTTTAGCATTTGATGGTCTCTATCTTTTCCGTGAACGGAAATATGTTTACTAGTTCAGTATTGCAGTCACATATCAAAACTGCAGAGAAATTTGCAGATTGTGCATCAACACTTTTCAAAACATACAATTTTTTTTTTAAGAACCCTTAAATAAGAAACCCCATTGGAGCACAAAAATGTTGATGTCTCTTAACTAAGTCTCTTAAATAACATTTAATACTTAAAAATTATTAAGAGACCCAAAATGAGTTTTTGGGTTAATGATGCTCTAAGTGATGATGGGAGGGACGGGACTAAGAGTGTGAACGCGATTTGAAAGATTCGAGAAAGTTTAATGGGCCGTATTAGCTTATATGGGCTTATAGATTTAAATGAATACAAATACTTAAATACATGCACGGTAAGCCCAATATGGTTTGAGATTATTTTCCAGTCCAGCACAAACAAACATCTCATAATCACAAATTGTTAAATTAGAAATTTTTATGTTAAAATATTTTCTTGGTGGTGTTAATCATGCTATAGACCATACTCTTAGCACATAAAATAGTGAACATAAGTTCATGAAAAGACATTGTTACTTTTACTACTTATTCTTCTTGAAACTTTGCTTTTCATGTACATGATGGATAAAAACTTGGATGTTATTCTTTCCAACCGTCCAAACATGTTAAAGTTTTCTCGTGATAATGTTCTTTTTGTATATTGACTTGCATAGCATACAAATAATTATAAAATTATTCATCTGTATGAGAACTACAAAAGGAAAAGAAAGTTCATGGAAGGAGGAGAAAGAAAAAAAGAAAAGGACGTGCGCCTAACATTTGTCTGATGTATTGGTAAAAAAACGCAAAGAACATAATTATTCTTGCATATGAGTTGGCTAAATCGATACTTACGTCTTTCTTTCTCCATCTCTCGTTGTTCTCTCCATGGCCACGTGTGTCATGTACTTAAGCTAGTAAACATTTAAGATTAACTTGAATATACATATATAAACAAAAACATTCTACGTATAGACCGGATAGTATATGGTTCATGGTTATATCTTCTGACCCTGTTGTCATGTACTGTAATGAAAACAAAAGTTCTTCGTTAGAAGTACCCAAATTATAGTTTGACAAACTGAAAAGAAATATTATGACGAAGACCATAATCGTATTTTTTTCAAATACTCTATAAATGGTATAGATTAGAAAAGAGGTGATGAGTATGGGTCCAATAACACCATTATCCTTACCATATATGGTTAAGAACATAAATAAAAAGGTTGACTACATGGTCTACTAACGTATAAATTCTCTTTATTTACTTCGGATTTCAATCTCATAGTGTGGATCGTCAAAGAAAGATTTTGATATTGAGTCGACGTCGATTCGGAGATCTAAAACGTGTTTTTTTAATTTATCAATCTTACCTAATTTTATTTAAGTCATAATTTTTATTTTTGTCTTTAATTGACTCCATTTTAATTAGTCTATTCAAAGAATCCTAATTCGAGTTGATATCTCCCCTCTTTCCTCAACCATGATTCCTATATTTTGTTTTTGACAAAGAACCATGATTAATATTATTATTTAGTTTTTTTTTTGCTTAAAATATTATTATTTAGTTATACTGTTATTATATATATTTTGAATGTGATTCTCAGTTCTTTTAAGCTTTAGTCACTGATAATACTTGCCATTGTTTCACTAAACATAAAACATATTTTACCAACAAACCGCGTTTATTGGGGTTAATTTTCTGAACATTTGTGTTGTTTTCTGACCGAAAGAAGAACAAAATATTATTGTATATTAATCATGGAGTATTATTTTTACACGTCTTAGCCAAATGGCCACAGATTTTAACCAAGAGTACTGCAACTTACAATAAGAAAATAACAAAACACGTAAGTGTTTTCTTATGGCGATCCAAAAAAATTGACTACGTTGATCAAAGTGCGTTTACTATATAAGACTTACTATTATTTTACATTATCCAAACAAACGGCAAAGCAGCAAAATATAAGACTATATTAAATAACTCGGTTGCATTCGTTCCTATATAAACTTTGATTTTACGAACAGCACGTTGGAATTAGACTTTGACTTGGATGATAAGGCATTGCCAAATGAGGAGAAAGTAAAGGTATTAGAAGCCACCACGTCATCTTATACTTACGAATCATTCTACAACAACTTGCTAACAATACTTTTAGACTTATTTTTTCCTTTGACAAATGAGAAGAAAATATATATATTTGTTTTGTTCAAAAAATAAATAAATAAATAAATATATATATATATATATATATATATATATATTTGTTAACCTAAATTATCGTTGGCAATTTTGTCTTTTTTCCCTCAATAGTGATTACAGATGTTGCATGGGCTGTCATGGGGATGGCCCACATCAAGTAACAAATGAGTAAGTAAATTATTCAATTTCTTGGTGATTCTCTTTAGCGATGTTTTATTTATACCTTAACGTAACATAATACTCAGAATTGGATAACACTTTCACATATAATTTAGGAATGTTATGTAATCCATCGATTAAAGCTCTTAATCTTTTATTTCCAACGATTAAGACTCTTAATATTAATGTGGAAGCAAAAGGAATGTGAACACACGATACAAACAGATCACGTGGACAGCTCTTCGAACTTCACTTTCGGACACAAGTCACCAAAGATACACCCAAAAACACAGTCACCTATTTGATCATTTTTGCAAGAAAATTAAAAGCAACAAATATCTGTTTCCAACCAATGTTCATTAAAAACGGAAAGGGAAACAGAAAAAAGCTATATGAACTTATGAAGATAGATACGATTCATTAGATATCATACAAATTTACTTTTAAGGTTAAATGCATTTCTGCTATTTCGTTGATCAGATCAAAATAGTAAAACTCGTGTTTATTGACCGGTGATTCTCACACTTGGTCAGATTCTCACACTTGGTCAAAATTTTGAAAATTCAACAGAAAACACGTCCACAAAATTTATGAAATTAATGCCTATTCTGCATCTTAAATATCACTAGACTAGTTTTCTATTTTGATTTTTAAGTAGCATTTGTACGTTAATATATACCTTAGATCTCATATGCCATGAGTAGATCTCAAAGTATCCATCTAGCTTCTTTTCATTAAAGCACACAATTATCTTAAAATGGGTTTCATGAGCTTTGTGTAAATACTTTATTGATACACCCAAAACATGTTTACTTTATTTTTGGTAAGCCAAGTTCATGCATTTGAACTCCTTAGCCTTATGAAAACAAACAAATAAGCATGGACAATACAAATAATCAGTAGAAGAAATTAAGAGGAAAAAGAGGTTCGATTAGATTAGTCATAAGACATGAGTACTCTTTAGTCTTTAGTCTTTACCAAGTGATAAAGCACTTTTGCTACCGTCCAAACAATGTTTTAGGATGGCTTGGCTCTCACACGTGGTAGTTAATGAGTGGATTAAAGCTGGCAAGATCCACAAAGTCACAACTCGTAATAAATTATACTCAATAATCCTTTAGTTGCACGCTATAATCTTTCGGCGCGACTCAGGGTTTGATTTATAAATAAAAAAATATATGAAATATAAGGATTGTACCATATGAGCTTGAGCTTTTATTAATATTTGGTAAAATTTGCTAGGAAATGTATGTATAACGAAAGTGTTAAAAATGACCGACTCTTCATGATTTATAGAAATCGTCAGCCCAATTCTAGGAAACTGTTGGTTCAATTTTTAAAACGTCACTAAGATCATGCAGAATAGTCCACTGTTAATCCGGGAAAATCATCGTCATTGTCGACGTAATTAATTCTAATGATAAATATTTTATCATTTATTAACTTGAGGATAATCTATATCTATATAATCGATAAAATAAGACATGTAGCTGAAAAAATTGATTAAACACATGTCAAAGAAAACGGACGACTCATAATACTACTCCACATAAGTTTTTATAGGGGTCAGCGGATTAACGCCCACCACATAAGTTAAAGTAAAATGCAGTAAATCTCGGTAATATTTGTAAATAAGAATAACAAATAGAGTATTAAATTAAGTAAGATACTAAGACCATGATTAAACCTAAGAACCCCAATGGGGGTTCTTAGGTTTTTTTTCTTTCTTTTTTTCTGTTTAAAAAAAAAAAAAAAAAAAAAAAAAGTTAACCACTTGTAGGTCGCCACGTGTCTGTGGGACCCGTGAACAGTGCAAGAAACTCTTAAGAACCGGTTCTTATTTAAGAGTTTTAAAAACCGGTTCTTATACTATTCATGGGACCCATCCCCTAAGAACTCTTCTAAGAACCCCCTTTAAACATGTTCTAATTTTATGGTTTATGCGCAAAAACATACTCCCACGTGCATCGACACGTGCTTCGTGAACCTAGATTTACTTTGTCGACAGCTTTCTCGTATTCCTAATTTTTCTGTTCAGCTCTTCTGTTAAACATACATCCTCTTTCCCGTACAGTTTCTATTGTAATATTATTCTTTTATTTCTTACGTATTGAAGCTATATATATGTCGACAAAAAAAAGGAAGCAATTTATATTCGAAAAACATAAAAAGAGTTATTATATTCGGTGAACAAAGAAGCATTATATTCCTAATAACAATTGCTTGGAATGCATATAATAAAGTCCTTTATTTGCCCTCCAATTCATGTACCACTACTATTTTTTTTTTCAAGATATACCACTACTATATTCCATTGAAACTAAATTCAATCGAAATTAATATATCTGGCGTAGAATAGTGTGGGTGAGATAGTTAAACTGACTTTTTAATGATAGTACATTGGAATTGTTTGAAAGAGAACATAGAGTAGTTTGTAGTACATTGGTAGGATGAAAATTTGAAAACGTACCTTATATTAATAAATCATATATAAAGATGACAATAAAATAATTATTTGAAATATATAAAATTGATCGTTTTTTATTTTATTTTGTAGAAAACAGTATATGGAGATGTGTATGCATACATATTACAACTTTTAAAATTATGACGTATGTATTACAAAGCAATTTAATTTCGTTTTGACCAGTTGAAAAAACAGGTAAAGTACTGAAACTTTTAGAACATTTAAACTGAACACTAGAAAACAAAAGTAGAAGCAGTTTCAATTTATTGATTTTAATACGTTAACTAGTGTGGAAAAACGAGAGAAAACTTATCCGAAAATATTTGGACTCTCTATAACGTCATGTAGAAAGAAAAATCTTTATTTAAATTAGTGAAATTAGCTAATACATTTTCATCATTTTTTAAATTTAACAAAGAAGAAAGAGGAGAGAGAGGGAAATGTTAAAGAGAGAGATAAAGAGAGAAAGTTGAATTTGAGCTCCAAAGACTCTCCTTACCGCTTCACTCCGATTCGCCGAGAGAGAGACGACAGAAACAGAAAATTTACAAACTTTATTTCTTTCTTCTTTCGTTAATCCAATCAAATTCAATCCGTAAGTACCTTCTCTTTGTTATATATAATTATATAAATCTCTTCTCTTTCTCTTCGTTGTTCTCTCTAAAGATTCTTCCTTTTTTTTTTCCTCTTCTTCCCCGCTGAGGAATCTTACCCAGATCAGCCATTCTTTTTTTTCTGGGTTTTGAAATTAGAAAATCTGGAGATCTGACTATTGAAAGCTGACATTTTTATCATTGGGTTTTTGTTATTTGGTGATTCTGAATTCATCTAATCGTGATTTATCGAAAATGAGAACACTTTGATTCCGTCTTTCATTTTGAATCTGATTACTCTGTTTCTCTCTGCATTCTCGTGTGATTGAATCTGAAAGAAGAGGAGGAAGATGGTGGAAGATCGGACGCATCTGTTATCAAGGGTTTTCTCATCTTCTCGTCTCTCAGAATCCAAGTGGCTTTACATGCATCCACCAGAAGAAGAAGATTCCTCTGAATCTAATAAGCTCAGAAACGGCAAAAGAGCTTTGGATGATGATGATGACGACGAGCTCGAGCTCAGACAAAGCAAATCTCCAAAACTCATTCAAGGAAACGATTCAGACCAACAACAACAATCAGATGACGGTTCACTTATCAACGACATCGGCAGAGACAACTCGATCACCTGTTTGCTCCGTTGCTCCAGGTCTGATTACGCCTCAATCGCTTCCTTAAACCGGAGTTTCCGGTCTCTGGTTAAGTCCGGAGACATTTACAGACTCAGGAGACAGAACATGATAGTTGAACACTGGGTTTACTTCTCCTGCCAGCTCTTGGAATGGGTTGCTTTCAACCCTGTCGAAAGACGATGGATGAACTTGCCAACGATGCCTTCAGGTGTTACCTTCATGTGTGCGGACAAAGAATCACTCGCTGTCGGAACGGATTTGCTCGTCTTAGGGAAAGACGATGATTCTTCTCACGTTGTGTATAGATACAGTCTTTTGACTAACTCTTGGTCTCCCGGTAAGAGGATGAACTCTCCGAGGTGTTTGTTTGGCTCAGCGAGTCTTGGAGAGATTGCAATCTTCGCTGGTGGTTGTGATTCTCTCGGCAAGATCCGTGACTCTGCTGAGATGTACAACTCGGAGCTTCAAACGTGGACAATACTTCCCAACATGAACAAGCCGAGGAAGATGTGTTCTGGTGTCTTCATGGATGGGAAGTTCTATGTGATTGGAGGAATCGGTGGGAAAGACTCCAAACTCCTTACCTGCGGCGAGGAGTTTGATTTGGAGACCAAGAAATGGACTGAGATTCCGGAGATGTCTCCTCCAAGGAGCAGGGACATGCCAGCGTCAGCAGAAGCGCCGCCTCTTGTTGCTGTTGTGAACAATCAGCTGTATGCGGCGGATCATGCTGGTATGGAAGTGAGGAAGTATGATAAAGAGAGTAAGAAATGGTTTACGTTAGGGAGGTTGCCAGAGAGAGCTGGTTCGGTTAACGGTTGGGGGTTAGCGTTTAGAGCTTGCGGCGAGAGGTTGATAGTTATTGGTGGACCAAAGAGTTCAGGTGGAGGGTTCATTGAGCTGAATTCTTGGATACCAAGTAATGATAGAAGCCCTCCTGTGTGGACTTTGCTCGATAGGAAACATTCATCGAACTTCGTTTACAATTGCGCAGTGATGGGTTGCTGACAGAGTTTTCAACGTGTTATGTTGAGAAGATTATTTTTTGTTTTGTTTTGCAAAGTGGAATCAAGATTCTTGGCTGCTTAGGGAGGTCAGAAAGTTGCAGTCTCTTCTTATTCATTTGGCTATAAAAGATTTAATTCAAGTTCAATACAAGTGTCTTGGTGGTAAACAGGTTTTACAATTACTTGGTGGAGAAAGTTCAGAATCTAGAGTCTTCAGTTTTGTTAAATGTTGTTGAATTTGTTTCTAAATACAATGTATTTTTTTGGATTTCCAGAAATATCTATTACATATAACATTATTTTTTTTGGCAAAAGAAATTGTATCCGGTACTCTTCTTCATGAACAAAAAGGTTTCCTTTATTTTGATTATCTGTTTTCTAAGTTTTGGACCTGTTGTTGGTTTTTTCTTCAAAAAAAATTGCTCATGAAAATGGCAGATTAAATCTGATTTTGACATGTAGAGGGCTTATGTCAATCAATCTCTATTGGATCACTCATCCTAACATAACTAGTGAGATATCAGATCATAAATGTTAAAAATGACATCCACCAAACCTTAGGTGTAGCTAAGCTTTACTAATTTCAAATCCATGCACTTTTATACAGGCTAGATAAAGTGATATCAAAAGAAATATGTTAGAAATGAACATTCCAATCACCCATCTCTGTTAGAAGTTGCAATATCTATATCTATCTATCATTTTACATATTATACTTGAAAATATTTTTCTTTTTACATCTTTTACTCGGTAATCAAACAATGTTATACAATTAGAAAATTAGTGGTGAGGAACATACATTCCAGCTTATTTAGCCAATTTAGTTCTAAAATCTTTTGATTTAGCAATAAGAAAAATACTTGCAAAAAGATGGAAACTGGGCAACATAGAAAGAAGAATATCATATCAAAAGGGTTCGGAATACTGAACGTGTCCCAACTAAAAACTTTTAAGACGAATACTTTAAGAGATAACTAAGAAGTTTCAGACTGAATAATAATCCTTCAACGGAGAGGAGAAGAGAGTAGACAACAGCTCTGAAACATCAATAGGTGGCTGGCAAAAATGCACTTCCGGGCTGACGGTTAGCCAAAGGCCCATGGCATGACAGGAACTGCAAAAAAGAAACCAAGACATTGTCAAACTCAATAACATAAGACATTGCAATAACCAAAGAATCAAAGTGTGATGAGACAAGTAAAATATACCTTAGCATTAACACCATCAGGAACAACACGCTTCTCTTGCCTCAACTTCGTGAAGTCTGCTCTGTTAAACTTCGTGAAACCCCTGAAACATAAAGTCACAAACTTGATGAGTTTAGTTTCAATGTCCCCCAAAAAACAGCATTCTGACATCTTTATACCATTTCCTGCTGACAATAATCTTTTGACGACCAGGGAACTTAAACTTAGCCCTCCTCAGAGCCTCCTGAGCATGGTGACCATGATTATCCTTACACCTCACAGACAAAAGCACCTGACCAATCGCAACACGAGCACAAGTACCCAAAGCCTTTCCGAAAGCACCTCTCATACCAGTCTGAAGCCTATCAGCTCCAGCACACGAAAGCATCTTGTTGATCCTCAGAACATGGAAAGGATGAACCCTAATCCTCAGATGGAAAGCATCTTTCCCAGCTGATTTCACCATGTACTTGTTGCAAGCGATACGTGCAGCTTCAAGTGCTTCGCTGGAGACGTTCTCCTTCTCCCATGAGACCAAGTGGACGCAGAAAGGGAACTCGTCAACACCTTTCCTCTTCATGCCGACATCGTAGATCCTGATTTTGGGATCGGGGACACCACGACAGTAGCGAGATTTAGGGTATGGCTTACCCTTGATCTGACGGTAACACCTAGCCGGTCCTGCAATGATTCAGATTTTCAATTAGCGAACGTTGTTTTTTTCAGACCAAATGTACGGAAAGTTTAGCTCAAATCAATGAATGTACTACTCTTTATTACATAACTAATCAGCTCGTGTCAGAAGAAAGCTATTAACACTAAGTAGATATACAGTGGATAAAACTAAGTTGCAGAATCATAAACGAGAAGGTCGAAACTTACTTCTTCCCATGGCGTCTCTCCTCAACCTGAACACAGGGGGCTGCTGCTAGACCAAGCCTCTGAAAATGGCTTTTTATTTATACCATCTGTTTTTTTTCTCTAGGTCAATGTTGGGCTTGCAAGAAAGCCCATTTAATATTTAAAGACTAATCACAGCCCATATAACTTCGTTGGGTTAGACCTTTAAATCCCGCTCTCAGAAATTGTTAACGTGTTTTATTGGATTGATTTTTCTTATTAATTGGAAATCTGAAAAAGTTATATTACTCAATTACTGATTTTTAATATGTTGCGACTCAATATATTACTTCTAAATCATAAATAAAACTTGTTATATTTTTAATCTCATACAAATAACTCAATCAAATGGTAAACAGTTGGTCTTTTGTCCAATTGAACCATTTATCAATTGGACTGGACTGGCTACCGTCCGACCAGTTAACAGCTCTAAGTATATATGCAAATACTGAAATAACCTAAGATTTTATAACAAATCAAATATCAATTTGACGCTTCTTTAGTCACAAACAGTTACATTTGTATTGCAAGATGTGATTGTAAAGACAATGGAAATATGATTTTTGGTTTGAATACTAATCAAGAAAGACGATGTTTTCTTATTTATTACACTACCAATGCCTAAAATGCATAAGTTACCTAAGCTGGGTGGTAAATAAAATACTGCCAGAGTTTGAATGGTCATGGCAGGACCAAATCGTATTAGTAAAGACATGCACTCCAATGTTGCTCCACCACTACCTCCATTGGACCAGACTAAACCACATTGGGTGTAAGCTCTTTGAAGCCTAGTGTTCTGTAACCAAAATCCGATCTTGTATGTCTGAAAATGTCTGCACATCTTTTCCCCATAACCTGATGTTTCAAAGAAAGAACAGAAACAACAGTATGTACTCATGAACGATTTGAAAAGAAAGAAGAAGAAGGTATTTGTGCTGCGCACCAACAAGCAATACCGACGGCGTTTGCACCGCCTTTATCTGCTCCCTCATCATCTCCAACATGCACTGCTCTATTTGCTTCTACGCTGATTTGCTCTGTGCCATGACACATAGTATTCAAATGCAAGTGTATAAGACAATTCAAAAGGAAACAGCCACTTAGAGTTTAGGATGCAGAACCTAAAGCGCATTTGAAGATTCGGTCATCAGGCTTCTCGTATCCGACTTCCGAGGATACAATCACAGCGTCAAACCTGTACAAATGCAAAAATATCATCAAACAATCACCATCTATAATGTTTTACTATTATAGCATTCTCAGGTTTCAGGATTGATATAATAAATAAAAAGATGGCAAAGCTTACATATCTATGACATTAAGATCCTTCAGTAGCTTTCTAAGGCGGGTATCGAAATTGGAGACAACAGCTATCTTAACTGCAACCACCTTAGCCCCCAAAAATTTAGAAATCAGCAAAAAAAAAAAATAGTAAACAAGGAGAGAGTTCGTCACTGTAAAACAATAACCTCCGGCATTTTTCAGTAGTGACATTGTTTCATAAGCTCCTTCTGGGAGATGCCACGCCTCACCATTCGCGTAATACTAAGGAAACAACATAAGTTTTACACACGTCATTTAGGCATATCAAGATGGTGTTAATGGAAGATAAAGTCTATTATATAAAAAGAGCAGAGCTCAGCTTCGATATACTCTCACTTGGTAGACTTCTTCAAAGTAGTCATTATCAGAACAACCAGTAGCTTCGGAAACAACGAGCTTCCAAAAGGGTTTTCCATCTCCCTGGTAACGCAACTTCTCAGGCCAAGGAGAAGCAAAAGCTCTTTTGAAACCTTGCTTGATCTCAGCTGGAGTTGTCTTGAGACCTGAACTAAGATACAAAAGAACTCAGAGATCATCCGAGAAGAAATGTTATAATTGGTTTTGTATCGAACAAGTGTAAAGAGAGTGACCGTATTTTTGGCCCAAGGAAGCGTAAGTTTCATGGACAGGGTTTGACAATTGCAAAAGGGTTCCTCCAGCGTCAAGCAACAAACCATCATAAGCTCTCTTCACCGTCTTCTTGTCTTCTTCACAGAGACCCAATTAGAAAAAAAAAAACAGTTTTGGGGCATCAAGTTTACATTTTGATTATCTTTTATAAGAACCCTTATTGAACTTGAATCAAAATGCATCTGACTGAAACAGAGGAGAATCAGAAACTAACCGGTGCTGAAAGAGAGAGAGGAAGAAGAGCGGAGAGAACCGGAGAATTTGCCGATTGGTCTCAGCACTTCAATTAGATTGCTTCCTCGTGAACATCTCAAACAAGCTTCCATCTTTGCTTCAACCCCAGATGTGAAAAGGTTAATTTCTACAGAGATGTCTGCCTATGGGCGATAAGAATCCGACATGGAGGCACGGTCTGTGTTTGGTTCGCGATCTCGGTTTAATTGGACCGGTTTTCATTTTTTCTTTCTTTTCGGTTTAAGGAACCTTCTGGCTCACTTAGGGGTGTTTGTATTTGTCATGGGAACAAAAACCCTGAGGATTTCTCGCGTTTGCCGGCGGAGACATTGCGCGCAGCGAAGTTTGTGAAGCTGCACGTGAATACTCTCTATCTCTATACGGCGAAACTCTTCTTCGGAGACCAGAGATATGGCGACGGAGCTAGAAGAGCTTGTCCAGTTTCTATCTTCTCCTTCTCCTCCTGTAAGCTCTTTTTTTAAAAAAAATTATGTAACTTTGGTTTCATCTGTTTCTGAGATGCACCGATTCTAGGGTTTCTGTTTAATTCTGATTATATGAAGAAACAACGTGTAGGTGAAGAAAGCTGCGGTGGAGATTGTTAGTGGATTAACTGGTTCGGAGGAAGGTTTACAATCTCTATCCAAGTATTCCGAGATTCTACTTCCGTCACTGTCTCGCCTCCTTAGTGAAAGCAAGGTCCTTTCATTATATAACACTAAGAAAGCTCTAATTTTTTCTAGGTTTGGATTAGTATTATTGATAAAGGTTGAAACTTTTTTGAATCAGGAGGTCTCAGAGCCAGCAGCTCAGGCGCTTGTAAATCTTTCCCAGAACTCTGGATTAGCTGGGAAGATGATTCAGATGGGTTTGATCAAAGTGGCCATGGACATGTTATATAAGCCTGAGTCTTGTATTACCAGATTGCTTGTTATGCTTCTTGTGAATCTCACTCAGTTGGATGATGGCGTTTCTTCCTTGCTCCAGGTCTTTTATCTATGTACATCTTATTTGCATCATTACCGAACTTTTTGTAAGAGTCTGAGTTTTGTCTTTTGGTAGTTTTAACGGTGAGGTAGCTAATTATGTTAAACCTTATGCCTTTTGTTAGATTGAGGATGAGAAGATGCGTGGACTACATATCATGAAGCTTGTTAGGTCATTTTGCAGGTCTTCTGGAGAAACTTCTGGTATGCTCTGAGCTCTTTAGTCTTCAGTTTGTTATGTAATTTTCCAAGTGTATCTTCATTTCTCTATTCAATATTCTGGAATTTTCTTTTTCTATTTCATGTTTTTGTTTCATACTACATGATATATCTATTCCCTAGTAAGACTCAAAAGGTCTATAGTCCAATAGTTTACTAGTTATAAGTTGTCCACTTATATTTGTGATTCTAACTCCTCCATTCAAGTAGTTTCCAGAGCTCATAAATAAAAGTTATGTTTAGTTGCTTAGTGTAGTGTTTAGTGTCCCATTGTTTTCCTTTTGCTTATCCGTGAAAGTAGGAATAATTTGGTGTGTTTTTTTCTCTTATTTATGCACCAGATGATCAGTTTGAGCATGTTGGCTCAATCCTAGTGAACATATCGAAAACAGAAGATGGGAGGAAAATGTTACTGGAGCCAAAGAGAGGACTATTAAAACAGATCATTAGGCAGTTCGATTCAACAAACCAATTGCGTAAGAAAGGGGTACGTTTTAAAAGAGTTTGTCCTCTTTAATGAACTCGTTGCTTGACCTATACCCTTAGAACACTTAAAACATGGATTATACTTATGGGTTTTCAGGTTGCTGGGACTATCCGTAACTGCTCTTTTGAAGCCAAGAACCAGCTGGAGAATATACTCTTGATATCAGAATTTCTCTGGCCCGCTCTGCTTCTACCAGTTGCAGGCAGTAAGGTTTGTTGATTTCGTTTTATAGCTGCTACTTGATTGCAAGCAAAAAGAAGAAGAAGAAAGATTATCTACTTTATACAGGACAACAGCTTCTAACTATTTAAGTTGTTACCTTCCTTAGATATACAGTGAGGAAGATATCTCAAAAATGCCACCAGAGCTTGGAAGTGCGCTTGCCATTGAGCGAGAACCAGTTACTGATGCTGACATTCGTGTTCAGACACTCGAAGCTATATATTTGATCATCTTAGAGGTATAACAATTCTCTATCTCGCCTTCCTTTTTTTTACTAAAGACATTGTCAGCTGATATTGTCAAAACTTCTTTGGTTTGATGTTGCAGGAGGCAGGACGAAGGGCGTTTTGGTCAGTCAACGGGCCAAGGATTCTACAAGTAGGATATGAATACGAGGAAGATTCAAAAGTAATGAGAGCCTATGAGCAAGTCGGTTCTTTGGTATGTTTACTCTCTCTCTCTTGTCTCTCTGTTTCTATAACTCATTGGTTGACACTCTACTCGACATAAGATAGCTAACGTTGCTTGTTGACTGTCACATCTTAAACCAGATTGTTGAAGAATCTGGAGGTCAGGAAGAATCATTATCGGAGCCAACAAAAGCAGAGCCTTAAAAAGTTACATGTGGTTGTCTCTTGTTCTTGTCCTCGTATTGTTTTTGGCTCCCCTCCCAAAGGAAGTGACTTTGTCATGTTTTGCTAACAGAGTTGCCTTCTTTTCTGTGACACATGGACAAGTTCATCTTGTGCACTAGGCTTTGTTGTAACAATAGATTCGTTATTCACTTATCTTATTATTATTAGTGTTCCATTTTCTATTTGTGTTTGGTGTGATTTTATTTGGTATTAGACATTGTTATATCGTACTTTCCGAAGACTATTTGTTTGTGGTATTATCCAATAAACGTTTTTTGCTAATTATTTTTTATTTAATCAACATATATAGAAACTGTTAATACTAAATAAACAAATAAAAATACCAAACTATTACCACACTCCCACGAGAGAGCCACCGAATTAGACAGAGAGGCAAGTCAATGATTATGTTCTTCTTATAGACTTTTATTCATAAACCCGTATCATATCTTATTAGCGCGCATTAATAATCAAAACCAGTTGGCGCCTTGACCATTCCTCTTACGCCACGTGGACAATCCAGAATAGTCGGGTCCCACCTAAATACCGGAATTGAAAAGTCATATTATTAGATCTTCCGCGTCTTCTTCGTTTTCCTCTCGGCGCAGAAAGAAGAAAGAGAGAAAACACGACGAAGAAGATTCTCTAATCTCTTCGTGTTAGTTTAGCTCTTGATAAAGGGGCGAATTAAAGAAGAGTAATGCGATTTTCTTCTTCAGGCGGTGTTTGATTCGTTTATATAGACTCCACTCTAGAGATGATGATGATGATGGGTTTCTCGATGTCGGATGAGTTTCTGGGCACGTTCGTGCCGATTCTGGTGTATTGGGTGTATTCAGGGATGTACATTTGCTTAGGATCTTTGGAGAGATATAGATTGCATTCAAAGGTAGACGAGGATGAGAAGAATCTCGTTACCAAATCTGCTGTCGTCAAGGGCGTTCTTCTTCAACAGGTTCTACAAGCCATCATCTCCGTTATTCTCTTCAAGGTATCTCTCTCTATTTATTGAAAGGTCGAAACTTTATGGATGAGTTAGGGATCTATATAATGAAATGAAGCACCTTTGTTGTCCAGAAGCTGAGGTTGTTGATGGTTTTGGATGCAAATGAAAAGAGTTTTAAAGCCTAGGGATTATCTGATGAATCAGAACTCAGATCTCTTGTTTCTTGCTGTTCTGTTATCATTGTTTGTCCATGGAGATCCTCCAACATCTAGGCCTTACTTTACTAAAGCTTATACGTCTAGATTCATTATGTGGTTGGAGGAATACAAATCATTCTCCTTCATCATTCACATATCTGCAGATTCATGACCTTGTTGAATGATGTTTCTCTGTATTGGAAGTGACTCTTTGAAGTTTCTGCTATGATTCTCTTGTTATTTATCGGTAGAAGTTCCTATATTAGCATTCTTTTCCTGTTTTCTTTACCTGATTTTTGTTTCTTGTTCTTTAGATAACAGGAAGTGATGATGCAGATGCTGCTACAATGCAGCAATTCTCCCTTCTACGTCTCGCTAGGCAGTTAATCATCGCCATGCTCGTAATCGACACTTGGCAATACTTCATTCATCGCTATATGCACATCAACAAGTTCCTTTACAAGCACATCCATTCTCAACATCATCGCCTCATCGTACCTTATTCATATGGAGCTTTATACAACCATCCTTTAGAAGGCCTTCTCTTGGACACCATTGGTGGTGCTTTGTCTTTCCTCTTCTCTGGTATGTCCCCAAGAACGGCTATCTTTTTCTTCTCCTTCGCTACCATCAAGACGGTAGATGATCACTGTGGACTATGGCTCCCCGGAAACCCGTTTCACATCTTTTTCAGTAATAACTCTGCTTACCATGATGTTCATCATCAGCTCTATGGGAGTAAATACAATTTCTCGCAGCCATTCTTTGTCATGTGGGATAGGATTCTCGGTACTTACTTGCCTTATTCACTTGAGAAAAGATCCACTGGAGGATTTGAAACACGGCCAATCAAAGCGTCCAAAGATGAGTGACTTTTTTTTTTCTTTTTTTGGGGAGTTTCTTTATCACTGCTACGTTACTTCATCATTTGCTCGCTAGAGAACAACCAATGTAACCTCTCTGTGTACTTGTAACTGTGTTGTGTACATACAATTCCAATCTCTCCTTTTCGATATGCGGATGTATGTCTCTGTGTAAGCTAGCAGTAAAATTCATTTTGTAATATCCAAAACTTCAGATATTATTCTCTATTGGATCTGCTTACAGTTTCAGATTATAAGACTTTTGATGGTCTCATTTATCTCCTTTATTAGTTAACTTCATACACAGTTATTGCTTCTTGCTGTTGTTGTTCTTATCCTCTACACATGACAGCTTGGTAACTTTTCTCTAGACCAATGAACTGGTTGCTGAATGATTGATAAAGTGGACCTTTGAAAATGATACAATACTTATCTTTAGGATCCAATAATACTTTAGGACAGGGTTGAATGTTTTCCTGACAGATCTGAGTTCATCTATGTTTCTGGAATAAGATATGCCAATCAAATACATTGTTGGATTCACTGTATTGGTTTATAAGATCAAAAGTTTGTTTTATGGTGAGATCTGAATCTTGGATTTGAACTTTAAGATGTATTACATTCAATCATCTTCCCAAAAACCTAACATTCCCCCAGGAGTTGGTTACCGAGACATATCTTCATCAATGATACAGTTATGGTTTCTTGTCTTCTTCTACTTTATCTCATTATCAACCACATGGTCTTGAGATGAGTTCTGGACCAGAAGATTCTGGATTGGCGTTTAAGACATGTTAGGTAAAATAACACTGTCATTGATTAATTGAGCTTACTCATTATTGGCTCTTTTAGGCAACTCGTACGGAGTTTCATTAAACCGTTAAATCTAAACCCCTAATCAGGTCCCTTTCCATTCTTGAGACGAGCACATGAAAATGAGGTGGACCATTGCGTTTTGTGACCAGTCTATGTGCTGCATTAAGACATGTCTCCTGAGTCAACAAAGGGTCATAGTTACACATTCATAGGTCACATGGAATTGCATTCTTTGGTTATGTCTTTCGTTCAAAGATTAGAAACAATTGTCTTGTGTTCACATGGTGGGAGTGAGTTCTTGGATCACATTACATTCTTGACTCATTTGTGGTCAGTAAAACTTGTGTGTTTGAGGATTAATTGATGATAAACATTGCTTGCAGTCCATGATAAATGAGTTCTTGGTAAATTTAAATATGATATTAACAAAACATATCTTTTCACTCAATAAAACATTCCATTACATGTAAAGAGAAAGGAACTCACGTTTTACGGCATCATCAAATATACAGAGAAGGAGATTGCGTGCGGGGAACGGAACTACTGCTTATCTTCCTCCGTGTCTCGATACTTGTTTGATTAGCTTCTACAGGGAACCTTGGAACATAACTTGGTGTTCTGTTCACGTTTGTGTACGAATCACCTGAAACTCTAACAGCTTTATGGCTTTTGCATCCCAACAACAAACTACCACTTCTCGGTTTCTGTCTCTGTGGCCCTGTTTCTCGGTTTGATTTGGCGGTTATAGGGATTCGAGGAATCTGGAATGACCGGTGCTTGACAGGACTCGTAGCACATTCAGACATAACAGAGTAATCCGCAACACTAGCCGTTACTACACTCCAAGCTATGCTTACCTCACTTGGCGCATAACAATCCGGTGACTCTGGATCGCTGCTTTCTTGCCTTGCAAGATATGGTTTTGTCTTCCCTGTTACACTCTCAATCTCAAAGAGATCTGAACTTAAATCGCTCACACTCCCTTCTTCTTCTTCTTTTTCTTCTTCTTTCTTTGCAGAGGTTGAGTATTCCCATGGAAAGTTCTTGGCAATGATTCTCTTCTCAATAAGAGGAGATCCAAATATTTCTAGAGACTTCCTCTGCTCTAGTATTGCTTGTTGTTGTTGCTGATGAAGCTTCATCTCCGAGCTTAGATCTCCGGAGAAACTCAACTGAGTCTTGATCTTCTTTAGACCAGAGGCTTTTCTCTTCTCGTCGACGGTGACAACATCCACTGCATTCCAGTTAGAACAAACGCCTTTGCAGCCAAGATTCACGAGAAAGCTCTTCTTGCTGTTACTCGCCTTTTGGTTGCTACAAACATCCTTCTCCTGCAAGTAACTGTTGCAGCTAGAGCTGTTGTTTTGGTTCTTCTTCTTCTTGTTCTTCTCCAGTTTGTTCTGAAGCAACAAGCTCTGGCTATTCCAGCTAGATTCAGACCGAAGACTCGGAGTTTCAGAGGAAGTCTTCGAGGTCTGCTTGAAGATTCTCTCGATTGAAGGAGACACAAGTGAGGAACTGTGGTCGGAATCCATATCTCCATTGAAGTACTTCTCAGCTCCAAACACACTGATCTCCATATCTTCAGAAGCTTTCTTGCTGAGTCCAACAACATCATGATGCTCTTCTGGATTCTTCTGCGTGAGAGGATCTTCCGTGTTTGTCAAGTAAGACAAAGAAGTAGAGGAAGAAGAGAAAGGACCACGAAGACTGTTACTATTATTGCTCATCGTGAAATCAAAAGATGTGTTTGGTGTTGAAGAAGAAGATGAGCTTAAAGTAACCATTTCTCTTCTTTCTTTTTTAATTGTTAATTTGTATAACTATTTCTTGTGGATGATTTAGATTTAAGTATAAATAGAGGAAACATGGAGAAAGTTTACTGGCTGTCTCTGAAGCTAAGTGTCAATTGTTCAATGGATGTGGGTCAACAACATTAACCATGACAACAGGGCCAATTTGCAAGTGATTTTGTACTAATGTTTGAAATAATAGTAACTACTCCCTCCGTTTCATATTAGTTGTCGTTCTAGGTTTATGCACACAGATTAAGAAAATATTTAATTTTATATATTTTCAAAATAAAAACACTATTACCAATACACCTAACTATGTATCAACCAATAGAAAAATAGAGTAGAAAATATTATCAATAAATTTTGCATTGAAAACCGAAAACGACACTTATTTTGAAACAAAAATTCTACTCCAGAACGACAAGTAATTTGAAACGGAGGGAGTATTATTTTGTCTTGGTTATAAATAAAATTGATTTTTTAATTAAATGAATAGAAAAATGAGTGGATATTATTCTCCTAAGGAACAAAATTACAAATTAGAAATCACGAGGGATGTATTTATTTTGTTACATACTGACAAAGAAAAAAAAAACATACTGACAAAGACCTTTGGAGTTGGTCGTGGAAGTTTTTGGGCCTATATTGACGTAATGGCTAGCCCATATGTAAATGCTTCATATCGAAACGGGTTTTTCTACCCGACCCGTTTAGTCGGACCTTATCCTCTTCCTCGTCACTCTTAACAATCTGGTTGCTTTGGTCGAAATTTTTGTAAGAACAAAGACAAAAGTTTAAAACTTTCGATCAAACAGCTCAGATGGTTTCGCAGATAATCTCGTGTTTATCTAAATCTTCGTCTATTTTCTGCATCTCCGGTCCCCGGAGTTTAATTCCGCCGAAGACTTATAACCGCGGCGGTTTGTGCCGGTTTTCTCCGGGATTTTCTAGCCGCCGGTTATCTACGGTTAAACGGAGGAAATGGAGATCGGCGTGCATTTTCAACTCTGGGAAAGAAACTGAAGGAGAGGGAAAGGTAGCTATTTCTCCGACACTAGCTTTGATTGATTAGCTTCCTGTCTGGTTTCCCGGAAATTTTTCAGAAATAATTATAAAAAGTTGGTTGTTTTGTTAGTTACAGGGAGGTGGGTCAGAGTGGCCGATACTTGAGAGATGGGAAGTGCCATGGGAATGGCAGACAGTTTCGTTAACTTCGCTTGCTTGTGCTTTAAGGTACTCTTCCATCAAAACCTTACCTTTAGACGAATTAGGGTTTTAAGTTTGATACTTTTGATTTGAAAGACTTATAAGTCTCTTTGTTTTGGTAGTGACTATCACTCGCTATGATGAGCAGATCATTATCATCTTAGCTTCTTAACTATTATTACAAATGTAAGGAATGAGATTTAACTTTGTTCCCAGGCAGTTTTGTTTTGACAGGGTTAACTGAGATGGTAGCGATACCATATCTAGGAATCGACGTTGAGAAGCTGAGCTTGGACGACAAGGCGGAGATTTTATTCCTGGATCAAGGGTATTATTATTACCTTACAAGCTAGTTACATAATGTAATGTCAACATGATTGAAATGCTTTTATGTTGAATATATATATATTTTGCAGCTTAACAACTGCAGTGGTACTTGCTGTCATATTCACCGTTGCCAGAAAATTCGAGCCACTTCCTGAAGACATTTTGCGCTATGGTATGCTTTGCTTTCTCTTATCAGCACTTCTCTTTCACTGTATTGCACTTTTATTGGCCTTTGATCTTTTTTGTTTAAATCTTCAGATTTGAAACAGCCCTTTAACTTGCAAAAAGGGTGGCTCGTATGGAGTGGGATCGGTCTGGTTGGTGCTGTTGGCGCTATTGCGTTGACAGGTGTTGCTTTATCCTTATTCAGGACAGAGACACCCGAAAGGGAGGTTAGGAGAAGTCACTAACATAGTTTATGTTTTGTCTGATGGATAAAGATGATAGTGATGAGGTTAGTATGGTGTTTTCAGGTAGACTCTTTGATGAAGCTTCTCCCATTAATTGGATCCTCAAACATAAGGTATTTCAACAATTGCGATTTTTGTATCAAAACCAGAGTTTGATATAATGTTTGTGCAGCACCATAAGCTTAGTGGGGATAACTGGAGTCCTTGCTCCACTTCTTGAAGAGACAGTGTTTCGTGGATTCTTCATGGTCTCTCTTACCAAATGGTAAAAAAGGTCTTTTGTCTTCTGCTTCTCATTTTGCTTCTTGAACAAACAAAGCTAACTACACATATGTTTGTTTTGTTTCCGCATCTTCAGGGTGCCGACCCCAATAGCAATCATCATCAGCTCAGCTGCGTTTGCACTTGCGCACCTCACACCCGGTGAATTCCCGCAGTTGTTTATACTAGGTGAACACACACAACTGAAAACAATACCACTAGACCTTCTCATGTACTAAACACCTCTCTGATTGCAAGTATGTCTTTTATTTTCATCTGGTTTAGGTTCGGTTTTGGGATTATCGTATGCGCAAACCCGCAATCTCATTACCCCGATGGTTATACACGGTTTCTGGAACTCGGGAGTTATCTTACTGCTCACTTTTCTTCAGGTAGAGAACAACATTACTATGATGATTACTGCAATGTTACAAGAACAGATCAGCTCTCAACATATGTTTTGTTTTTGTCTTTGTTCTTTTTTTTAGGTCCAAGGGTATGACATCAAGGAACTGCTATTGCAGGGAAACTAGCTTTGCTCTTCCTTCCTGTCCGCAATTAACATGAAAAAGCTTCTTGTACGATGTTGGATCTTAGTATATTTTGTTTTATATTCGACCAAAGAATTCAAAACTATGGTGTAAGAGTTTTGAATATTGAGCAAGATAGTATTGCATGAACGAAAATGATAAAAAGAAGCCAAAAAAAATACATTTTCAGTTTATACAATGCACAAAATCAGAAACTCTTACATACACAGAATCTTTCTTAGATTCGTGAAGAAGCTCTGCACTAATAAGTTAGGACGTTCCTTTGTTACGCTTTAACATGTGATAAAAGCTAAGATTCAGAATCCTTCGTGTAGATCTTGTAGCGATCAAAGCTTTGATTAAACCATATTTAATTCAGTAGTTCATTATAAAAGATAGTCAAGGCTCAATGGACAAATAATTGATCATGGCTCTTTGTTGACGTGAGCTGAGCACCAACGCAAACCTTGTGGCCAAAGCTGCTGCTTCCAGTTCAATCTGTTTTTGGTTTCAAGTCATCATGTCCTAAGAGACAGTTTCAAAATGATAAGATAAGTTTTGCTGTGTGTTTAGAAAGCTAACCTGTCTTTGTCTTCGCCGATGCAAGATACTAATGGCTGATGCCATGATGTAGCAAGGAAGAAGAAAAGTGGCAGCTCGGAGTAAGAATAGCTGCAAAAGAGATTTAATAGATTATTATTGCGGGTTTGGGGTTGGAACTTGCATAATCTGTTATAGAAACTTGAGATTCAACTTACAGAAAGTATAGAAGTGTCCACATCTTCACCATCTTCATAATCTGGTAAAGTCAGTGCGCATCGCAATAGAAGAGTCATCAACTGCACAAAAAAAACAAGAAAGGGATGCTATCAGGTTCACTACTCAGTATATGATTGAAACGTGTCAAGAAGGCTTACAATAAGAGCAGATATGCGGAAGAATGCAGCAAGACTGGTATCAGAAGCTGTATAATCATCATACTCCGACTCTAAAATCTGACGTTCAGCTTCTGCTATTGCCAGGAGGTGTTGATCTTGTAAATCCAAACCTGAGATTGTCCATCCTCTACTACAAAACAAAACACATTATTTAAGTCAGAACAACTACAAGTCATATACATATATAGTTAGTGTATGAAACTGATCATTACCCAATGTCAATAGTAGTTTCTTCAGATTGGAGTGGAGGTGGAGGAGAGGTATATCCAGCTTCGTATGGCTGTGGATAATAAGACAAGTCAAAAGGGTGTTAGATTTTAAACTTTACATAGAATCTTTCAAGTTAATACATACCTACAATGTCTATCTAATGTTACATAAGCTTCATTTTTTCTGGTAGTTTCATCAGGTCTCACTCTACTCCTCAAAACGATAAAAACAGAGGAGGAGAAAAGCGTATCCATACCTGATGACAAATCTCGCATATAGTGTTTCCCTTTTCATTGCACCAACGTTGAACACATTTTCTGTGAGCATACTGATTCAAAAGGACCAAAACATACATTCTTTTTAGCTCTTTCATGTATAAATCACAATTTTTAGTAAGAGAGCAGGAAACAATGAGAAAGACAAAAATAAAAACTACCTTGAGGCTGCCATTGCAAGCACACGGTCTCTCAAGATTCTTAGTTTCAGATTCCTCCTGACAAATACGAC
Organism: Sinapis alba; assembly: GCA_012274485.2. Lineage (NCBI taxonomy): Eukaryota > Viridiplantae > Streptophyta > Magnoliopsida > Brassicales > Brassicaceae > Sinapis > Sinapis alba. Next base: position 23,499 of record MU105797.1, on the reverse strand, counting down.
ACTCTGCTGACCACATCTCCGTAGCAGAAGAAGTATCTTCGTCGTATATATCAACTGAATATATGTGTTCACTCATATCTCAGTTTTTTTTACAACAAAAATAAAAACAGGAAAAAACCGGGAAAGGGATGTGATTATAACGTGAACCGCAAGCTATCTCGTCCTTGATTTAAGAGCATAAAAATCGGGAGGAATGTTTAGCAAGAGACTCAAAGAACTTGTCGGGGAAGATAGAAAAACTTTTTAAAAGACTTTTCCCGTGAATCAAGCAAATGGAGAACAGGTTTTTATAGCAAGACAATGAGAAGGAGAGAAAGAGCTAGAGATCACGATGTCTGAACGGCTCCGTTTGTTATACAGCCGTTGACTATAGTTTTAACGGCTCCTAGACCTTAGTAGTTATATAATGAATCATTAACAACACAGACTTCAGTTTAGGTAGGAAATAGAGATTATGCAAGAACATAGATACAAATACAAGTTGTTTGATTCAAAGTAAAACAAAACCCAGTCAAATAACCCGAATTATACATTAATGTGTAATCATTTATTATTTTAATCCGAGGATGAGTTCAAAACAAAACCTTTCAGTGTCATCATTTTATGCAGGGGTGGAAACCAATCAAGCAGTACTATAATTTCAGTATTTATAATGTGCTGGTTTTTTTATTTTCTTTGATCCAGAAAAATAATACGAAATTTATAGATATTTACGAATATTTACAGATATTTATGGATATCTCATCATTTTATTCAATACAAGTAAATAAAAAAAAACTATATAATTTTTTTTCAATTTTTTAAATAAAATAGAAAGTGACAATTAGTAAAATTATATATTCCGTAAAATGTCCAGCCATAGTTTTATGTATTTTCGATTTGTTTAAAAGATGTCATTTAAAATATAATTATAATTTGTTTAGCTATTTCTTTCCTTGTGCTCATCTTTTTTTTCTTTAAAAGTATACTTTAAAAGTATACATGTTGAGTATTATTTTAGTACTCTGTTGTTTCAATAGTATAGTACACATTTTTAAATGATAGTTGTATTAGAATGGAAAAAGTTATAGGTAAGAAACAAGTTCAACTACCAGGAATGAGTATATGATTCATTAAAATAAGTAGAACATTTTTTGTTTTACCAAGTAAACACTTGGTTTGAAGAATATTATAGAACTCGCATAGTATATATTAACGTCGTTGACTGTAATGTTCAGCTGCAAACTTGTCGAATGTATTTATTGTATAGTCCTACTTGTATGTTTTGAAAATTATTTAACGTTTTGAGTAGGGCTGGGCACGGATCGGATATCCGGGTTTTTGAAGGTATTTGTGATTTGCTTCGTATGTTACGGATATCTAATTTTTTTATTTGCTTTGCTTCGGAAAAATACGGATATCCGGAAAAACGGATATCCGGAAAATAAATAAATATTTGCGGATGTTTACGAATACTTACGGATATCTTATCCGTTTTGATTTATACAAATAATCTTAAAAATTCGATACAAATTTGTTTTGTAAAGTATTTTTTAGTATAATATATAAACTAAAAGTTAAAAGAATTAGTGAATCTACGTATTTTGCAAATTTTGTAAACTTTGTTAATAATCATAATAGCACAAAACTTAAGAAAAAAGTTATAATTTTTATAAATTTTTTCTCTTCTTTTTATGTAATACTTTTATATAAGTAATAATATAAATAAAATTTATCAAATCATATGTAGAATAATTATAATTTTATAACTTTATACATTTAAAACTTTAAATATAATCAAGATATACATGTATTTATACATTGCCGGATCGGAGCGGATATTCGCTTCCTAAAATTTTAATATTTGTGATTTGCTTCGATTTTAACGGATATCCATTTTTAGTATTTGCTTTGCTTCGAAAGGTTACGGATATTCGAAATTTTCGGATCGAATCGAAACGAATAACGAATCGAATCAAATTTAACGGATAAAATGCCCAGCCCTAGTTTTGAGTTATAGAAATAGTCAAGTCTTCAATCAGGAAAAGATTCAATAAGGGAAAGACATGGTCACGTCTACATTTTTCTAAATATTTATAATCTGACACGGTCCACATGGATGCTGAATGAAAACAGACGCTGTTGACGTAAAAGCTTTGAAAATCCCAAACACAATTATAAGGAGTAGCTAAACTTATTTCACAAAAAAAAAAAAAAAGCTTAACGTAAAATACATGACATAACTAACATGTTTTATTGTAAACATGAAATATCATATTGTACTATGTATTTGGATACGCAACTTCAGCCAAGCATTTTTCTAGATCTACCACAAGTGGTTGTGTCAGTGTTTAGTATAAATGCTCCCAATGCCCAATCTAGTGCTATTCCTTTTTCTCCTGCTTTATTTGCAAACTCGATTCTACACACAAAACAAACATTGTTCTTGATCAAAACCAGAAATCAAATCCAACATTGATTGACCTTTCAACATACATATACATACCTTTCATCATCAAGAGCAAAACCAAGACTGTTGTGAAGCATTGAGATAATATATGCAGATGAGAAGCAATATCCATCTAAATATTTTTCTTTGGTTGTTGGGTATTTCTCTTTCAACTTCGACCATTCTTCTCCACAGAAACTCTTTCCAGCTTTAATCATTTCAGACAGCCAATCCTTTTCGTCCAACCCAAAGAACTGTTTCAAACACAAACATATATGATAGATCATCATGTTCAAACAAATTCTCCACAAATATGAATGCATGGGATTATCTCATTACCTTGGAGGTGTGGTAGAAATTTTCTGTAGCTAAAAACTTTCCTTGAAGATCAGGTGTGAATATTGAACCAATAGAACAATGCTCATAAGCACAATTCTCTATACACAACAAGGTGAACACATAAGAGATGACGAAGACCAGTTAACAACTAGCAGCAATATGTATATATAGATAAGGCTCTTACCCTTTCCTGCCTGCAACATTGCCAATGTAGCGGATCGACATGCTGAGTAATTACTGAAAGAATATACTCGAATATTCTTAGTCAGTTTGTATATCCTGTAATCTAGGAGTATCTTACTTCCTCTAACTATCTCTCCTATATATGTAACACATTCGATGTTAATAGAGAGGCAAGTCTTACGACTCACTTTCATGGTATCAGAGCACAGCTCTTCTTAAATTTCTTTCTTTTTCGTCATCTATCAATAGTCTCTTCTACAATTTGTCACTATGGCAAACATTGAGAGAGCCTTTGGAGTGACGAATATCAAATCTCATATACCTTTGGTTCTGGATTTAGATGTGTACAACTATGACGCTTGGAGAGAACTCTTTCTCACCCACTGCCTCACGTTTGATGTACTCGGTCATGTGGATGGTACCTCTCAACCCGATGGAGATGATGACTTACCATGGAAGAAACGCGATGGCTTAGTCAAGTTGTGGATCTACGGAACCCTAGCCCAGCCGTTGTTCAAATCGTCGTTCAAATCCGGTGGTACAGCGAGGGACATATGGTTACGCATCGAGAACCAATTCCGTAACAACAAGGAATCTCGTGCCATACAACTTGACAACGATCTGCGCACCAAGGAGATAGGCGACCAGTCAGTTCAGGAGTACGCTCAAGGTCTCAAATCCATAGCGGACCTGCTCGAGAATGTAGAAGCGCCGGTGAGTGATAAAACTCTCGTTATGTACATGTTAAATGGACTCAACGAGAAGTTTGATCATATAATCAATGTGATCAAACACCAAAAGCCATTTCCTAGCTTTGAAGAAGCTCGCAACATGCTTGAGCTTGAGGAAACTCGATTGAAGAAACCGTTCAAAGGGTCCGCACGACACAGTGATACTGCGTCTTCATCAACGGCATTGGTCACCACGGTCACTGCCTCGAAAGTGACTGACACTCAACAACGACAACAAAGGAACAATAGAGGCAACAGGAGAGGGTCTCGAGGCAGAGGACGCTACAACAACTATCACCAGCGACAACCGTACACGAACTGGAATTTTCCACCACAATACTGGCAGGGTCCTTACAGTGCCTGGAATGGTCCACAACCGCAATGGATGTCGTATCCAACTGGAGCCCAGGGTCCGCAATCTCTCTCACATCGCGGACAGAACCAACAACAGGCGAACATGGTAGATCACAACTGCCAACCTACACGTGATTTCGCGGAAGCTTTCAATACTATGACGCTAACGGAGCCTTCTGCGAACTGGTATATGGACTCTGGCGCATCGACTCACCTGGCTTCATCACCAGGTAACCTTCATTCTGTTAATAAAGTGAACACCGGAAATACAGTTGTTGTAGGTAACGGATCTTCCATACCCATCCTCTCTTCTGGTAAAACTTTCATCTCCTCTCCATCTCGTCCTCTAAAACTCGATAATGTTCTTGTTGCTCCTGCTATTGTTAAAAACTTAATATCGGTCCGTCGATTCACAAAAGACAATTGGTGTTCTGTTGAATTTGACCCCTTTGGTTTCTCTGTGAAGGACCTTCAATCTCGGAAAACCATTCTCCGCAGTAACAGCTCAGGCGACTTATACTCGGTGCCATCAAGTCTCTCCACTCGTCAGCACACTGCTTTCGTTACGGAAACTCCAACCTTGTGGCACAAGCGCCTAGCTCACGCAAGTGACGCCTCTCTGAAATCTCTTATTTCTTCTGCTAGCTTTTCTTGTAATAAAGACAGCTTACAATTTTGTACAGCTTGTCAACTGGGTAAACACACAAAGCTTCCTTTCTCCAATTCCATTAATAAAACTCTCATGCCTTTTGAAATCATTCACTCTGATCTATGGACATCTCCAATTCCAAGTCTAAGTGGAGTTAAATATTATGTCTTGTTTCTGGATGACCTAACTCATTACCTCTGGGTCTACCCTCTCAGGAGAAAAAGCGAAGTGTTTTCCAAATTCTTACACTTCTCTGCTGTTGTCAAAACACAATTCGGGGCAAATATAAAGTCTTTACAGTGCGATAATGGGGGTGAATATAACAACTCACAATTTCTTAAACACTTTGACGAACATGGAATCGCTTTCAGGTTTTCTTGTCCTCATACATCCCAACAAAACGGGAAAGCTGAGAGGATGATTAGGACCATCAACAATGCTATTCGATCCCTTCTATTTCAAGCTCAACTGTCTCCTACATACTGGGTGGAGGCTCTTCATGTTGCGGTCCATGTTCTCAACATCTTACCATCTTCTTCAATAAGCCGAAACACACCACATTCGCTTCTATATGGTAAGATGCCAACTTATTCACACTTAAAAGTGTTTGGTTGTCTGTGCTTTCCCAATATAAACCACTCAAATCTTCAGAAGCTTTTACCTCGTTCCACTCCTTGCTTATTTCTTGGATACCCACTGAGCCACAAGGGATATCGCTGTCTGGACCTAAAGACAAATCGCATCATCTTATCACGACATGTGGTTTTCGATGAGTCTACCTTCCCAGCAGCTCAAGCTCATTCAAGCAATACCGCACCATACACCTTCTTAGATTGCTCTGATCATCCTTCACCAATATTCAAGTCCATTTTGGTGAATCCTTCTCTTCCTACCGCGGAAAGTGCAACGCTGCCGCCGGAAATTGCTCATACACCACCTCCTACTTCTCCAAACACTGCTCCTCCACCTGATCCCTCTCATCTCGTCGTTCCTCCTCCAACGAGAATGACAACACGGGGACAGGCTGGTATCAGGAAACCCAAAAAGATCTTCACTCTCTATGCTTCTTCAGCTTCTCGTTTACCAACTTCCCACCAAAAAGCTCTTCTTGATCCACATTGGAAACCTTCAATGACTGAAGAGTACGATGCTCAAATTATTAATAAGACTTGGAGGTTGGTCCCAAGGCCTGTCAATGCTAATGTTATTAACTCTATGTGGTTGTATAAGTACAAACATGATGCAGATGGACACTTAACTCGCCACAAATCACGATTGGTGGCAAACGGAAAGACGCAAGAGGAAGGAATAGACTATGACGAGACGTTCAGCCCTGTCGTCAAACCTGCCACAATCCGATCAGTCTTAGATATTGCTCTCAACCACGACTGGCAAATTCGGCAACTAGACGTGAAGAACGCATTTCTTCATGGCACAATCAGTGAAGATATCTACATGCACCAGCCACCTGGTTTCGTGAGTAAGGAGTACCCTCACTATGTATGTAAGCTGGAGAAAGCTTTATACGGACTGAAGCAGGCGCCGAGAGCCTGGAATGCGCGGTTCACTCAGTCACTAGGCAAACTTGGCTTTGTTACTACCAGATCAGACGCATCTCTGTTCGTTTACAGTCACAATGGCGATCTGGCTTACCTCTTATTATATGTCGATGATATTATTTTGACAGGTTCCAGCAATAATCTGCTAGACAAGATTACTTCGAGCCTCAAAAAGGAGTTCCCCATGACTGATATGGGACGCTTAAGCTATTTCTTGGGTCTCAAGGTGGAGTATAACATGCAGGGAATCTTCCTCTCACAACGACAATATGCTGAAGACATCATATCGAGAGCTGGCATGTCTGACTGTAAGCCCCTCACAACACCAGCAGACGTCAATACTAAGCTTGCAGCTGACGAGGGAGACCGAATCCACGACCCAACACAATACCGAAGCCTGGCTGGGGCGCTCCAATATCTCACATTTACAAGACCGGACATCACGTACGCCGTACAACAAGTGTGTCTCTTCATGCATGATCCTCGACAAGCTCACTTGACTGCTCTCAAACGAATCATTCGCTATATTCAAGGCACTAAGGGACATGGCCTGCAAATGTACAAGTCCAAGCAACGCACCTTAACGGCTTATTCCGATGCTGATTGGGCCGGCTGTCCAGACACCAGAAGATCAACATCCGGTTATTGCGTCTACATGGGCGAAAATCTCATCTCTTGGTCTTCGAAAAGACAACCGACAGTTTCCCGTTCCAGCGCCGAAGCTGAGTACCGCGGTGTTGCCAATACAGTAGCTGAGACATGCTGGATCCGCAACTTACACCTTGAACTTCACCAACCCATTACTCGTGCAACACTAATATACTGTGACAACATTAGCTCTGTGTACTTGTCTTCCAATCCGGTCAAGCATCAAAGGACGAAACATGTTGAGCTAGATATACATTTCGTCAGAGATAAAGTCAAGCTCGGAGAAGTTAAGGTGCTCCACGTACCAACGGAGTTTCAGTATGCCGACATCTTCACCAAAGGACTGCCATCTTCCCTATTCAATTCCTTTCGCAACAGTTTAACCGTCAAAACATTCAACGCTTCAACTGCGGGAGGGTGAAAGAATATACTCGAATATTCTTAGTCAGTTTGTATATCCTGTAATCTAGGAGTATCTTACTTCCTCTAACTATCTCTCCTATATATGTAACACATTCGATGTTAATAGAGAGGCAAGTCTTACGACTCACTTTCAATTACCAGCAGCTTGAACTGAGTTGTTGTCGTAAATGTATCCTTTAGGAGTACAAGGATCAGTAACTATTCCATCTTTGTTTGCAGCTGCAAGGGATTGAAACACTGTATGAGTTTTGAGGGGGGAAGAAAGCTTACTTAACAAAATTTTCAAGTTCTGTAGACAAGTGATCACTTTAAGGGTTTATCAACAACTAACCTGAGTTCTGTAGTGATTTCAATAACTCTTCCTGTGCTTCATCCTGCAAGGCGACAAAAGTTAGTAACTTCTTGAAAATTAACAAAGGATAAAAATCTTTTTCTTGGTAGGCTTATCAACAACTTCTGAAAGACAAAAAAAAATATTCTCCTCTCAGAATCTACACCTGTCCATAGTGGAGGAAGCTGTGACTGTAGATTTTGTAAGAAACACCCCCATAGGATATGGTACGCGAGAACCCAGGAGGTACAACCTCATTTGACACAAAGGTCACCTAAACAAAATGCACAAACAAAATTATCATCAACCACATACATATATAGTTGAATTGTATCATAAAAATGGCATTTAAATGCATACCTTCTCCCTGTAACAAAAAAAAAAATTGATAGGAAAATGAATAAACCTGCGCAGAAGCTCCACCAAGCTCAACAATCCCCGTTGTATGCAACGGATCACCTCCAAGAGAACCGATTGCATAATTTGCAACAACCCAAGCATACATACCTTCATCAAATCCTGCATATATAAATTTTGGAAAAATTTATATAGATCCAAACAAATACTAACAACACGAGTTACACTCTCTTATTATACTCCCACAATGTTTGAAACTGTAAACCAGTACTGATTCCAAAGTACTAACCGGAGATAACCGAAGCCCACTCGTCTTGAAACTTAAACCCTGAAGATCTAAGAACTCCTCTCGTAACTTCAAGAATCTCTTCTTGAACACTGACTTCAAGCAATCTCATCCCAGCAGTAGCCATCAACCTAATCTCACTCTTCTTCAGCTTCCCTTTAGGAACTCTCCCTTTAGCGAACTCCACAAGCTCCGCCACCGAGACGCTCGCTCCTTCCGGGTTATCAGCGTACGAAGACAAACCAGGACTCATCTTCAAGCTAGCGTAGTTCTCCTCACCGAAGTCAAAAACCGGTTTACCGTGTTCAAGCCAGTACCGGAACACGTGAGCTCGTGTCCCGGAGCTTCCGGCGTCGATAACGACGCTGTACCGGAACGAGGTTCTTAGATTCCATCCGGAGAATAGAATCATATAGAGAACAAGTAGAAACGCGAGCGTGATAGCGATGGAAACGAAGTAAGCGAGGATTAGCAGGAGAATGGGTTTGGTCGTTGACTTTGACTCTGACTTAGTGGTGAAGATGTATGTCGTGGACGACGGTGAAGATTTGTGGTGGACAGGTAGCATCTGAACCTTGAGAGGATCTTCCATCTCCGGTTTCATTTTTGTTTTCAAACCTGAAAACGGTTATGAGATTGTTTTGTAATAACGTTTAAAGTAGCCGTAACGAATACTGATGAGATGATAATGAGATCTTAACATATGAAAACGTAACGCAATAGCATAATTCGTTATTTTTTTCTTCTTCTTATGAATCAGGACGTTACTTCGTATTAGGTTTATAACCTGAGTTAATTATATTAGGTGAGAAACCGGAGTTTGAAGACAGCCGCCGATGAAGCTCGTCTCTTGGATACTCTCACTCTATTGTTTTGTTTTGTTTTTGTCGTAGTGGAGAAGAAGTTGGTTAGTGGAGCTGATATTTAAAAACTCTTACTCGGGTCGGGTCGGCTTGTCGGGTCATTTTAAAAAACACGTGATTTAACGAGCCCGGAACAGAGCCACATAGGTCTATTCATACGTATGATATGGAAAAATCCCCACACATCTCTTATTTCCAGTTTGGCTGTATTTACAGACTACTTATGGACATGAACTCTGGTATAGAGGATAGTATCTACTACAAGATATGACATGAATGGATGATATTAGTTGTCACGTTTCATTGATTACAATAACACATCAAAATTATATGTAGATACTTGTTTGCAGATTGATTCACCATTTTTTTCTTGATGTGTATTTATTATGAATCTGTCCAAAGATGTGTTTTTACTTTTTTAGTAAGATCTACCTTGAAAGAAATGAGCTGTGTCATTTATGTAAAAATGTTGAAAAATTCATACAATACATTGCCCCCACTCTAAATCAACTTGGTTTCCAATATTTTTACATGTAACTAACTTTGAAAGAGAGAACAATGAAGATTTTTAATCTTAACACGAGTAAACGTGAATACAAATATATGATCATCACTTACTTCTGAAACAATATTTTTCATTGTAACTAATATCATATATTTTGTATTTGGCTACGTTACTCTACTCAAGAAGAATTTTTCTGGATTTACCACTGGAATCAAAAGTGGTTGTTGCAGTGTTTAGTATAAACGCTCCTAGTGCCCAATCTAGTGGTATGTCTTTTTCTCCTGCTTTACTTGCAAACTCGACTCTGCAGACAAAAAAAACACACATAACATATTATAGAAACCTAATGCCGACGTTGATTAGAATCTATCTTGAATTTTGTAACCGCAAGTTTTTATTACCTTTGATTATCAAGAGCAACACCAAGACTGTCGTGAAGCATTGAGAGTATATATGCTGATGAGAAACAATACCGAAGCAAATTCTCGTCTTTAAATGTTGGATGTTTCACTTTCAACTTCGACCAATCATCTCCACAAAAACTCTCTCCGGCTTTAATCATTTCAGATAGCCAATCTTTTTCCCTCAACCCAAAAAACTGATTCACCCAAGAAACATACTACCAACGTTTAAAAAAATCTCCATAAATCAGATAGAAAACTTGACGTTCACAAACAATGTTATACCTTTGAGGTGTGGAAGAAATTCTCTGTAGCCAAAAAACTTCCTCGAAGATTTGGTGTGAATGTTGATCCAATAGAGCAATGTTTATAATGACATTTCTCTGTACTCAAAGTAATCCTGTTAGATATAAAGAAAATTGACACGAGGAATGATATTCAGCTGTGCCAATCATGCTCTTTACCTTTTCCTTCCTGCAAAATGGTGAATGCGGCGGATCGGCACTTTGAGAAATTACCAGCAGCTTGAAGTGAGTCTGTAAATTTGCTTTCTTCAGGTAAGACTATTCCTTCCCCTGTGGAGTTTTTGTCGAGGATGTATCCTTTTGGAGTACAAGGATCAATAACTCTTCCTTTTTCTGTAGAGTTTGCAGCTGCAAGGATTCAATGAACTTTGAGGGGAAAGAATCTTATTTCAATTTGGCTAAACTCAAAGCTACAGTAATTATTAACTCTACAAAATTTTCAAGCGCAGGCAACCAGTGATTACTTTACAGAATTATCAATAACCAACCTAAGTTGTTGAGTGATTCCCATAGTTTTTCATGTGCTGCATCCTACAAGGCAACACAAGTTAATAGCACCGTCAACATTCAAAAGAGATAAAATCATCTGTTAATGTTGCATGTTCTACAGTTTTGACGAAATGTATAAACTCATAGATCAACAAGCAGCAAACAGGGGCACAATTACATACCATTTCCAAAAACCAAACATCTAAAAAGAATGGATCAAAGTGCTCAAAAGGAAAATGCTCTGCTCTTAGACGTTACCTGACCAAGGTTGAGGAAGCTGTGGCTATAGATTCTGTATGAAACGTTACCATAGGATATCGTACGCAAAAACTCAGAAGGCACATGTTCACTTGACACAAATGTCACCTAAACGAATGCACCAAAACAGTCATCAATCATCGCTTACAATCGACTAGTTTACAACACAGTTATGGTTTTATCCTAAGTCTCACAAATCTGAAGGGAAGAGACTAAAACCTGAGTAGAAGCCCCACCAAGTTCAACAATCCCTGTTGTTTGCAAAGGATCACCTCCTAGAGAACCAAGTGCATGATTCGCAACAACCCAAGCATATATACCTTCATCAGATCCTACCAAAAATTTCCCAGTATCAGCCCACTTATTCAAGAGCTACTTGGATATCTCAACCAAACACTCAAACAGTGCAGCATTGTCAATGACAATGATCAATCTAAGCTCTAATCCTAAGCAGCAAACACTAACCAGAGATAACAGAAGCCGATTCGTCACGGAACTTAAACCCAGAGGATCTAAGAACTCTTCTAGTAACTTCAAGAATCCGTTCCTGAACACTTAACTCAAGCAATCTCATCCCAGCAGTAGCCATCAACCTAATCTCACTCTCCTTCAACACTCCCTTCGGAACTCTCCCTTTCGCGAACTCCACAAGCTCCGCCACCGACACGCTCGCTCCCTCCGGATTATCAGCGTACGAAGACAAACCAGGACTCAGTTTCATACTAGCGTAGCTGCTGCTATCTTCATCGAAATCGAAAACCGGGTTTCCGGACTCAATCCGGTACCCGAACACGTGGACTCGGGTCCCCGAACTCCCGCCGTCGATCACGACGCTGTAACGGAGCGAAACTCTCCGATTCCTTCCGGAGAGTAAAAATGTATAGCAAACGAAGAACAACGCCAACGCGACTGCGACGGAACCGATGATTATGAGGACAATCGATTTCGCCGGTTTACACTTGGATTTGGCGAGCGATGATCGTTGGCGGCCAGGTTGAGTATGAACATGGAGAGGATCCATATCAGATTTATTTTTAAACCTGGAACGAGCATGAGATCGTTGCATCAAGGTTTATGGAACCGCGACGAGATCCGACGACGATGAATCATGAGATCTAGACGTGATGAAGAAAGACGCAAGAAGTTTGGAAACACACGATATCGATTTTTTTTGTTTTCTGTGGGTTTTGAAGGTTTAGATTATAGTTTCCGCAATCGGAGATCGATAGGGCAGTCGTAAGATCGCCGCCGATGAAGGTCGTCGATGCCCTTCGTCTCCGTTTTCGAACTGGAGAAAAGAAATATTGGTCCGTGGGGCGCCTTTTTATGAAAATTTACACTTAGGGATTAGGTGAGCCTTTAGAAAATCATTATACCTTTTTATCACCCAATCACTTTTTTTTCTTAGTGAAAACTTAGAACTAGAAACCTTTATAACATTAACATTAACTTTTAAAATATCTAATTTTTTTAGATAATCGTATAATTGTATAATGTATTAGATTATTTAATAATATAAATATTAAGTGCATACTAAAATAAAATTTCACTTTCTTAGATTAAGTTTTACAATTAATTAAAAACTACTAAACATAATTGCATACAAGGAAATATTTTCACCCATATGAAAATTATTCAAAGAATATAACTTACAAATATAAAAGTTATTCCAAGAAGTAGATTTTTATGAAAGATGATTGTGTTTCATGTTTTTGTTGTCCTAAATGTATTTGAGTCTCCCTAATAAGGAGAAAGCTTAAGGAAAGAATAACACACCTGTTAAACATAACTTAATTAAGAAGGATTCATTTTCCTCATCATTTGGAAATTAGAGAAACATCACTCTCTCTCGTTCATTACAATATAGAAACAAACAGACAAAAGCATTGAAAACTCCATGTCTGGGGAACAAAATCAGCCCACCACTTTGTAATCACAATGAATAAGTAAGAGACAAAGAAACATACAATAGATTAGTTGAAGATCTTCAAATTGGAGTAAAGCCAGAATTGTTTTATCTTTCGTTATGCTACATGTAGGATGAGCACGTTCAATATAATTCTAAATTGTTTCTCAGTAAAACCTAACAATATCCAATATATTTTCCCTCCCTCATGAGTCATGCAAGATAATGTATGGTTCACTTTTAAGTAGACGATATGAAGTTTTACTAAAAAGATTTTTCTTTTTAAAAACAACTAGATATGTGATTTTGAAGTTGTTTCACATGTTGTAAGTTTGTGATGTACTTTTTTATTATAAAGATTTACGTTCAATATATTTCTTCCCAAATTTTATGAGAAATTAAGCATACTATAAAATGGATATCCCTCAGAAATATTTTGAGTATTTTTGTTGTTTTTTTCTCTCCAATTGGATCGACTTCCAACTTGGTTTACATTATTGTCTTGTCTCTTGGGAAAAGGAAAGAAAAAGCGAATAATATAATTACGGTGCTTAACCATGACCATGGAGTGGCATGGACAAGTACTATATATCACTAAAAAATTATGACCAGAATCAGCGGTAAACACGTATCAACGGGAAGTGGGTTGGTAGTGGTTTGATCTCATTATAATTCCTCGTGCCTTTTGATAAATTTTATATGTTCGGCATGTTACTTTCTTTTCCTTAAGGGTTTTAATATATACTATTCCTAACTCGAAGGCATAAGACAAAAATAATTGTATAACATGTTTAACGCTAATCCTGGACAGATCCGCAATTACTAATTAATTATGATCAATACTTTTGAGTCTTTGGTCCTTTCTTACAAAGCATTCATTAGCAAATAATTAATTGTCAGTATGTACATTAGTAGCTAGATATATACATGAGAACTTGGTTCACATGTGCTTGATATTGTTCCTTCCCAATTTTTTTATTTTAAGCATAGTAGAAATGAGTTTTGTTATAATATTTGTACATATTTGTTAAAATATATAAATAGCCGCAATTGCATGCATAATGAAAGGGATACATGTTTTTTTAATAGCTCGTTCCTAATTTATACCAAGAGATATATGTTACAAAACCTAAATATTTTTTTCATTTTTAAAAAACAATAATAGTTTTTAGATATTATATGTAAAGTGATTTTTACACATGTACTAGATATGTACAATTATTTTCACTAAGTAAATGTAACATGACATATTAAAAAATGATATGGCGTATAGTTAAATGTGACGTATATGATTACATTAATAATGGATATTCAATGAGATTATACCAAATATTAGAAAATGACATGGCGTATAGTTAGATATATGTTACAAACCTAAATATTGTTGTTATCCAATATCCGGTAACCTGCAGGAGATTTTGGCGTTCACGGCCTTTGGCCTAATTACAATGATGGTTCGCATTTATCAAACTGCAATCCTGACAGTGAATTTGATCGATCTAAGGTAGATGTAATAGTAATAGTACTATATGATTGTGTAAATATTCTTTATTTGTTTTCTTTCAGTTCATTTTCTGATTTGTTTTTATATATTAAATTCATATTTGAATGTATATACATCAGATATGGTAAGTAGTTTGCAAATGAAGTGGCTAACACTATCGTGTCCGAGCAACGATATATGGTTTCAAGTTTTGGAAATACGAGTGGAAAAACACGGCACATGTTCCGAGTCCACAATGGATCAAACATGCCTACTTTGAGAATACTCTTAAACTTAGAGATAAGGCCAATCTTCGTCACATCCTCACAAACTCTGGTGTACATACACAATAATTAATCTAAAACGGCAATATACTTAATTAATGTGTTCATTTACATATGCTTAATTAAACTCTTTTTTTATATATATATATTTTCTTCTTTTCTGTATGTGTGGGGTAACTACATGAATCATACGAGAAGACGGATTTTATGGTGTTTTTAAAAGATTAAAGACGTGATAAAAGATGCCATTGGATTCACTCCAGGAATCAAATGTAACAAAGATCTGGAGTTTAACAACCACCTTCACCATGATCTACCTTTGCGTCGATACATCAGGGACTGAGTTTATTGAATGTCCAGTTTTGCCTAGAGAAAGATGTCCTCGACTCCAGTTTGCTAAGTTTTGATTATATATATCTTTGAGTGATTTGTTGTGTTCTTTTCTAATTTATCTTCTCTTTCCAAACTCCAAATTTCATGTGGAGAGTACAATGGGGTAATGTTTACATGCTATTAAATTTACTTAAAATTTTAATAGGATGAGCTGTGATCTCATATATCGTATGCCTATAAATTACAGTGTAACAGTCTAAAGCAAATATATGTTTCATGAAACTCCAACCCTAATTCATATACAGAACAACTTTTAGTGGCGCCACAAAATGGAGCTGCCCGGGTCTCAGTTGTTTTATAAGTATTGTGATTTATAGAGATGATCCGGATGTGTAACCGTATTGGTATGATCTCGTTTGGACGGCATAACAGATTTAATGACTCCAGGTTTAGCCAACCGACTGTATCTTTGCATGGACTGTCTTCTCCCGGTTTAAATCCATTGTCTTTTTAGGTAAACTGTTGAAAAAAATAAAATAAACTTTAAACAACGTGACAAAGGGTTTAAACTTTTGTGTAATTATGAATCAACCTTTTGGCAGTTACGGCAGATCTTCCTGCTCCTCCGATTCCAAGTGTTCGAACTCTCGACTTGGGAATTGCCTCTTGCTTCAATGACAAACGGTTTAAAGGACGTATCTGAGAAACTGGTCCAGAATTGTGAAGGAATACAGAGGATGATAACATGGAAGAAGAATGGAGTAAGAAGAACTATATCACTTACTCGCTATTCTAATTGGAAAGAGGGCACAAGGTTTTAGACAAGTTCCAAGACACTGAACTGAAGTGAAGAGATAAAAGTCAAAGCAACCATGCTGAGATACCAATTCCAGAAGCATTGAAAGCCAAACAGCTCTGCAGATATGAAACTTTAGTATATTAAACACTTGTAGAAAATGGAAAACTGATAAATTTAAGGGATTTTTTTTTTAAAATAGCACTTTTAAATTATTCAAAAATATCTAATACTGTATTTTTCTTTTCAAATAGGACTAGTTTGATTAAAAAAAGCTTCTATCACATTTTCTCTTTTAAAATACCAAGCCATAAGCACAAATCATTAAAATCTACATCTAAATATAAACTACTTCTTAATAAATGTTACTCCTTCCGTTCCACTAAAATAAATGTTTTACAAAAATAAATTATTTCACAAAGATGTATTTTTTATGTTTTCTATACAAAAATTGCAAATTTCAATAAAATTAATTGAATTTATTGAAAGACTATTGGTTAAAATGCATTGGTATTTGATAATTTCTAAAAACGATGTATTATTAATGTGTTTTCTTAATATGTGTGAAAACACTAAAACATCCATCTTAATGGAACGGAGGGGTGGAAGCACCGTAGCCTAATGGTTAAGGTTTAAAGGCTTCTACACCCAGGTCTGGGGTTCGAATCCCAGACTATGCAATTTCTTGCAGATTTCAGGAGATCCAGGTTTCAAGTCCCGGAGAGAGCGATTTATTAAACAATTATGCAGATAACGGAAGAAAGGCTTACATGAGGTCCTCAACATGGTGCAAGTAGATCTGGTCAGGAGTAGATCTTCATAGGACGGCTCAGGTGATGCAGTTAGGCGTAGATCCTCAAAAGACAGGTAGTTTTGTCGGTTGTCGAATCGTCTATGTAATCTTTCTCATAATTGTAATATCATAATAAATCAGCGTTATAAAAAAAAATGGAACGGAAGGAGTATTATTTTTAATTAATATTAATTTTATCAAAAGATATGATTTAGTGATATAGTGATATGCAAAAAGTATTTCTCTAAATTCAATTATTCCCAGCGAATTTATGTTGACTAAACGTACAACGTAGATGAACCGTTGTAATAATAGTACTATTGTCTTTGTTTTTTTTTGTGTCCCTGTAATGAAAGAGGATAAGATTTGGGATAATAATAAATATTTAATATTTAAACACTGACTGATTGAACAAAAGTGGTTTCTAGATTCTTCTGTAACCTTCCGTATATTTCCTTTTTGCCAGCCTTCTCGTGAACACGGTAAACCCCTTTCGCTAACATATATAATCTCTGATCCTTTCTTTACCAATTTGTATCAAAATTTTTACAGTTTCCTTCTCCTTCTCCTTCGTCTTCTTCTTCTCAGTTCCCTTTTTCTTGCTCTCTCCACTCTTACGAATCTTTGTTTAGGTGTTTACGTGTGATGTCTTCGGAGACGGACTTTGAAGAGTTTTCGGCTTTGTTCGAGAGGATGATCCGACGAGGCGACGGTCTCTCTCGATTCCTGCCGCTGATCTTAGCTTTAGCCGACGAGGAGGAAGGTGAATCGACTGGTCAGACGGCGAGACAGAGAGGGATCGTAATCGATCCGGTGAACCGGAGAGTGGTGATGATCAGATCGGCTTTGGGAGATTTCCTAAACGGCGAGTTTTCGGAGAAGCAAGGGAGGTCGCCGGCGTCGAAATCGTCGGTGGAGAGTATGCCACGTGTCGTGATCGGGAAAGGTGAGGGGAGAGGAGGATCGTGTGCGATTTGCCTCGAGGAGTGGTTGGAAGGTGACGTGGCGGCGGAGATGCCGTGTAAGCATGAGTTTCACTCGAAGTGCGCGGAGGAGTGGTTGGGGAGACAGGCGACGTGTCCGTTGTGTAGGTACGAGATGCCTGTTGAAGAAGTGGAGGAGGAGAAGAAAGTCGGGGTTTGGATTGGGTTCTCTGTTAGTTCCGGCGAAAGAAGAAACGAAGAGGAAGAAAACGGAGGAAGAAGCCATGCTGACTCGAACACTCGAGATGAAACAGAGGCTTAGGTTTATGTTTTAGAAAGAAACTTAGTTTATATTCTTTTCGTTTTTTTTTTTTTCAATGTCTTTCCAGTTTCAATAAAGATTGGTTGATGAAATTGAATATTCAAGAATGAAATTCATTGAGACAAACAACACCAAACAGAGATTGCATTCAATGTATAGTGTTGAACAGGATAACTTTTTGAGAGGGTTTCTTGTTGTGGTTGTGGGCTTTGACATGGCAACTGAATTTCACTGAAGGATTCTTTCTAGGATTAATGCTATTGAGCATCAGCCTCCCTTTGGATTTGTGGGATTCAGTTTTTCGCTGCTACAGAGCCTGACAGTATTTTTATATTCCTAAATATAACAGTAATCTAAATCACTACTTTGTCGATTTATTTGACTTGGCTCCACCTTTCATTTCTTTACTTCTATTTTCCTTTTCCAATAATTTAATTGAACAACTATTTTTATCCTATCTTTGATTATATTTATTTGCAACGTGTTTAGTAAAGTGTCGACAAAAGAGAGAATTTTATGATTTTTTTTTAAAACATAAGTTTATTAGTTTACATGCAAGTCCTAAAATAACATTTTAAATCATGAAATCTGCTACTTTGTTTATGGCATTACTATCAAGATAACTTGAAGTACTCTATTACATTTTATCATCTCTTAACCTCACTCTAATACATCTACGTCTCACATTATTTGGTAATTATCTTGTGACTATACCGCCATTCACATACCCTCGTTTGATCTGGGTTAATGGGATAGATCGTGATAACCGGAGAAACTGCTCAATGTCCATATCATACCAGTTTACTAAGCACAATATGAAACTTACCGATAATTGGATAATAAACCGGTTAACATGGTCGCCACTCGCCAACAAGTAGATGATTACAACACAAAATAACAATCAAAGCTCTAAACAAATCTGCTTAATACAGATCTCCAAAATGAATATACTTTACAGTCTCTAAGTGATCTTCACAGATCAATACTTGTCAAAAGGTTAAAGCTTAAGTAAGTCAAAGAATCGACCTTTTGATCATTCCTCTACTTCTTTTTCCAGCTACCATTAAACCTTCTCTTTCCCTCTAGAACGCACAAACGAGAGTTGATTTGACAGATTCTCCATAGCAAATGAGTTACTTTTCTTGATTTTCCTTGGAGATTCTTTACTTGAGTTTCCTCTTAACAAGAGGCTTTTCCGTATCCTATTCCTGTTTATCATTACCATGGTGCTTCGCGGCGGCACATTAACAGCATTTTCAACACAGTCACCAGCCTGAGCACAGCCCCACTGTCTTGCAGATGGCCCATCTTCACAAAACGGTTTAAGCCTAAACACAACGTTGTGTGATTTGGACTGCTCTCCTTCATGTTTAGTGCATACTGGACAAGGTGGATCGTTCTGGTGAGCCTTTGGAGTTGATTGGTCAAGACATTCAGCGTGAAAGACGTGTTGACATGGAAGCACTCCTGTGACGGGCATGTCTCGGTTTCTTATAATGGAACGAGATCCACAAGGAGATTTCTGTGAGATGTATCTGTTACACAAACCGCATTTAAATGTAGTACTTGAAGCAGCTACACGTTGTGGTTTGGTAGAGTTATTATTATCCCAATCAAGAACTGCCTCGGGAACATCCATAGAATCAATGCTGCTTGTTGTCCCGCTGCTCCAACTGCATGCATCCGCAGAATCAGATGTTGTTTCTCTAGCATTAATAGAAGGATGGTGTATAGGATGAACCGGCTTAGACAGGAAAAATCGCCGGTTTGAGAAGTTACGGTTAGGTTCAGAGTCACCATTATCAGAACAAGACGAGAATGAACACCCTAAACCAACGTTTCTTGAAGTACCAGGTAGTTGCTTAAGAATTTGATCTGCAGAGATAAAATTAGAAGCAAACCAAAGATAACACAGAATGTGAGTTTTAGTGCAATAAGACGAACCTCTTCTTGTTGCAGAGCCAAAATCACTGGGTGTACAATGAAGAGTCTGAGAAAGGTCAGGACTAGGAAGAACATTAGCGTTTGATGATGTGGAAGATCCATAAAAGCTAATACCATCGGTTAAGCATCTCGAAGAAGGTGGAGAGAAGCTTGTGTTAGTCCTCCAATAAGGCTCATGAGGGTCAAAAGAAAAGTCCCTACTTGCAGAATCTGACCTATCTGACTTGGCAGCGACACAACAGAGCGACCCCATCTTTAGCTAGTTCCACTAGATTATTAAAAAAAAACTCAAGCTCACAACATCTTAGCTTCTCTGCAGATATGTCTGAAGACACTTCACACTAAACGCCTCTCTTTGTCTTTTAGCTTAGCACACCTCTGAAATCAAATAACACCAAAAGTTTCAAACTTTCAATCATCAAAACAAACTCCAACAGCGAATAAATCTACTAAACCATAAGTAATCTCTCAATCATCCTAGGACTAGCAAAGATCTGGCCTTTAGTTTTTAGAGTGACAGTAAAATCCGTAAGAAGACTAGCAGAGATGAGTAAAGTAAATAAAAGGGCTTACTGCTTCGAAACTTGGAGAGACATATCTGGAAAGAAGACCACTGTTGTCGGAAGAAAATGAGCCTACTTGCCGCGAATTCGATCGAAAAAACCCTAATTCTTGTAAAGGGGGAGACTTTTGATTCTTTCTTCTTCTTTACTGTACTGTTTGTAATTTTTTAGCTTACCTTTTTTGTTTTGTTTTATCTAATTTAAATTCAATTATGAAGTTAATGTTATATGAAATAAAAGACTCTTCTTTAGCAAAGCAAAAAATGGAATAAAAGTCTCCCAGCTATATATAGCAAATCAGTAGTTAATGTGATTCAAAAGTTGAATGCCTAAGGGAGATTTTACGGGAGCACGAAGAGACACAAAAGCATAAGTCTATGTGAAAAAGTAAGAAGAAGAAGAGCAAAAAGCCTAAGAGCATCTTATCATAAAACTCCTATGAGAGCTTCTTATTTATTTTATTTTTTTGCTTTTTTGGATTAAAAAAAAAAATTGAACCAATCGCGCGTTGCCACGTGTTAGTGGGGCCCGTGCACAATACAAAATATCTAATCAAAAAGTTTTTTATTTTAGAATTTTAAAACTTATTTTTCCCTCGGTTCCCGCGTTTCATCGAGTCCACATCTCAAAAAACCCGTAAAAAACTATGGATGAAAGTGCTCTAAGGGAGATTTTACTTTGACTATGATTCTTCAAACTTGTTTTGATGGTAGACTCACATTCATTTTCTAAAATTGGGTAAGTTGTCATTTCAGAGAAGAAAGACAAATCTTTTTTATTAGAACTTAATCGAAGTTGAGAAACAAGATATTCAAATTTGTTTTGGAACAAATTTTCATTCTTTAGATTGATCTGGTATCCAAAGTCGAATTAATGACTGTAAATAAGTATTGAGTGAATTAATAAAAAAATCATGTTTGAAAATATATCTGCTTAATCAGGCAAGTAGACGATGGTCAAAACATGACTGTGACGATATGGAGCAAATCAGAAGACCAAGACGGTAAGCCGAGTTTTCGATGCAGTCAGCGTAACCATGAAACGCTGTGACTATTTTCAAATTGTTCATGTAACTAAACTCTAATTTTTTGGATCTATTCTAAATCTATGAATTATTAAGCAAAATGAATATAAAAATTGAGAAAAGAGTGAAATATTTGAGAGAAAGTTAATTTTGTGTTTAATTTCAAATCTTAAGTTGTTTTAGCAAAATTCTTAAACAAAAAGTGAATCTAACTGATTTTTCTTTAGTTGGTCATCAAAATCAAATTTAAATTCTTAAACAAAAAGTGAATCTAACTGATTTTTCTTTATTTGGTCATTAAAATCAAATTTAGAGAAATTAAGAAGAACAAACTAATGAAAATTCAGAACCAATAATTAATATATAATAAAAGAGATTTCAAAAAATATAGTTTGGAAAAACAATTTTTAAATTAAAACAATATAAATTTAGTGAAAATATATAATAATATAACTCAAATTATATGATAAAATATAAATAAAGTTCAAGAATATATAGAAGATTTATATGTATGAAAGTAGGAGAACTTATTTGTAATATTTTTCACGCTTCATTGAAAGAAAACAAATAAATTTACATTTAATTTAAGTTTCAGGTCATTTTTGGAAGATCTTCCAAAACAAATTAATATATATATTAAAAAAAAATTAATATATATTCATCAAAAGACATAAGATATATATATATATATATATATATATATATTAATATAGGGGTATTTTGGATTGTAGAAAGACTCATACTAATTTAAATGGGTAGATCTTTTTTTCAAGTATTCAAATGGGTTTTAAACAATAATTAAACTTCATATTTGTATATGGTATATGATATCACTGTCACGGGGTGCTTTCAAATCAAAGTTGGTTAGCATAATACATGCAACATATCCATATGTACAACGTCGAGCAATAGTTTAACAGTTTAACATTACATTATAGATGACAGTTGTTAAGCTGTTAGATTAACGTGGCCAATCCTTAAACAATAAAATAACGTGGCCAGTAGATTATTAAAATGTTCGACGTTACTTGCCAACCATTTGATCGTAAGGAAACAAATGCGATTTAACATCTGAATAAATAATTTCGCATTGACTAAATTGATCTGACTAATCCAGAATTTAGATGCCTTTCTCTATAAAAGAAGAAAGGGTGTCTTCGAGATTTATTCGTCACACAACTAGAAAAGGAAAAAACATGTCGATTCAAATAAGCTCATCGATCCCTTTAATGGTCGAGAAAAAACTCACCGAAATGGTGAAACCCCCAAAACACATACCTTCACATACTCTTTCCCTTTCAACACTTGACAATGATCCTTACAACGAAGTTATCTACAAGTTATGTTACGTTTTCAAAGGCAGGAACGTCGTTGATGATGATAACCAGCCAGAATATTTGGTTAAGGAGGCTTTGTCTGTTCTTCTTGGCTACTACTACCCTCTTTCCGGGACTTTGAAGCGGCGGGAGACTGATCGGAGGATTCAGTTGAGCTGTGGCAGCGACGGAGGCGGTGTGGCATTCACGGTTGCTACTGCCGACGCAGAGCTTCATACTTTGAAGTATCTAGAGAACATTGACTCAGATACGGCCTTGAAGTTCTTGCCAGAGCTTCAAGTGGATAAGGATGGTTATCCACCTTTTGCCTTGCAGGTACATTAAACCATTTATGTTTCATATAAGGCCGAAGGCTACAGGCATCCTTATTTACGTTGGAACGTTACATGAAGTTTTTTTTTTTTAAAAGAACGTTAATTACATGAACTAAAACATAGGCAAAAATTTGGCTCTTAGGATGTCACGATTTTTGTTGCAATTACATATGATTATGATTACTCTCATTATTCTAATTTTAAAATATTATTTCTAACTTTACCCATTTTTTTATATATGTAATCAGGTTATCGAAAAAATAAATATTAGAGCTGAGAGCATAAGAAAATTAAAAGAAACTACATTGAAAGAGTGTGACTTCTCTAATGAGACAGTCACAACCTTCGAAGTCATAGGAGCTTATCTT